>CM035794.1:21454879-21944879 GCA_020466265.1 Siphamia tubifer | reverse complement strand
TGCGAGTGTTCATGTTTTCAAAGGTAGACTGAAAATCTACCTTTTTAGCTTAGTTACATCCACCAAGGCGGTTGTGTTTTTGCCAGAGATTGTTTGTGTGTCTGTCTGTTAGTTAGTAAGATAACTCAAAAACCTATGGACAGATTTTGATGAAATATTCCCAATGTGTTGGGAGTGTTATTACATTTTTGTGGTGATCCAGAAGAGATCCTGGATTGTGGATCACTTTGAAATTTTACATTGCGGTAAATGGAAAATACATTTCAAAGTGATCCAGAATCCAGGATCTCTTCCAGATCACTACCAAAATGTAATAATTTCCAGATCTCCCCATTACCAATCTACCCGGTAAATTTAATCAAGATCCATCCGTAACTTTTTGAGTTATCTTGGTGACTGACAGACAGACAGACAAAAAAACACACAGTGGCAAAAACAGAATCTCCTTGATGGACATCTCTTCATTTGAAGGGGTATGTCTGCCTTGGCTGAGGTTTGCGCTCCTAGGGTGCTTTTCTAGTTTTTAATGAAATTCTTACTTTTAACATTATTTTTATTATACTGTTATGTATGTATGTATTTATTTATTTATGTATTAACAGTACCTGCAAATGTGGGATAATGGAGGGTTGGATGTTTGTACCACATGCACCATGTATGAAAAGTACGATTGATTGATTGAAAAAAATTGATTGATTGATTGATTAATATGTTAATAATGAACATTAACTTCATGCCAAATTGAAAGTAAGTTTTCAATGCCAAGAACAGAGCTTAAAATATGATAATTTCCTCCATGGTCAAGTCTCTTTGTTATGACTTTCTATTCATGTTGTCATCTTGTCCATCATTTTTGTGAAATTGAATCAGTTGTATCTTTGAGGTATTTTCTGTTGTTTTTGTTATTGCATGTTTACGTCATTTTCTCAGTTGATAGAACAGACTCAAACATGATTGGCAGGTCGATCCCTGAACCTTTCCAGTGCCTATTTCACTGGTGTTTTAAGTTTTTCTCAAATGCTAAAACACATTTCACAAATGTTTCCTCCATGTTCCCTAATGTCTAAACACAACACCCTTTTCTAAAGCTACATAAGCACAACCACACCTTCTCACTTCAAAACTCAAACTTTTACACCAAAAGAGCAGCTCGAAGCTTTCAAAAATATAAACACTACACACATCATTACACACTACAGCAAAACAATGAAAACATAATGCTCAATTTGTGAGATGGTTCTTTGTTTCATAACTGCCAATGCATATATTTTTTAGAAACTTTACATTAAAATATCTTCTTAGCTCTCTGTAGAGGATGAGGCATTTAGATTTGTGACTTTCATATGAATAGTATAAATCTATAGAAAATACTGCATGTACACCTCTGTAACAACTCAATGTAAAAACACAATCTATTACACACAACAGTTCTCTGAAAACATGCTCAGGGTGTGAAGTTTTTTCATTTACTTTATTCACACCACACACACACACACACACACACACACTACAATCACTGTGTAGCATCATGTCACTGAGCTGCATTGGGCCACATCACCTCATCCACATCTCAGGCTATATTCTCTCTTGCCAGACACCGTGGGAAAAATGCCTTAGAATGGTGAATCTATAGGGTTCAGGAAAGGGGAGTAGGGTGGAAAACAGATGTTTAAAAACTGGTTACTATTGGGGGTGAACCACTCTATGATTTGGTTTGTTCTGTGGAAGTGGACACTGTCCCAAATGATGACATAAATGGAATGTGTGGACCTAGGATGGTGTTGTTTGTCTTTTAGCTCCTCTAGGAAGGTGAGGAGACATTTTGTGATGTAAGACCCAAGAACAGCATGCTAGTGGACCAGCGCCTCTGAACCCATGGCCACACAAAGAGTAATATTACCCCCCCCCCCCCGATGGTCAGGACCCTCAGTGATGGGTCTTTGGCCAATGATGTTATGGCCTCTTTGCCTTCGTTTCTGCAGGTTGAATCCAGCCTCGTTGGCCAGCTCCTCTCCCTCTTCTGACTCGAATTCCTCTTCCCCTGACTCTGCCTTCACCCATTATGTTTGTTTGGAAACTTCAGCAAACTGTGCACTCTGAACTTGCTTGTATACATGTGGTCACAGTATTAGCAAAGAGTGTGTTCAATTTTGAGTAGTTGTGTGTAATGAATGACGCCAGGTGTGTTCATTGTGTTCAGATATTGCTGACTGTGGCAAGCATTTTGCATCACCTGAGCTTTCATTTGAAAATATGAGCAGAGTTCTTTTGCAACTTGTGTTTTAGTAAGGAAAAATGTGTTTAGATTCATAAGAATGGAGGATTGTGCTTTGTGAATTGTGTCTTCATGTGAAATGTGTTTATGATATTGGCAAATGACGGCTAGATTTAGTAAATGTGTTTAGACAACTAGTCATTTGGTTTAGAGGACCTGCTTTTGTGTTTTAGCATTTGAGAAAAACTCTAATGTTTGTATGTGCAAATGGGTGAATGTGACCCAGTATATAATCTATTCTATTTCCAGCCATCACTTTTCTGAACTGCTTAGTCCTTGTGAGGGTCATGGTGACACCACGGCCTATCCACACTACCAGCGGGTGTAGGTGGGGTACACCCTGGATGTGTCACCAGTCCACTATAGGGCTGGTACAGATGAAGAGCCAATCACACCTATGGGTGTATTTAGCCTCCAGTTAACCTATTAAGGTGCATATTTTGGACAGTGTGGATAATGTGCTTTATTTATTTATTTTTTATTTATTTTTTTTTTTTATGGTGAGGTGTTTAAGGCTAAATCATTCATTCATTCATCCATTCAAAAACTAAAGTAACAAACAAGGAACAAAGTCAAATATACAATAGGTGAATCTAAGTCCAGCAGAAAATTCATAGTAATCATTAGAAATTGTCAGATGCGCAAATAATATAAACAATTGTAAAAATGTATAACAAAATTATAATTCAAATTATATTTTCATAAGAATGTGAATACGTTTTCTACTTTTTACCTGTAATTGGTGCACTATACATTTGCTGCTGTAAATCTCTCCATGGTGTATTATATTGTTTTATATTATCTGATCTTATATTTTATTGTCTTTTATAAACTAAACAATGTGTGCTCAGTTTGTCATAACAATCATTGTATGACAAAGTCAGGCTAATTAACCCATTCTTCATTCAAAAATGCATTCAATCAATCAAAATGTATTTATATCATGTCACATCATAACAACATTTATCTCACAACATTTAACATTTAGAGCTGGTCCGAACAAGAATGACTGTATTCATTCATTTAGTGTATCTTGGATACTGGGGCTACGATTTATTCATATGAAAAACAAAGATAGGGAGTTTAGAACGTTGCCCTTAATTTTCAGGCCATGCTTTGTAGAGGATCTGTAAATCTAGTTTTAATACCATTAATATTTAATTTGATGTGATGAATATTTTTACATAAATTAACGAAGCGAGGGGTCCAATGAGGGTCGGTATCTCATTATTTACCATCCCACTAGTTGGTCTGGGCCGCTTTGGAGGCAGTTGAGGACCTGTCCTGAGCACAGACTCCGGTCCCTTTAGTTCCAGTCCTGCTTTTCCACCATCCCTTCCCTGAATGCGGTGCTGTGATTGGATGCTGCCTGCTTGCTTGTCAGGAAGAAAGAGCTGCTGTGTTGAGGCCGAAAACTCAGACACAACCAGGACCTGGACGATACTGGAATGCTTCTAAAGAAGGGATATCTGCTCTACCGGATAGCCTGAAGGCGCAGCCTCCGCAGCCGAGTCCCTGGAGCGGCACCGGCCGAGTCCCCGCTGTCGAGGCCGCCGTCGGTTGTGTTTCTTCTCCCCACTGGCTGTGCCGCTGCCTGCTGGTCACAGTAATCCGGACCCACTGCTGTTAATGAGACTGAGAAGGAGACCGGAGCTCCTGTGTGTCGACGCAGCCACAAACCTCTCTGAGATTTAAGTCTTTATCCAACCCGGAGGAGAAATAGCGGCTCGGCTGTTGTTTGCTAGTTACTGGGGCTAACGGCTGGAGCTCGCGGACTGGATAAAAAAAGCTTCAACTATATAGAACAAGTCAGCAGCAGACTATTGTGTCATTTTTGCGCAAGAACTGTTATGACTTCCCCACAGACACCAGTGTCATTCTAAAGCACCGCCGTGGGCTTTGCTACCGGGGGGATTTACTTGACCGAGGCGGTAGAAATCTGCAGTTTGAAGCCTCTCTGCATCAGGTGAGTGGCATCCGCGGTTATTTACGACCGACTAGCTGCGCGACCTTACCTCACCAGACCCACTCCTGCTGCCTTAAACCGCTTTGCCCCCGCGATATTTTTGGCACGACTTGCATGTTCATGTTTTGTTTTTGTTTTTTTCACTTGTTAACACCACCTCAAAAGTCATCCTCATCATATTCCCATATTCGTCTTATGTCATGTAGGTAGATGGGAACCGGTGGGCTTAATATCTAAACACTGAAACCGGGGCAAAGATGGTCCTGTAATCTTCCCCTTTTCCAAAACAACACTAAATAGATGAGATGAGAGGATTAGCAGCACATGGACACGGCCAACCTGCCGCTGAGCTGTACCCCAGCCACGTTCCGACTCTTAAAAACACTGTATATTGTGTTGAAATAACATGTATATATTTTTGTTGTTATTTTAGGTTCTTTTTGGAAGTATGCTAATTGTTATCCCCGCGCGTGCTGCTGGGGTGCACGAGACTGCTCTGCTTCTACAGCCATACGTAACCCTGGCACGAGCTTCAATGGCAACAGTTGCACCGATAAACACATCCGTAATAAATTATCAATAAACGTAAGATAAGATGAGGTTTTTTTTTTTTTAAGTCTCAAGTAATAGAAACAAAGAGGTCACAAGAAACAGTCAAGCTTAATAATACATTTAATCGGTATTGATGCATGTCATGTCCCTTAATTGGTAAATTCAACAGCAAACATTTAATTGTATCACATATTTTTTTTATTGGACTAAATACATGCACAACGCCTCCAGGATAAAAGTTGTGAAACCATCTCAGAATGGGGTAAATTCTGTTAAAAGTATAATTTTCAATCAAATGTCAAATTTTATGAATGTCTGCGAAATGCAATCAGACCTCTGTCAGCACATTTGAACAAAACTCACTTTTGTAATTCTTTGTAGTGTAACATAATGTATTATTATGTACATAAATCCATGCATATATGAGGCGCCTGCGATTATCACACTAAACTTGGTTGAATTCCAAACCCAGGTTTCTGCCCCCCCCCCCTTTTTTTCCGTTTCATCCCGTCTTTTCTGTTCATCTATACCACCTCTAGAAAAGGTGTAACAAATAAATATCTTATACTTGACACTTAATTTCATATCCTTACAACACCTGGTAATTAGATTTATTTTGGGTCACGTTTTCCAATATTGCCAAAATATGTAAAATGTTTCTCATTGTATTTCTGGAGCAGATTAAAAGACCAAAACAAAATACCAGTGTGTTGTGTTTTGTTCGTGGACAAATTCTAGTTGTGGTTTATTTTATTTAATTTCATAAAATGGATTCGAGTGAGGAAAATGTCAAGGTGCAGAAATGGTCAACTTCATTTATACCCCATTGTAGTAAATACTAGAGATTTGCCAATATATTTGTTTAATGTTGCTAAATTAACAATTGTTAATAATTGACAGGGGTTGGTGTACACTTAATTAACCACATCCCTCCTAAAAAAAAAATAAATAAAAAATTGACAGTGAAAATGCGAGATGCGTGCCATGTTATAAATATGTCTGACTTTATGAGAGCTGCATAGTAAGCATCTGCTCTAATATGAAGGATTTATCAAGCCATTATACACATGTTTATATGCAAGAACACTTAATCATTTATCTGAAAACATTAGCTGTTAATCACTCTTGTAATTTGTGTTTCAATTTATCTCCTCCAATTATGTAAGCTTTGGAATGTTGGTTCTTTGCAACTGATAAAATGATTAGAAAAACTGTAGACTTGTGTGTTTTGTGTACAGATAACTTCTGGCTGTGGCACCGAGGTTTGGTTTTATGTTCTAAAACTAATTTGAGTGAGGAAAATGTCATGGTGTTGAAATGGACAACTTAACAGTAGAGGTTGACTAGTTGCAGGTATTTAAAGGCTGCTATATTAACAGAGGGTAGGAACAGAGGAGGAAAGTTGATTTACAACTAAGCAGTCAATTTGATCCACACCCCTCTCGAATACTTTGTCAATGAAATTATAATATATTTGTCTGAAGGGAATTGTCTCAACTGTATCTAGGTTAGAGGAATAAATGCCTAAAATATGTCTGAAACACTGAACATCACACTTGAGTTAAAAAAAAAGGAAACCATTCTTTATCTTTTGAGGTATTATTTTAATTTAAAATCAATGATGCCTGTGCCGAAGCTTAATATTATCTATCATACACTATCTGCACCAGCATTTTTTCCCTAGTTTTGTATTCTACTGGTGCAGATTAACAGATACATCTCCAGTAAATAGATGGATATTTAATAGAATTAAATAAGTTTGAAATCGTTAAACTCTGAAGTTATAAAATGCAGGCGAACTGAAAAGAAAAACTGAAAGATTTGTAACATACTATGAAATATATGTTAGATTTAGTGTAAAGTGTGTTCATTGGGATTAAATAAAGTACATTAAGTGGTACTGAAGCCAAGGCTATTCATCAGGACTGAGTATGAAAGATGTTGAATGACATCCAGCCTCAGTTTTTACATATGTCAAGTCCATCATTATTGGTATGAATCAACTCATTTGTAATTTTATTTCCCAAAACCATGCAATACAATCAATCACCCCATATTTTTCAATACAATTCAGTGCATTCTGGTGAAAACCTATCGTTCAGCTGTGGCAAAATCCATTTTTTCCCACTGCAGTCTCTTAAAATGTGCAAGGACAGTTTTCTCAATCCATAAAAGAACAGTCACCCTTCATGTATTTGCTTTTATAATGGCTGTCTGCACCTGATGCTCCATCGTCACAACAGCAGCACCTCATCAGTGATTCTCTTTTCCCAATTAATTTTTACTCTAAATGTCAGAATTAATGAGAATAATTCAGTGGAAGCTCCCACAATAGGGCTGCAAGTAATCTGATCATATAGCTGATATTTGAGAAATGTTTTTGTCTGTACAACTGCAGGAAATTGTGAAACATGATGGCATTCATAGTTTTCAGACTGTCTTCTATCTAAAGTGATTACCATAGACTGAGATGTGTAGAACGGACTTACAAGAAGTTAATGCCATGGCAGTGAGTTTAAAGGTTAATTGATTATATTGAAATTGTATTGAATCCGTTTCTGTTATCTAATCAATTATAAGACTCAAATGACCTCCTGAGATTGAGTTTATCATGATATGAAACACAATAAAGTAGCAATTTATTGGACAATGATAGCTGTTTTTGATTGATCAGTGGCATGAATGATTAATGAGTTTTCTGTAGATCTGCTAATTGTTTCTGCGATATCACCACCATCCAACCGACTGCATTGACATCAAAACAATTATGAAGCTGTTGCTGCTGTCAGGTGGGATATTTCCACAGCGATGGTTCACAGTAAAGGTGGACAGAATATAGTGTATGATCTGTACTCAAAGTAAGAAACTAAAATGTTGTGCCTGTCTAAGTGAACTTCACATCATATTCATGATTTGAAGACTATGAAACCAGTCCAGACTAAAAATCAGTGCATTTAAAACAGGGTTGCACGATATTGCACACTGAGTTTTTGTAACTCTGATGTAAATTGCAAAATGAAAATGTCCATTAGTTGTGTGTTGCTGAGGTAAATGGTCAAACTATTTATTCTAATTGTGTCTCATTGTGGAACACGTGTTTCAGTTTCATTCTTCTTGTAGCTGAAATAATTCCAGATAATGGACATAGCTTTCTTTCTTGGTACAAAAGTTTTCATTTTCTCATTTTTCTCTTTTGTTGCTCGTTTGTTGCTCATCAAGAACATTTGTGATTGGTGGATCACTGTGCACGGTATGTGTCAGGTACTCAGGCTGAAATTAGAAGAGAATATGTTGAGGGTCTTTTGCCTCCTACATTACAAGACTTATTGTGCACACATACATTGTGATGACTATGCTAAAGCAATGTATTGTACAGCTCTAATTGAAAATAATGAATTTACCTACAATACACACATTAGAAGATTAGAGCTAATTTAGCCTTTTTTCCTCAGTTCAGTCTCATGTTGTTGTTGTTGTTGTGCCAGTGACGTGTTGATTTCGACTTCTGTTATTTGAGGTGTAGTTTCTTGTACGACCGTTAAGGTTGAAAACAGTCTTGATGTAAGTAGGAAAAAAAATTAAGGAGTAGGTTTTTTTTTTTCTTTAACGGTTTTAAGATTTAGACCTTATAGACCTTTGTGTTATAATGCACATTGTAAAAGCAAACAGTTTGTTGAGCAAGTGACTATTTTTGTTAATTTCTGCATACATTAAAAAAAACAATGATGGCAACAGTTGCAGTGAGGACACTGAGGCAACGATCTGTACCATGAACAGTGAGTCCTAGGATGTAGATTCATTTGGGAAAAAAAACAATCGGCTCATTCACCTAGCAGCACAGAAAGGATTAAATCATATTCTCTGCTAAAGCACGTACACTTATGACCCATGTGATTGGCTGTGCCTTTCCCTTGTTTCACGTGAGTTATGTTTGGTTACTAAGATCGCCAACAGAGTGGAAGGTTGTGCCAGTGACAATGGCAGCAAAAAAGCAGGAATTGGACAATGACATAAGGAACTATTTTTCAAAGAAAGCTGTAAGTCACACTATCGCTAATTAAATTAGTCTGAAGGGTAACGTTAATGACAATACTTTACAACACAGCACGCTAGCAGGGCAAAATCGTCTGTAAGCTATTTTATGATAGTACGACTAACTGCAGTTATTTTTTTATTACAGTGGCTGTTAAATTGATGTAAAAAGTTTTGTAATGAAATAACTTTGTTTGTTTGTGTACAAGATAACTCAAAAATGTATGGACGGATCTTGATGAAATTTTCAGGGTAGGTTGGTAATGGGGAGATCTGGAAATGATTAGATTTTAGTGGTGGAGGTCTGTGCTGTCGGAGTGCTTTTCTAGTTTAACATTATGACCAGTGTTAGGCTGATGATGATTCATCTCTGTGTTTGACTGCATATGCCAAGTGACTCAGTAGATTATTCAGTGATCTATTCTGTACTTTTTATTTTTTTTGCAGGTTCTGCAGTGTTACATCTGTTTTGTTTTTTTTGTTGTTGCTGATGTATGACATTTGTTTCATTTTTACCATGGCTTTGTGGCAGTTGTGTGTTTTTGTGTGTGTGTGTGTGTGTGGTGGGGGGGGGTCATGATTAGGTCCCTAAACCTATGCCCTTGAGTGAGTGTAATTGCTTTGTTGGGTACCATGAAGTGATGTTCAGAGAGAGGAATAATGTGTGTGTGTTGACAAGTGTCTATGTCAGCACTTACACTGGTTTAATGTTCTAAAAGTGATGTAGTGGCTAAATAAAATGGCACCAACATTTGGTAATACCATATTTCTGAAACTTTTTTTGCCACTTGGGTACAGAACTGGTAACATCATTAACCATGATTTTCTGCATAACAGTCAAATAAAAAAGAAAAAGGTTGCAAAAGTAATAATGTCTTGTTAACTCCTCCAATAATAAACAAAAATTTACATTTAGAAGGTCCTAATATTTCTGTGAGTGCCAAATAAAATGTGAAGGCCAGTACAGACTCCTCTTAGGTACTTTTTTTTGTTTAATGTTTAGCTTTTGCATTTATAGTTCATTTTATGGACTTCTAGCTAGAATTTGGTAATTACTGTAAACCATTGATGAGCCAGGACTGTTGTTGTAATGTCACAACCCAGGCTATTGTTTTAAGATAGCACATTATAGCAGGAAAAAAGAATGGAGATGATCAGAAGGTGGACAGGACCTCTTCTTGTCCCTGGAGACATGTATCAGTATTATGTCTGTTTGTCTTCATTAATGAGGAGGGAAACAGGTTCTCAGGGGAATATATGCTGGAACAGCAAACAAGCCTGTTGTGTCCATTGCTTCATTGATCTGCCCATTCAGGCCCAGCGGCATTAAATAGTCACATTTCAGGTGAAGCGCTCCTCACTTTGTAATCACTGGAGATATTCTGGAAGTTAATGCCTCTCTGTGAGAGATAAGACTCAAACAGCTGTATTATAACTGATGGAGTAGATAGAGGAACAGTTTGACCTCTGCACATGAGGAGGTGGAGTCCACAAATCGCTCATACCGCTGGATATGTCCTATGCAGCTTCAGTTATTTTTAGACACATTTTCAAACTTGATTCGTGGCATTTTGCAGTGTGCAGTATGTTACAGGATGAAAGTGTAAATCACTTTCTTTGACCATGACTTTTTAACTTTAACTGGGAGGTTAATGGACAGTATTTATATAGTACCTTTCTACTTTAATGGCACTCAGAGCACTCTAGAGTGTGGCACATTAATCCATTTGCACACACATCACAAACATAATGAAACACCACCACAGCTCTCTATCAAACTTGCGTATCTTTGCCAATGACCATGTTGCGTAGATACCATGCATGTTCAATATGTCTCATGTGATGCCCAAATACTAGATACTGTATTATAGATTAGGACTTTTTGGCATTGGTGCTTGAAGCACAAACAACCTGCTTGTACACTTTTCTATAGCCAAGTGTCTTCCAATCAGAATAATAGCAGAAGGTGTCATTTGATATATAGTACTAATCCATGGGTTAGGGTTAAAGTGTTTGTCATAACATTTCACCAAAAAAAAAAACCTTAAGTGATGTTGCATGTACACATTGCATAATTGTTATCTATTGAAATGGCTCTAAGTAATGTTAATGTTAGCTATACAAAGGGAATTTGACAATATTTAAAGCTAAACAAGTAAAAAACAGACTGTTATTGTATTGACCATGTCGAAGTGTTTTCATCAGGAACATAATTTACTGCCTAATACAGTCCTCACCTGGATTTAACAAAGCACTTAATTCAGCTCCTTCCATTGGATAATTACTGCAGTAATTATTGTTTCAACTAAGGTCCTTAACTCTAACTGATGCTATGAGTAGCTGCATCTATCTAACTTAAATCTAAAGCCTATATAATGGTCCAGGCGTGCAGTAAAGCACTGTCAGTACTGATTTGAAATGCTTAAACAATATGCTAAATTGTATTTACTATATTTGAAATGCCAAAATACAAATGTTTGCTCATGCCATCCAGCACTAATGCTATTTTGGAGCATTTTTACTGCTTTATGTGGCCATCCTTTGTGATGGGGAATAGGTGTTCTTTCCAGGGCTGCCAGATTGCTCAAAGAAAAATAATACTTTGTGCATTACAGACACTTTAGCTGTAGTTCTTGATGGTATTACCATAAAATAATTGTGTGCATTTTTTTAAGACTGAATTTTTTTGTGTTTTGTATTCATCATGAACCTTTATTTATACTCCTGAAAGCAGTGTGGGGTAACCCTCATTTGTAGTTATGTCAAGTCACAATAACACACGCGACCATGCATCACAAAAACAGGTAATAACACCAGAACAAACATGTGGTTTGTTCTGGTTGGGGCACAGAGTTTTAAAATGCTTTCATGTCATGTTTAATGAAGGTTATGATTGTTATGGATATTTTTTGTGCCACAAACTAATGCAATAAATTAAAGAATCTGTTTGCACAACAGGTGGTGCTACCTGTTAAGTGTTACCTCACAGTAGGGTCATATATCAATTTTTGGCAAATAAAAACATGTTTCACTTTGCAGCACCTCTTCAACTGAATACATATATTGTGCTACCTAGTGGATGACACTACGCTGGAGAAAACAATAAATAAGCCATTTGCTGAAGTTAATTGGAACAGTGTGATGGCATGTCCCTCCCTGAATTTATTGTAACGACCAGATTCCTGTTAGAGCACTAGAGGGATTTTATTTAAACCGGAGTGTGAAGCTTGCACAGAATGTAACCATGTCATGTTATGGCATCTGCACTAACTGCCTATTGGCACAATAACTGTTTTAAAATGTCACAAAAACCCATGGGCGTCCAGCTGCCTCTTATAAAGTCAGCTAGAGCATTTTATCAGCAGTAGTCCAGTTTTTGTTTGTTTGTTTCTCATACCAAAGTCCAAAAAGAACCAGTTAGTTCTGTGTTGATAAACACAGAAAAGACATTGTGAGTCTTGCATCCGACAAAGTGAGGAGTCTTTCAGTCAATAAACAATTTATCATCAAGTCTGTGTACCTGTATGTTTGGATTTATTGAGGCAAATCTGACAATTGGGCTAATTGTGATTTACAGTAGGTTGAGTGTTCATCAGATTTTGTGTAATCGCAATATAGACCCTTTTGATCTCTCACTAACTCTGATTGTGTTGAGTGTCTAAAACTGTGTCAAACATGAATGCAGCAGCATAACAACATGATCCCTCACCACTTTCCCACCACTGCACCCTGCTGCTGATAGTTTGTTAGAAAACAAATCCACGCTGGAGGTCTCTGCGGTGATGGATTACTCCTTTTGTTGTTTTACTTTTTTAGAAAATACATTGAAATCATTTAACACTGATGGAAAATATAGCACCCGATGGAGTTGAAAATTCATGAATTATAACCGATCCCAATTCACCCTTTGGCCTTCCCCCTTACCGCTACCTGTTAACTCTTGCACCTGACACTTTGAAACAGAGTTGTAAGGGGTAGAGTTGAAACATTCCTCTGTGAAATGAGCCAACCCTTCCAGACCTGTTGCGTCATCAGCAGTCATTGATGCCACTATAAACAGATGCAACAACTTGTTTTCCAGAATAATTCACCATACTGCCAGCAGCTGTGACTGTTTCTGTTGCATGGGCCGTGGGCACCTTTTTGCAGCTATCAGCCCACAGAAGTGCAATCTATAACACTTCTGTGGGCTGAGTATGTTTACATGCACTTCAAAAATCGAATTATTGCCTTAGTCCGATTAACAATCTAACTCGAGTTTCCCAGAAATTTGAATTGACATGCCAACATAAGAAATTGAAATTATTATTCCATTCCCAGGCACAAGGTAGTGCTACACAACGTTTTGCATTACCATGCTGCTGGTTAGCACCATAGAAGAAGAAGAAGAATAACTAAACAAAAGCAGCATATTTGAAGCAGACATAGTAGGACAACATCACCCAGAGAAAATATGGACGCCAACGACGCAGCAGCTCAGTATATTTCATATATACTGTACACTGATTTATTACACGTAACATACATATTGTTATGCTGTGTCTATGGTCACTTTGTAAGGGGGCGTGTCCAGGCCAGTCTTACTCAAGCTAAGGTTAGGTGGCGTTTACATGCACAGAGAAATTAGATTACAATAGCATTATCTGACTTCTAAAACTCCATACTCTGATTAACATGAAAACATGGCTTTTAAAACTTGAATTTAAATTTCAGTAACACAATAATTCAAATGTCTCTAAGTGCATGTTATCAATCCAGTGATTAAGTTGTTTACAAAGAAAACACATATGTGTTTCTTTCATCGCACTGCTGCACGTTTTTACTACTTTTACCTCCATTTTGCCGGTAATTCAAACAGAGTTATCAGCGATTTCTCATACCCTTGCATTTGTTGTGTGGTTCTAAAAAAAATCTCAGTTTCAAGAGCCAAACGTTCCTCCTCATTAGCCCTTCCCCTCTGACTCATTGACAATCTGAACACTCCTTTGGGGGAAGTGGGGGGGGGGATTGGGATGAGACTGCAGAGTCCTGTCTTGGTAGGACATGCTATGTGGCTCTGACCTTAGTGTAAACGTTTCACCAACTCAAAACTGTTTCCTGAAACATACAGTCGATCTGTTGATTTAGGTCAGGGGTCACTAATCCTGGTCCTTAAGGGCCGCTATCCTACATGTTTTAGATGTATCCCTCTTCTATAACACCTGATTCAAACAATAAGCCTGTCATCCAGCTCTGTAGAAGACTGATAATAAGGGTCAGGTGTGCTAGAAGAGGGAAACATCTAAAACATGTAGGACAGTGGCCCTTGAGGACCAGGATTGGTGACCCCTGATTTAGGTAAACACAACTCTGAGTGAGGGCGACACGGTGGTGTAGTGGTTAGCAAACATGCCTCACAGTAAGACGGACCCTGGTTCAAATGCCACACCAGACCTTTTCTGTGTGGAGTTGGGATGTTCCCTGGGTTTTCTCCAGGTACTCCAGTTTCCTCCCACCATCCAAACACATGCACTGATAGGTAAATTGGTTAATCTAAATTGTCCATAGGTGTGAATGTGAGAGTGATTGTCTATATATGTTCAGCCCTGTGATGAACTGGAGACTCATACAGGGTGTACCCCACCTTCATCCATGGTAGCTGGATTAGACCCCTGCGACCCAAGTGAGTATAAAGTGGGTTCAGATGACAAGACGAGACCACTCTGAGTGGAAGCAGTAATACTGAAGAAATTAGTGTATAAGGCAAGATATACTGAGCTCAGCTGAATGACAACCTCTGTAGACTCCACCAGGAAACCCCATGGAATCATTGCTGTTATTGGATAAACCTTTGAATTTGGAGATGATGCTTGAGATTGGGATTGTATTATAGTTCTTTTGTTCACCAGTGGAGTCCAGCCTATGATCTCTGGATGATCTGCCTTTTGTTCTGTCATATCACTCGCATATTATAAAACATTACCTATGCTTATGTGATTTTCTTTCTTGTATTCCAGTATGTCAGCTGTGTAAGAAAAAATGCAGGTTTGCACATTTTAATATATGTCTACAGTTGTGCCAAAGTATGATGTGTGTGTGTGTGTGTTACAACCCGAAGGTGTACAAAACCCTTAAATGGGTCATAATGTCTCTAGGCCATATTTTTAATTAAACTACTGGTATACAGAAAATGATTCAGGCTCACTGGTGCTTTGGTTTTGAGAGTTTCTGTTATTAGCTGCATTGTTTCTTGGCCCCTGTATCTGCCTGGACAAACTGACAAGATGGGAATATGAGACAGAATAACAAAGAAAGTTAATTTTAAAAAAGATGAATGAGCATTGTTAACTGACATAATGTTAACTCTGGACTGTTAAAGGCAGTTTTTCTTTGCAGTGTGCGTTTGCTTATTCTTTTTACCCATTACCCACAGTACTGTGTAGATGTTGAAAGAGTCAGATGTAGTATTGATGTTCCACCCTCTCAACAGCAGGGGGAAGTCTTGTACTAGATCACACTTAGGACTACCAAATTAACAAATGAACACTATATATATATTCACACACTGTCACTGACTGAATGAAGTATAAAGTTCAGTATTTATACACATCTGAATTATAGTATCATTGGAAAGTATTCATTTAGAGCTGGTAAAAACATCAACGGTGCTTGTCTGTTTTATTACTGTGTCACTTTCTTGTACTTCCTGATGTGATCAAAGGCTTTGTGGTGGTGGTTTTCCCTCACCATGGGAGATCGACAGTGACTCACTACTCCCTGTAGCAATGTGTACTTCAGACTGTTGGTGTAAATAGCTTAATTTCACACAATTTCTGTCTTAACTCCTGAGCTCTCTATTCTATGTAGTCTGAGAACTTTTGCTCATTTTTTAAACATTTGATAAAGTAGAAATAGAAATACTACTAATCCAAATGGCACAAATTCAGTAATATTGAATTGCTTTTTATATCTTCACACTTTGTCTATGGATGTATGAAGATGCACAAGAAACAGAATTGAAGTTCTCTTGGGAACATATTTGAAGTGATACGATGTTAGAAGAGAGGGCTCCATTAAGTATTGGCAACAGGCAGTTTGGTCTTTTTAAACTTGTCTGTATCTTTAAGTGTTGGTGTGAAACTCGTAGTCACCGATGGGAAATGAGTTGTTTTTTTTTTTTTTAAAGACCAGGGAACATCCAAGAAAGTGAATTGACATGGGTTTGTTTTGATGATGACCCAATACTTGTCATTATCAGTGATCAATATATCACTAGGTAGAGTTTTGTTTTTAATAGGTCTATCAAAATTAACATATTAACATGGATTAATCTGTCATCATGATTAATCGGATTAAAAATGCAATTAAATTGAACAATTATTTGAATTTTTGAATAATACCATTTTTTTGTATACTGTATGTTTTTAATTTTTCACCACTGTGTGTATTTTGTGTGAAATGTGAGTACAAAAACACCACAGAGACAGAAGAGTCGACCGTCAAAGGGTTTTGACAGGGTTTTCTTTTCACTGAAGCAGTTCTAGATGAAAATAACAATTTAATGTGAAGCATATGTGAGTTGGGGATTCTGCTAATGCTAGCACTCGGCTAATATGGTGCCTGCTTTGGATAAACATGCTCATGAAAAATGAAACGGTTAATAGATATAAAAATGAATATTTAATCATGGTGAATTAAAATTAACCCAAAGCAACCCTGTGTTTAATCTGATTAAAAATATTAATCATTTGATATCCTTAGTTTTTAACTGTGTGTAACATAAAGGGATAGTTCACTATTTTTCACATGAATTTGTATAGAATCACCATCTTTACTCTGGTGCACCCACAGTGACTTACCACTGACAGTGTCCTGTGAGTCGAGTTCTACTCTGGTTTTGGTCAAAGTGAAAGTAGTCCCGAATAGGTTTCCTGGGGTCACGAAATGTGTGTTTTCTCAAAACAATATGTGTTTTTGCATAACAAAACAATTATAGAATAACAACTCACACCTTGCTTGGAGCTAATTTTTCTCAGTAGCAATAAATGCACGTTTTCACCGCTAATAGCTGTGTGCCTTACCAAACTATTTTCATCAGTTGTTCGGCAGTGTTTGCAGCTGCTATGTGCAGGCACACAGCTGTTAGCAGTGACAACACACATTAATCACTATTGAGAGAAAGTAGTTCAAAGCAATTACGAGGTATGAAGTTTATGTTCCTTGATGGTTTTGTTAAGCAAATAAATCACTCATTCAAACATATTGTTTTGAGAAAACACTTTTTATTTTCGTGACCCCAGGAAACCTGCCGGGACTATTTTCGCTTTGACCAAAACCGGACCAGAACTTGACTCACAGGACACTGTTGGGGGTAAGTCACTGTGGGTGCACGAGAGTAAAGACACTGATTCTATATAAATTCATGTGAAAAATAGTGAACTATCCCTTTAACAACATTTGGCAGCTGTGACGGTGGTTAGTGGTTGTGTTAGGACAACTGCTCTGTTGTTGGAGGACACACCTTTATGCTGTAATACCACTTTTATATTGACCTCTGTACAAACTATTTTCTTTTGTTTGGGACCAAAAAAGTCAAAACATGTCTGCTCCATTGGAAGTGTAAGTGTCACAGTCAGTGGAATAACACCTCTATTCCATTTCATTGCTACGTTCTATAACTTCTGATACAAATTATTTATTACGGGAATGTCGGCATATATTCACAGCTAATAGTGTGAGGAAGACAGACGTGTGTTTATACAATTCTACAGTGATTGAGATTGATAAGACGGAACCATATGCAAGTCTTTATAAATCAGATGAAGAGACTGCTTGCACATTTCTAGCTTTGTACATAGTTTGTTTTCTCTGATCTGAATCATTTGATCAGTTTGTAAACACAGCGATTTCAACTTGGGTTCAGTTTGTTTGCCACAGTAATAAATCCAAGTGAACGAAACAGAAATGTTAACTCTTGTTAGTGGTCAGGTGTGTGTGGAGATGGAGAAGGAAAGTAAATGAAGGCGCACCGTTCAGGACTGGTAAAGCTTTCTGTCACAGAAACCTTGTCTGACAAGCCGCTACTACTGTTACATGAGTGTACGTGCATCCCATAATACATGGCACATCCTATTATGTATTATTTTTCAATTCAATACAGAATAAAGGCTGTGGGCATGAAAACACATGTATCTATGAGTCGGCACAAAGGTTTTGGAAATCGCTCAAAGGTCAGGTTCCAGTTTTCATTTTGGTGAATCCTATTGCCACAATCACTCTCAGATTTTCCTGAAACTGGCCGACAAATCACAATGAAGTATAGAGTCAGAGGGCAGGCGCAACAAAGTGACGCTGCAACAATTCAGAGATAAACAACCGGAAACAACCATAGAAGTACAAGCAAATCCTAAAATAGAATGACTTGCACAGAAAGCTTTATAAATGAGATGAACAATCAATTTGATTACAAACAGTTAAGATCAACAATTCATTTACAAGATACATTTTGTAATGGGATACCCCAGAAGCAGTCCTCCATTTATAAATGGGGAGATGATGATGATAATGATGATGATCCATCTTTGCTTTTATGCAGCGCCTACCTTTTCCAACTGTCTTCAAAGTTGAAAATACATTCTTCCTATATACATACAGTCTGTGTTCGTGTATGTGATGTTATTTTATTTCCAACATATTTGACTTATGTTTTGTCTTGCTTTTGAGATGTTCAGGAAAAATAAAGTGTACATGTAGGAGAGTAATTGTGACCATTATAGAAACTTGAGTCTATTCACAGAAACCCTAAATAAATGTGATTACTTCTAAACAATTTCTTTTACGGCATTGGTGTTAATTGAGTTTTTAATAATTGATAATAAGATAAATCAGATGTACTGCTGCATGATATTTTAAGGCCAGAACTAATTGACTAATCTAGACAAGCAGACCTTAACTCATGAAATGTTATATACATACATATATGTATACAGAACATTTAAATATTTGATCAACTGTAATGGGTGGCATGGTGGTTCAGTGTTTAGCACTTGTGCCTCACAGCAAGAAGGACCCTGGTTCGAATCCCACACAAGACCTTTCTGTGTGGAGTTTGCATGTCCTCCCCATGTCTGTGTGGGTTTTTGCCGGGCACTCCGGTTTCCTCCCACCATCCAAACACATGCACTGATAGGTTAATTGGTTAATCTAAAATTGGCCATAGGTGTGAATGTGAGAGTGATTGTTTGTCTATGTATGTCAGCCCTGTGATGAACTGGCGTCTCATACAGGGTGTACCCGCCTTCGCCCATTGTAGCTGGATTAGGCCCCCAGTGACCCCCGCGACCCTAGTGAGGATAAAGCGGGTTCAGATAATGAATGAATGAAAGGATCAACTGTAATTTTATTGAATTTTTTTAGAATTGACTGAAAAGCCTTTTCTGTCACTGTTCGATTCTATAGCCATTATTTAGTTACAAGACAGCACTCCTGTGTGTTATTGGTGCAGCCATACTTTGTCCTGCACATTAATAAACCACTTTGAGTGCTACCAGAGGAGTTGTACGCGTAGCTACTTTATTCCATCATTGATATTGCACTTAATTTCCTTCACTTAAAAGTGCTAAATGGAACAACATTAAAACAAATGGAGCTTTGCACAGGTAGGTGGCAGAAATTAATCTGAATGTGTTTCTATTTAAGGTGGAGTGAACATTTTTAATGTAACTAAATATAAATGCATTTATATAACATGGGTTTTGTGGAAAAGGATTAATTTGGACCAAAAAGTATGAACAGACAAACTATATCCCAGCTCAGTATGACTAAACTTTGGTTTAATTCACTGGATTATATGATTTCTGTGCGTGGTTGCTGTGCTGCGTCTCCTCTCCTCAGTGGATGACAGTGGATGTAGAGATGTTGGTGTGCAGCAGAGGTGACTGCTCAGTGGCCTGAGCAGAGACTGCTGAAATAACCTCTGACATTCCCACACTGAATGGAATGACCACTCTGTTTCCCTCCTCGCTGTGTGTTGGGCGTTCATGTGGCAGAATGCAGAGGCCGGTTACCAGAGGAGGTTACATGGCTGGTTAGCACCAACATTTTTCTGCCTCATGCAAGAGTGAGCTACCTGCATATAAGCCATGACAGAGGCTGTGCTCAGGCCCCATCTGTGAACTATAGGGAGTACACAGACATACATGTAGTGCTTTGTTAACTTGTATTGTCCTTGAGATTTTATATACTTTATCCAGAATAAGTCACATATTTATAGAAAATGGCTCAATGGGTCGTATTTAGGATAGAAGATTCTATACATTTTATTGAAATATATATTCAATGTTGTGAAGTCGGTGAAACAAGTAACAGATCTCAGTAATTTATCATACATTTACAGTATGATTCACTCTACTGGGATTGAGCGCAAGTGTTAATTCAATATCTCCAAGTGCAGTTTTGTATACATTTAGATAAATTGGTCTCATGACTGACATTAGTTTTTTTACAAAGTGGCAAAATATTTCCATATCTATTTATTTTGCCTGAGAACAATGATGCTCATGTTGAATAATGTATTTGGAATATTTTAGTTCAATACTTGTTACCCTACCCTTTTGTCCATTGAGAGTAATTTGACTATAGCCTTAGATCACCCAGTGTTATTTTGTATAACATATTACAACTATAATTATAATTGACATTACTTGTATGTTTTTATCCTATTATTTCTATTATTTTACTGGTCCGGTCCACGCTATACCATTTTAGGCTGAATGTGGCCCCTGAATTAAAATGATCTAACAGTTCTTGTTAACACATGCAACAGTAATCCACCTCTGATCTAATATTTGTAAAGCTCAAATCATGAGAAGATAATCTGAGCTGCAGTCCTTTTCTTTTCTTCTACCCACAAAGCCTGATGAATGAAACCCGGCTTGTCCTGCTGTGTAAAGTGCATATGAAAAAAAAGAGATATTATCAACTTATTAACAAAATGTGTGCCTGTTACAGTGTATATATCCAGTCTGTTATGTGTTTCACAACTACCCAGCATTATCATTATTACTGATAATTATTTTTCTGTGCTACTAACTTTTTTGCTACGTTAAATTAAAAATGTAATTAAATTGAACTCAGTATTGTGGCCTCTGTTCAGTTTTAATGAAGAATAGCCAACAAAACTACATATTTGTAATTCCATTCATGATTTGTATTTGTAAACCAAAATGTAATAGTTTCAGCTTATTAAACAGGAAAGAGCTTTTTGGCTTTTGCACCTCATACAAACTATTTTTGACGCTATAGAAAGTTACTGAAGCCATTTATACTGTCAGTCATCGCTGTAAAATCACAATTCAGAGCAATGTGGATGTTATTTGCTTACAAGCAGAAAAGCAGAGTAGATAAATCCATTAACAAGATACATAGCCATGGCCACAACTGACTCACATGTTCATGTTGTATGGACAATCAATTCGCTCATTAAGAGATGGAGTGACAAATATTACTTACTCCCACAACAGTGTCGATGACCCTATGTTTATATTTTTGCTTCATCAAGATGTGTATTTAAAATGACATTCTAGTCATAATGGTGCATTTTCTGTGTTAGCAGTGGTCAATAATGGTATTGGAGCTACATAAACACACTTGCAGCTAATGAACTCTTCACAGACATGCAGAAAAACAACCAGTCACAGCATAGTAGTGTATCTCTCTGCACAATCCAGTGTGTGTTCTTAAGGTAATTCCACTCTTTCACCCCAGATTAGGACAACAGAAACCTGTTCGGCTCTCATACCCCTTCATCCCAGTTAGGTGATGATTAGGCAAATTAAATAAATGTTGAAGTAACCCATCAGTATCTCCCCATAGTCATGGTGCTCAGTGTTGAGCTGAAGGACTTCATTAAATGCTGCTGAAATGTCCAAAGACAAATGGAAATGGTTTGTAAAGCTTTGGCACAGAGTGACTCCCAGGTGGCTTGGTTTGTCAGCTCGATTTAACTGATAAAGACAGATATTTTAATAGCAATGAGTTGTGATAAATGTGATGACAGAGCTGCGCTGTTTGAATGCAGATATATGGATTTAGGCCCGTCAGGCACCGAGACGCACCTGGACCAGAGAATTAGTAAGCCAAATGTTGGATAAACAAATTAGCTCATTTTGAATTTGGACAGAAGGCTAACGGGGAGCTGCAGTGCACTCCGCCAGAGCATCAGTAAATATGGAGCAGGGTCAGCTGCGGGGGAAGATACAGCCCAGTTAACATGGCTAACCCTGAACATTGGCCAACGTCTATGTCCCATGGTGCTTTGCTTGTGCTCATTTCTTCTACGGGGCACCATGGGTACTTTAGGACAAGAATTAAATTTGTAGTCATTTTGGGTGATATTAATTGTCAGTGTTTTGTGTGTATATTTTACCATAATGAGTTGAGATGCAGAAGGGGATTAGAATTAACATCTATTAAACATCCGTTGGAACATTTCAACTTTGGTGGATAAATACATTTGGATTACTAGCTAAGTGATAAATGACTTTGAATCACTGCTCTATATGTTTTATCTGCAGCAAACAACCCTAATTGTACCAATTTATGTCAATCCCATTTCTAGTTAACTGTAACTTTGATGAGATTATAACCAAAAATATGCACTAGTGGTTTTGACTTTGATAACGGACATTGACACACTTCCTGTGATTGGATACACAGTAGAATACCATTACTGCTCATATGCTTTGACCACAGATAACAATTGTAAGACTTAAAATATGGACTATATGTAGTATTTCTATTTTAAATTACTGAAAAAACGACCTAAAAGTACCTTTAAAGTATATAAATACTAAAAAAGTTAAATAAAATGTGCTTTTAGTCCATTGGAGTATTATCCTGATGACAAGTAGGTGTGTACTTCCTGAGATAATGCACTATGACACAATGCCATGGTGGTGGTGAGGGGCTTTATCTGATGTAGAGTTAAAGTAATGCAGAATATATTTTTGTGTGACGGTGGGGAAAAATACTTGATGTCCCTCAATGATGGATATTGTCTGTAGATACATTGCATTGTTGGTGGTCCTAAGTGTGTTAAACCAGTATGAAAATTTCCCCTGTGGTTGAGAGTTTGGAATATTAATACTACATTTAACCCTTTTAATGGGAAGAAATGTGACATTTATAAAAGTTAGGGATTCAGAATTGTCCCTTTAAAGTACTACTGATGATAATGCATATGAATTTAAGGAAA
The DNA here is from genome assembly GCA_020466265.1 of Siphamia tubifer. Taxonomy (NCBI): domain Eukaryota; kingdom Metazoa; phylum Chordata; class Actinopteri; order Kurtiformes; family Apogonidae; genus Siphamia; species Siphamia tubifer. Next base: position 21,921,821 of record CM035794.1, on the reverse strand, counting down.
CGTTTAGTCACAGAATACATGATAAAATGTTATGGCCTGTGGTTTTAAAAACTATTTTGGCAGGTATAAAACATTTATTTCTGTATTCATTTTTTTTTTCTCTCTGTTCTGTTTCACTGAAAAACTGTACTTTCTGTAGAATTCTGAGAACAAACTGTAGCACATTCAAATTAAAGTGATTAAGGTGTCATTTGTAGTCCAGTACCCTTTCTCAGGTTTTAATCCCTGGCACTGCATTAAAAGAGGTAAAGCATGGACATCGAGAATGTGAATATTTTACTAAAGCATTCAATCCAATAAATAATGCAAGCAACTCATGGGAGCTGGAGTAACACGTTGGTTTTAGTTTTAGTATGATGGTTTTAAATGCAGACTGACCAAGGCCAGTCTTACCCGTGCAGAATATGTCTTGCAATATCAAGTCCTATTCCAGCAGTATGCCAAACCCAGTTCTCCTTGTCCTGAGGCACTGAGCTGCACTAATAATTCTAATGATTTTCTCAGTCCCTGGATCATGCACGTGTGACGTTGTTTGTTACAGGATGCCAAGAAACACTTATCTGAAATTGAAAAAATAAGAATAATTGGATGAATCTTCTTCTTCACAAAAACCTTATTAGGTTAAATTGGGTGCATAGCTAGAAATTTACTCTTGAAATCAATAAGGGCTAAAGATTGCCATGGTGTCTAAATTGTGTGGATCCTTGTGGTGGTTAACTTCAACTATACATGTGATATCTTTCTCCGAATTGTCAAATTCCCATTCAGCAAGGCTGCTGGCTTTGTTTGCAGAACATACTGTGCATTACAGTTATATTTCACCACACAGTATACACTTTAATCATAAGTTACCCTGATGCTTACATGTGAACATCACATCCCAAAAACTACCAAAGCAATTGGATAGCAAACTAGAAAAGCACTCTGGGATCGCAGACCTCCACCAAGGTAGACCCCCCCCCCCCCCCCCCCCCCCCACACACACACACACACACACACACACATTTCCAACATATCCTGAAAATTTAATCGAAATCCGTCCATAAGATTTCGAGTTATCTTGAACACAGACAGACAAACAGATAAACACCAGCAAAAACATGACCACCTTGGCGGAGGTAATAAGTCAGACTGGAAAACAGTAGTGATTTGGTTCAATAGATAACACTTCAGACTGCAGCACAGAAGACTTGGGTTCAATTCTTGGTCACAGCATTAATTTTATATGTAGATTTTCAAATGGGAGGGAGGGGGGCATGGTGTTGGTGGGTAAATCCAAGATTGATATAAACCAGGCACTGGCAGAGTGCAGAATTAAGAGCACAGACTCTATACACCAGGCATGTCCAAACTATTCCATAAAGGGCAGGTGTAGCTGCAGGTTTTTGTTCCAACCAACCAAGAGTTCATGGTTTGACCAATGGACTCGCTGAAGACTGAGATCATTTGATTAATTGAGTCCAGGCTTTTGTGTTGCTGCTTGGTTGGAACAAAAACCTAAAACCTGCAGCCACACTGGCCCTTTGGGGAATAGTTTGGAGATGATGCCTATACACTGAACTTGTCTAATTCTGATATCCATGGCTCAGGATGTAGAGCAGGTCATCTAATAACTGAAGGGGTGGCCGTTCGAATCCTGCTCTGTCCTAGTCAGTTTGTTGTATCCTTGGGCAGGGCACTTCACCCTCCTTGCCACCAGTGCCACTCACACTGGTGTATGAATGTTGGGTGGTGGTCCGAGGGTCTTTAGGTGTGAATGGGCAGCCATGTTTCTGTCAGTCTGCCCCAGGGCAGCTGTGGTTACAAATGTAATTTACCACCACTAGAATGTGAATGTAGGAGCGAATGAATAATGTAAGGGCCTTTGGGTGCCTTGAAAAGCACTATAGAAATCCAATCCATGATTATGATTGTATTATTATGATGAACTTTGGTGTTGAGAGGAAGAACCTAGTGTATCCAATTTTGTAACATGTAGTAAGCCTCGGCCCATCTGAAAAAAGAAAAATCCTAAATGTTATTATACATGTAATGCCAATTGCCAATTGACTGACTTTGAGCAAACATATCTGTAATGATACAGAAAAGTTTCAGTTTGATACATTTTTGGTACAGTAAAGAAAACCAGTGAAGGGTGGGGTATCGGGGGGGGGCAACTTCTGTGTTTCTGTTATACTCTCTGTTATCATGTTTGTGCCTCATTATCAGTGCCCCAACCGCAACAGCAAAATCTATATGTAAAGGAAATTTTGCACATGGGTTCAGCTTGTGGCCAGCCTATTCATACTTCAAACTTAAGGCAAGTATTTGTGTTTTTCACACAGGCTACATGTATTTGCTCAGTATATCTCTGTATTGTATCAAAGGCCCCGAACCGAAACTATTAAGTGTAAACAAATGCACTGTTACACCCCTAATGTGTAAGATTGACCAGTTCATTACATTTAGGCTCTTTGATCTTACTTTGGCTTCTATGATCCAAATTTATTTAAACAGAAGGAAATGCAAAGAAAGGATACTGCATTCTGTGTAGGCTAACTGTCAGTGTTGTGGTTTTTATTTCAATCCAGTTTGCATAACATTCCATTTTTAGACCTATCTCAGGTGTTCCACAGATCTTGTGTTGGCGTGGCATTTAAGGTCACAGTCAAGGGCATATGCTATTGATTTGTGCAGAGGAGGCTAGATATTGAACCAGTGGGACATCAATTGAAAACCACTAAGCCCAGCTGACACCCAGCTGTAGTCCTGAAGAGCTGCCCATTTGCCTCTGATGGGCTTGTTCCACTCTTTAAGTTTGCTATGCAGCTTGTGACCAACTGTCACAGTGGTATGTTTTTCTCTACAGTTAGTTCCAACTGTTTGATACTGGCAGTGAGACCTGTTACAGCACTAGAATCTTTGTGCTCCCAAGGGAGGCATGCAAGTCTCTGAATGCCAAGGGCGTCGCTAGATTTCTCATTTCAAGGAAAAGCTCAAGTGTACACAACAGTATAAGTTCGAAGGCCTTAGTCCTGCCGTCACACAGCACTACAAGCTACTCTCAGATCACCGAATGGGTTCGAATAAATGCACAAATGCATTCCAGCAAACTGGGCTGTACATTGTTGCCAGCCACTTCCAAGGCAGAAGTAATTCTACTTAATCAAGATGACCACAGTAAAGGTTAGAAAGGTGAGAAACACTGCTGCTATAAGCCCAGTTTTCATGCAGCTACCAATTTTACCAAATGCTGAAAAACAAGTCATGTAATACTGTTACACCGCGCTGGTCACAATTGATTTATTCGACCTCTTGCTCTTTTCAATGTATCATGGCTTCTGTAGCTGAGATTTCACTGTACACCTATTCACCTGTGTTGTCCCTGGTCACAAAAACATTCATGTAAAATCTGTCAAATAAGTTGTGTAATGCAAACCCATTCTTACTTATTACTGTGGTTTAATAAAACAACCTACCAATCATACAGACCCAGTTTGACCACACACAGGTAAATGAAGTGATCCGAAGTCTGTTCTGAGGTGAAGGCAAGTACCTCGACTCCAAAATGAAGCCAATGTAGCAGTGTCTTCATGTTTTATTGCTACTGACAGTCTCGAGGGATTGGCTCAAAAAATTCCCTTGCTTCCATAGACTGACATGGAACTGCTCTATAATTGCCATTAGTCAATATTGGGAACCTGTAATAGGTGGTCCTGGGTTTACATCTTTTTCATTATTGTCCTGTCAACTTCTTAAAACCTGATGTGTGGTTTGTGACATGTCCTGTGTATATGCAGTTTGGATGACTAACTCTTTTGTTATTTTTGCAATTGAAAAATTTCCAGCAGTTTCTGAAACCTTAGACATTGCACTTTATTTTTAGGGAAAAAAATGTCCAGGAAAAATATCCCCATAAGGACAATGAACTATATCTTAGCTTATTTTATTAGATTAATTTCAGTCATTCCTGTTGTAGAGTCTGGAGGAAAAGCTGTTTGAATAGAATGGTAACATGTAGTAAATGGCAAATGTGCTCTGAAAAAAAAATCCGTAAAAAGTCTCAGCATATTTTCCAACCTTTTTATAGACAAAATAAGAAAGAACTCCAGATGTACCATGTTGGGGTCATGGTTGTAAAGGGTTTAATGGTCAAATAGAAGCTACATTGCCGGCCTGTCTGATTTTGACAGATCTGTTTGACAGCTCAGCTTTCTGAGTTTTGGTTTTCTTGACAGATAGCGCCACTGTAGTCACGGGTTATAGATTCCACTAACAAGACTGTCAAAAGGGAGTGCCTTTAGATGTTTACCATCCTATGGTCCTTGAACATGTGTTTTAGACCGTGCTCTCCAGTGACGACTCAAAGACAGCTCTGGCTCCTGGTGTTACCACAGAATCACTTAACAGCATCCAAAACCCAACAGTAGTGACAAAACTCAAGCTACTGGTGGTAAAACAGCTATTAAGAAACCGGTTGGTCACAGTTGCTCAATTCACTAATTCTATTCCATCTGTAACCTTTTCATTGTTGTGTACTTGGGTCACGCATTTCACTAGAATGGTTTTACAGATGACGTTGAACCATTTTGTAACCTTTTTCCATTAACCCTCCTGTTATGTTACAAGTCAAATTGACTCATTTTAAAGTTTGAACATCGAGAAAAAAAATAGTTGAAAGTTTAGTTTTTTTTTCATTCTGAAACTTCTGCTAGCCTTATTAAGCGCAATCAACAAATAATATGAAAATGATTAATCTCACATATTTAGGATTATCCCCTTCATGTTTGTATCATAGATATTGTTTAGTTTAATTTGACCCATCAGTCAAACTGGAGTTAAAAGGGTGTCAGAAATGTCAGACCATTTATTTCTTTACAACTGTGAGACATATGTTGTAATCGCATGTTTTATATCGTAGCCATTCAAAAGTAATAAAGTTATGCAACATTTTTAAAAAAAATTTAAATTGTATTTTTTTAAATGGAAAAACCAGTGAATTATCTGAATTGAAGCATTACCTGTTTGTGATTAGGAACACCATTGCACTATAATATTGATAGAATAGTTAGTAATGAAATGTTAACAATGGTTATTAGGATTTTTTTTGTTGTTTTGGACATCTTTTGGATGATTAAACATGCACCAGGTCAAATTGACCCAGAAACATCGGGTTAATACCTCCTATACTGTCCAAAAGCACACATTTATGAGAAAAAGAAAGCTCCATACTACAGACTTCTCCTGTAGAAAGCAGTATTATTTTCAGAGGTTTGTGGCGATGGGACAGATTGATGACATTAGGCTTCTAAAGTGGGTACTTGGTAAAGTTGATAGCTCAAACGATAAAAATAAAACATAATGCTCTCTCCTAGATAGATCAGTTCAATGTTTAGGTCTCCATGTATTGAATAATTTATTTAAATTTTATGTTCATTTCAATGGCTATGTGAAAGACATGAATCATTAATCATCATTTAAGGGCCACAGTAATAGATAAAAAACTACAAATGTATTCGTAATAACTTCTTTTGATTTAAACAATGGCTATGGGACTTGGGTGCCCGTGGCTCAGTTGGTAGAGAGGGTTGTCTAGTAACTGAATGGTTGGCAGCTCTGTCCTAGTCAGTCTGTTGTGTCCTTGGGCAAGACACTTCACTGCCCTTGCCTCTAGTACCACTCACACTGGTGTATGAATGTTCAATGGTTGTCAGACAGGCCATAGGTGCAAAATCACTGCCACACTTTTGTCAGTCTACCCCAGGGTAACTGTGGCTACAAATGTAGTTTACCACCACCAGAGTGAGAATGTGAGAGTGAATGAGTAATGAATAATAACCATTAATGTGGAGAGCTTTGAGTGTCCAAAAAAAGTATATAAAATCCAATCTATTATTATTCGAGAGAAGGAAAAAAAGGCAGAGGCACTCCGAGATTTTCAAAAATATATATCAACAATGTATTTAATGAAACAATGCAAATGCTAAAAACACATCTGCCTACGTGTTGCGGCCAAGGGCCTTCATCGGGGCATGCACAGAATTTAACCTAAGGTGAAAGGTTTAAGTAGGCACCTAAGGCTGTCAAAAGGGGGTGGAGTCAGTAATTGTACTGGTGGAGCAGGCAATTAACTAATTTAAAAAAAAAAAAGTAAAAAAAAAACACACTAAAAATACATTTACATATTTATAAAATACTATTAAAATTTTTCTAAAAAAACCCCCAAAACTACCATATTAAAAAACTTTAAAAACTTTCTAAAAAAATGGCTAAATAATAGGGGGAAATTCAGGGCTGGATAGGAGGTTGCCCTCAGCTTGCAAATCCAAAAAGTCTCTCTCTGAAGAAGGGTCTGAAGGTGGTCTCCACCTCTGAGGGGTTTGGAGACCACTTCTATAACCATCACTCTAAGGGAGGAAGCAGAGGGATGTCCAACCTGGTGATAGTAGGCCACCATCGGGTAAGATGGATTGTTTATCCTGATGGCGTACTTGTGTTCTGCTACTCTGTCCTTCAGTCTTCTTTTAGTCCAATATTATATTATATTGGCCATACTATTATTACTATTATTATTCCACTTTGAAAATGCTCCTTTTGATAATAATAAGTCACAGCTGAAGTTCATCAGCAAAATGAAATGATTGTGTCGTGGATTTTTCTATTTATTCTTGATGTCTTAATACATTGTCAAATAATGACTAAAATGAATGGTACCCAAATGAACCAAACTTCACAGAGAGATGAAATTAACTGTAGTACTTCTAAGGCTCCTGAACCCCTTCACTCACAGGGTAAACAAGAGAACTGTAAAAAGGATAATTATGTAATTTGGATCAGTAATACTTTATTTAACAAAGAATGTTTTTGTTTTTGTGTCGCAGGTTTTTTACCTAATACAAAGCTGTGTACCTCAAGAGAGAACACAGAAACCAGCAGCATGTGTTTGCCTTGATAAAGAAAGGGTCTTTTTTAGCAGCTTGGCAGGGGAGAGTCTTTACAAATATTTAATGTTTTATGTCACTGAAAGAATAACTTGATATCATCTGACTGAGGTAAATATGCATGCAAAAATACAATGTTTTCTGAATGAATCCAAAAGAAAAGTTTGTTATATTTTAAGGTTTGTCTATTATTAAAATGAAGACTAGTCCATTATATCACAACTTTTTGTTAGATTCTGGTTAGATGCCTAGTGTTGCCTATTCAAGGAAGTCTATTCACGAAACTGAGTCAAAGCTATTCAACACCCTCCTACATTAGAAAGCACTCTCCTTGTTATTGCTGTTTGATTTGGGAGCCTTCTGTTTGCTTGTGTTTTGCTTTAATCCAGTATTGGAGCTTAATCTGAAGGACGCTTCATCTCATCTGAACAGACCTTTTGAGGAAGGACCTTAAAATTTGTGGTATCAAGTCTCAGTCAGTCATGGCATCATTTAAGTTAGAAGGAAATCTTGACAGATTTAATTCTCTTTTGGTTAATATGATCATGTATTTTCTTTGTCCAAGTTTGTATCCGCCTATATTGATGATTATCGCAGTGAGTGTCAAATTTGTCAGTTTTTTTCCAATTTGAAGGCTTGTTTTTTTTTTACCTTTACCGAAAGTTTTGTTTATTTTAGACTATTATTTAATGGTTTGCAAGCAGTAGGTCATTTCAGAAGCCCTTTGATATAATGTTCAAAACAAGTAGATGGGAAAAAAAACAACAAGGAAAGCAAATCGTTGAAATGTTTTAAATTATCTGACCATTGAAACAAAGCAAACTCAAAAGATTAAAAGGAAATGTGTATTAAGGGGAAAAAAAGCAATTTAAAATATAACTACTTATGTGACATTTTAATGAGTGAACATTTGCTTAGCATTTGGTTTAAAAGCAGGCTTTCAATTTCCACTTAATGGTCCTTAATTGTACCAAAAAAGGTAACTATAATTATTTGTGTACATTTTGTCATTTAAGTTGAGTCTTAGGGTATTGTCTTTGTGTTGTTTTGCTTCCAGCACAACAATATAGATGCAGTTTTTGCAAATATGTCATTCTCTTTTGTTCATAAGGACATGTTAACGATGGCTAACCTCCAGCAGGGGTGTGTGACTCAACTACTCTTTATCATTGAGGAGAAATGTCATTAGACTAGAATCATCACGAGCCATATTCTCTGTGGTAGTGTCCTGTACTGCAGGCCTATTACTCTCATTCCACCTTAAAACAAATCCCAAAGGGAGTAAAGTAGGGCAGGGGACTAAAAACAGAAATGATGTCATCTGTATGATCTCCATAGGATTGTCAGAGAAAAGACATGACAGGAAAGCATGTACAGTCCATCTAATTTTCTACACTCTCAGTGTTACTGCTTCAACTACATCACATTAAACCCTGTCTGTATGTACCACTGATTTACTCTTTAGTTAAGTAATGGGTTCAATGTTTGCCATTTTTATTTAATTTTTCTATTTTTAATCTTGATTGATTTGTTTATTTGAAGCATTCACATAATACATGTAAGTCAAAATAAATTCATTTACACCCAAAAAGGAGAGGGAAGAAGAAAACACTTATTTAAACCCTACCCCCATTCTCATTAATAACTTAACATATTCAAGTTTTAAATATTCACTTATGTCCTTTGACTTCAAGTCAAAATAAATTAACAAAATAGGCCTAAACTCATTTAGAATCAACTCCTTCAACAGTTATGAAGCCAAAATGTGAATGGAAAATAGAAACGACGTACATTCATACATACGACCACCAACTTACATTGCAATGATTATTTACCAACAATGGTAAGAATAAAGCTACCACACCACTAGTGTTAAAGAACAGCACTGACCAGTGATGGGACGAATAAACCAGAAGGTAATGAACAAACACAGACCAGCTAAATGAGGAACAACAAACACATTAACATTATAAAACAGAATATTGATGTAACATCAGTAACATCACGACCAAGTTATTATTATTATTATTATTATTATTATTATTATTATTATTATTATTATTATTATTATTATTATTATTATTATTATTATTATTATTATTATTAATAACTTTTATAGCTTTTTTGGCCACTCAAAGCGCTTTACATTAGTGATCCATTATTTATTCACTCTCACATCCTCACTCTGGTGGTGGTAAACTACATAACTAGCCACAGTTGTCCTGGGGCAGACTGAGAAAAGTGTGGCTGCTGTTTTGCACCTACAGACCCTCTGAACATTCATACACCAGTGTGACTGGCACTGGAGGTAAGGCAGGTGAAGTGTCTTGCCCAACGGCACAATGAACTGACTAGGACAGAGCGGGATTCAAACTGCCAACCCTTCAGTTATTGGACAACCCACTCTACCAGCTGAGTCATGGCCACACTAAATTATATGTTTATAGACTCTTTCAAGACAGGGTTTTGCCCAGTCAGTAAGTGAACACTGTAGGGGTTTCATTCATTGCAGTATTAGTGTCTCCAGGTACTTCAGTTTCCTCTCATCATCCAAAAACATGCACTGAAAGGTTAATTGGTTAATCTAAATTGCCCATAGGTGCAAGTGTGTGTGTGTGAGTGATTGTCTCTATTTGTTCAGTGCTGTGATAAACTTGACAATATGTTCAGGTTGTACCCTGTCTTTACCCTTAAGTAACTGGGATAGGCTCAATGTGACCCCCATGACCCTAGGAGGATAAAGTGGGTTTAGAAAATGGATGGATGAGTAAATAGCCTTCTGACAATAAGGTGTGAGGAGGAGGTCAGCAATTGCATTTTTAATTTCTGATGACCAGGAAAGGTATGTTTTACAATTAAGAAAATGTAGAAAAACATAAACTCGGTTAATTACAGATTAATTTGAATATTACCCAGGCCTACTTTGATGGTGCCAAAAAATGCCAAGGATACTCCACTAGTTACAAGTGAAGAAAGAAAAATCCTCCCATTTAAGGAAGCCGTTTATATAGAATGGTTAAGGTTTAGAATGTATTTTTGAGAGTCCCTTAGGTCTTAATGGGGTGAAAAAACATTAACCTATGAGAATGACAGTCTGTACCGATTTCAGGAAACTCCTGGAGCAACTAAACCACATCCATGACAACTAAGCCTATATACCTGCAGGAGAAAACCATTAGATGTGGTTGAAAGCTTTGGAAACAACAACTAAATGAGTAGTGTTGGAACTGTGACTTTCCCAGGACTATCTCTGCTACTTGGCGTCTGACAGCAGCAAAGAACTTGCAGCAGCGAGAGATGAGAAAAACAGTACAAAGATAAATGTTTCAGAAAGAAGTTTTTCCTCCTCGGCTTTGCCTCCGGCTCATGCCCATGATTAATTGCTTCATCTGAGCCACTAAAGGTCTGCGTCCCTCCCATCTAAACAGCAGTTCATCTATTGTATAAATGTAGCGCTGTTTTTGTATGAAAATAAGCTCAAAAGCAGCAGCTGTGAGATGTTGTCTGAGTGATAACGAGACACTCGGGTCAGTGATTTTTGCCTCTAGGATTAAAATGAAAGGGAATACCTTTCTGCGATTTTAAGGTGGACATGGACAACTTCAAATTGGTCATGAAGAATTTCTTTTGAAGGGAACCTAGCATAGAATGGATTTTAGGTTTCCATGGTGACTGACTCATCTAACCTGACCTGTAGACCTATAAATATGCTTATTTACCCTATTTTCTGGACTACAAGCTGCATCCGCTGTATTTTTAAACAATATACACGCATATTATATATATGTATATTATATAAGCCACATATATCCATGTTGAAAAATCATATATTTACTGCATGTAAAGAAGGATTTTGAACTGTAAATGTAGTTACATGTTTGTACCTAAACAGATTTTTTTTTCCTAACAGTGTCTTGTAACACAGCAGTATCATTGCTGATTAAAACGGAACAAAACCAAGAGAAAAATAACCAGTATTTACCGCATTTATCTTCAGTTCTCCCATGTTTTAAATCACAAATCACTTTACTTATCTTCACTGAAACCCATGAAGTCGTCTTCTTCTGTGTCAGAGTTGAACAACCTCAGAAGAGCTTCGTCACATCTGTCTAGATGATGAAGGGCTGAGGATTTGGAAAATAATTAGCAGTTGATAATTTGTCGTCCGTGTTCTATCTGGTAAAGAAAAAGTAGTGTATTATTCTTTGCATTAATTGTTCTTAGTAGTTTTGATTCTAATTCTGGTTAGACTGCCCCTTTGGTTATAGTCCAGAAAATACAATACATAGAAACATTTTTATTTTTGTTGTCATACATTTGTATATGTAACCGACATAGTAATTGTTTTATATTTTGTGAAATTGCTTTTCATTTTTTTCCATATTTTTTTTTTTTACTATCTTACCATTTAAATGATTATTAAATCTACTTCTGTGGGGGGATGGGAGGGTCTTTTTTGTTGAAGTGTACATTGTGTGACCTCTAAACTTTCAGTGTCATTGTTTCCTGTAAATTGACACTTGGTTTTCAGATAGGTGTGCTTATGAAAAACTGTTCATGCTACCATCCCCATCCTCACTCCCGCCTCAGTAAGGCAGAAGTTAACCTCTTCTTATCCCTCCCCATACACATACACATACACAATTAAAAGCTAGCAGTGAACCAGTGTCAGCCTTTGCAGCTATTCAAAATGGGAGGACATTTTTTGGGTGGGTAGTCGGTTATTTTGCTAAAAGATGGAGTCTTGTGTGTGGCAGAGTAAACGGTAATCAATAATAATGATTTACTGCCATGTCAGATATATTGGGTTTAGATTAAAAAGTAAAAAGTACAAGTTTTGGCATGTAAAAAAAAATGTTGAAGGTGTCAAAGAGTAGTTTCACTTAATTAAGTATGCTAATTAAAACTAGTTAAGGAGCTCTGCTAGCAGCGGGTGGTTTGAATTAATTCAGTCACAAACTGGACGAATTCAGCAACTTTGAATCCTGAGAGTGTGTTCTGGTCTGATTCACATCCTTGACTGTCTCCAAATGGTTCCATGACAACAGTTGCTGATGTTTGAGAATGATCAAAATAAGACCCCGGTTTGAACCCAGCAGTTATTATGTAGTTTGATGATAACGCTGGATGTTCCATTTGTTGTAAACCTTAGCACACTGGGATAACTTGGCTTCCTTCCTAATGACACGACTAATCATGGTGACTCAAGGTGTCTTTTTGTATCACGTAAAAATCTTATTACTGTATCAGTAACAGCTTCTAGGTAGACCTCAACGCAGTAAGCTGATTTGCATGTAAAGCAGCTCATGCCCATCGTGCTCTACACCTTGCTGCTGAGGATTTGCTTGAATTTTCACCTCTAAATGCCTTTATGTGCTTCTAAAGCTCCAATGACATACATACTGTGGGGACTTCTCTGTATGGCAGTGCACACATCTCTTCCCACATTTACAGAATACTAATGACTTCATAGCTAAGGTAATAACATGAAATGGAGGGGACAATCAATATATTTTTTCTCCTGTATGAGGAAGGCAGCAGGCTATAGAGGAGGGAAGTAACAGATTGCTGTTGTACTTAAAGATAGTTTTCAGGTGTCTGTTCTATACTCAAGTATTTATTTTTGACATCTGCCTCCTGTTACTCCTCACACATCTCTGTATTGCGCCTTACATTTTCAAAACCGTCTCATTATTTTTGCTTTTAATGCATTTGAGGGGGAATTATTTGCATTATTGACCGACTTCAACCTAAATGAATGGAACAATAACGCACTGAAAAGACAATCCATTGCTGCTCCCATTGTTGCAAACCAAGGAGTTGTTTACTTTGGAAACTTGTCAGAGCCTGTACTTTGTCACTTTTACTGCAGTTAAGAAGCTGAATCAGTACTTCTGTTTTTATCAGTCTGGCTAAATGAAACCCTGTGTCATCCAAACCTTTGTGTACCAGCCATTATATCTAAATTGAGATAGATTGAACATTGTCCATCACATGCTTAGTGAGGCTGTGTAAAATAATAATAATAAAAAAAGCAAAGTCATCAAAGTTGTTTTTCCCCCCAAGAAATCTCAGATATTCCACCTGACAGCAGCAACAGCTTCATAATTGTTCTGATGTCAATGCACTCTGTTGGATGGGAGAGATATTGCAGAAACAATTAGTTGATCTACAGAAAAACCCATTAATCATTCATCCCATTGATCAGTCAAAAACAGCAATTATTGTCCAACAAATTGCAGATTTATTCTAATTCATATCACGATAAAGTGAATTCTGTGACACCAGCTGTTGGGGGTGTCAAATATAAGGCCCGCAGGCTAAAACCAGCCAACCAAAGGGCTTGATTTGGTCTGTGGGATGAATTTGTGAAATGCAAAAATGACATTGATTACTGCTATCATCATAAACTGTTAAAAATGTGACTTCTATGTAACATTATATTAATATTTGTCTGCAATTTTACAGACAGATATGCTATTTAGATATCAAGGATATATTCAGATTAGCTGCAGCCCTGTGATCTTGCTATTATTATTTGTCATTATTTCTGACATTCACCAACTAAAACATAATTGTAAAATGAGTATTGGTGATTATTTACTGCTCTTGCAAAGGATTGAGTGAGCTGAAGGTGAAAGAAGCCATTATGTAAGCAGATAAAGTTAAGGTGAAGGTCAGCGTCGGTCCTTTATGAACTGAGAAAATGTTCTTTGTATGGTTTCATAGACTATTTTAGAGAAACTGCACATTTTAATAGATATATTTTCACCTAGATAATGGTGTAAAAAACCTAACAACATGATGGATGGATGCGGATGGACATTAAAAATGCATCTAAACAAAATTGATGTATACCATACCAAAACTGGTGAAAAAGATGTAATGACAAAAAACTGATGCCAAAGCATGAGACAATATGATCAAAGACTTACAAGATGTATAAGTAAGGCTGTCAAATGATTAACTTTTTAATTAGATTAATCACAGGGTTGCTTTGGATTAATTTTGATTAATCATCATTAAAACACTTTCCGTCGATCGATTGTTCTGTCTATTTTTTTTTATTCAAATTTCCCACAAAATACACAAAAATGCACCAAGAAACACAAATGTGGAGAAAAAAAATATACAGAATATGCTACAATCCACTAAAATTCACCCAAAAAATAAACTAACACAAAAACTCTCCTAAAATCACCAAAAATATATACAAAATGAGGCACAAAATATACAAAACATGTCCAAAAATATGAATATATATGCAATCAACATGTTTATTCAACACCTTGAACAGTTTCAACAAAACAACTTGAAACCAATGTTTTATTTAATTGCATTAAAAATTTTAATCAGGTTAATCATGGTTGTGGATTAATCCACATTAATGTATTACTTTTGACAGCCATTATAACTTGTCCATTTTCTGTCTTTATTTGAACTTCATCTTACAAAAGCCAGTGTGCTGTCATGCTCAACAAGATAGAAATAATGCAAAAAAAGAAAAAGCTAAACAGGATATTGTCATTTATTAAGTTTTCCTGCTGACATTGAAAACAGTTGTCAGTTTTCTCTTTTGTGCCAACATTAAATGAGCTTCTGTTAGCTTTGCACAGAAATATCCAGTCAGAGTGTCCTTCAGATGCCTATGTTTCTCCAGTACATTTCAGACCCTGCAGTTTTTCACTTTTGCTGCAGTAAGAAACTTGAATCATTCCTCCTTTTTTCAGTTTTTTTTTGGGTTATCTAAAAGTATATGCGTTTCCACTGGAGTAAAGACAGTGTGTGCTGCAGCCACCTCCTCACTACCATCTGTAGTTAATGTCAGGATAAAGTGTGTTTTTGACCTGTGGCCGTTCTTGATTATCACACTCTCCGAACAGAAACAGCTCTTCATCTCCGTGCCTCTGTCCGACACCCGGTCACACTCGGTGTCCTCTTATCACTTCCTGTTCTGTGGAGCTGTGGAAGCTGATGGAAAGGCATGTAGCTGCTCCTCCCTGGTGTCTGGATAGAGTCGGTGGTTGGAGGGCGTAGCCTGCCTCCAGTGTCTCAACTTCTCCTGGGAGAGTTATGAGGGTGCTTCTGTGGTTCAGTGTTGGGGGCAATCTGGGATCAAACCAGAAGTGACAGGTTTAATAAAGCATTCTCAGGCACACTGTCACCGCTCCCTGTAGCAGAAAAGATTTCTAACCCCAGGGACTTTCTCTTTTCCATTTTGTAAGAAGAACTTATTATATGCCTTTTTAAAATCACATTTTGAAAGCAGACATTCAGAATTGATGCACGAAGAATGACGAAAACACACTTTTTAATTACCACCAGGGTTTTTTTTCTTGTTGTTACTGCGGAGCATTTGAAGAAGTTCTAACATTAATGACTATAATGGATTGGAATTATACAGCACTTTTTTTGGTCATTCAAAGCGTTTTCCATTATTGGTGGTAAACTATATTTGTATTAACATGGCGGCCATTTGACCACTGGGTTTGGGACCCGTTTGAATTATAATGATTTTGGATCCATAACGGTTCCCCTTAAATAGATTAGGTTACCACGAGTTCCTATAATGGTTCCCAAATATATGCTTTATATACATTTTTACACCATCCTATATTATAAATAGTCTGATGAGCATGGCATCATTATTTATTAGTCTTCTAACTCTAACAGATGTACAGTACAACATGTCTAGCTGCCTAATTAAATGGACCTTTGAATATCTGTAGATTATAGTATATTCTTCATATAATATAGTACTAGCCTGAAGAGAGAGAAGCGGCTCCAGACTCATCTTTCACATCGCCTCTGTTGTCATCACCCCTCTGCAGGGGCTCTCTTGAGGTGGACAACCGTAGGCTCTCAAACATGGTGCATATGCATACAGTATGTTAGTGTTGTATTTTAAAAGATGTTTCTTCATTGTGGAATCGCATTTATTGCACTTTGCGTTGTATGTCTCAATCACACTTTGAGGCACTTACTTTTTACTACCACCGTTAGCATTGTTGTATTTGCAGCATGCTTAGCAGCCCGCACGCTAGCTGAGGGGTGACTTTCCCGTGAAATTTCCAAGGGCAACTTAGCTTTGGTGGCCACAGGTGTTGCTCTGACGCCTGGGCTGTGGAGAAAAAGGGTCTCAACTGCTCAGCTCCCCACTGAGAAGGTCTACCTCTGTCCAGCATTCAATGCAGTGTGGGCATAAGCCCCCACCCCCCCTCCCCGTCACTGCTTCAATGATGAGATGACAATGTACAGAAACCCATATAGGAACGTTGGAACCGGTTCTTTTTCAGAGCCAGCTCCAGGTCCAACCCTACTGACCACCACCAAATATTCATACACCAGTGTGAGTGACACTGGAGGCAAGGAGGGTGAAGTGTCTTGCCCAAGGACACAACAGTCTGGCTAGGACAGAGCAGGATTCAAACTGCCAACCTTTCAGTTATTGGACGACCCTCTCTACCAACTGAGCCATGGCTGCCCCAAAGTACTGAGCGAAAAAGGTCTCTATATTTTATTTTATTTTTCCATACATGCATAGAAACTTGAGCATTGAACTTCACTCAATGTCTGTTTGCATTTACTATGATTTGTTATTTTATTTTACCAGATCTCACTATCTTTTTCATAAAGATAAAGCATTACTGAGACTTTATTGAGTATTTTTTTTGCTGATAGCAGCACCCTGACAGACTTTCTCACAGATTTTATAAATTTATGAAGAACGCAGTGAGATCCTTAAGTCCATATTATAATAAAACTGCTCAAGCAGAGTTTTTATTGTACATCCAGAGAGTTTGTGGAACAGATTTCACAGCATTGATTTTCTAAATCTGTGAACTCTGCTGGATGGATGAACCCAATTCCAAATGCAAGATTAGATCATCTGATATTTCCATGATGGAGATGGTAGAGAGCTCTGTCTAAGGACAAGGTCGAGTTGCACCATATCTGCCTGATTCCATCCCAATCCAGCTGACAAAGGATGTCTGTTCATGTCAGGAACAACAAAGGACGAGTCAGTCATTTGATCTTGTGTAGAGTGAAGACATTCAGTGCATCAGGGATGTCAGGATGTCTTGATATTTTAATTTTCCACAATGGGTTCAGAAAAGGTGTGTGATCTAACATTAGTTATGGGAGCTCAGTTGTAAATTAGCATTATAAAATTGCTTTTTATAAGTTTCCTCAATTGTGGGCTAAATAAAAAAGTATTCCATTTTGTCTTTAAAACATAAATAATGCATTCAAAATATTCATGCTAAAATTGGTTTTTTTTTTAGTAGTTTTTTTTTTTAATCCATGTAATCACAATATTTTAAGAAGTGAATTTTGTACAACGTAATGGTAATTGGTACAACCCCACACTATGCACATGTGCAATAGCCCTCATTAAATCTCATGAGCAGCCGGCCCAGATGTCAACCAATGAGTGTCACACAGATGCTTGAAATGCTCATGATTTAGGTCACTATTCACCATACATGGCATCACGGAAACAACCGAAACAGGCTAATTGTAACCCCGAGATTGGAAGCAACTCTTAATTTTAGACGGGAATGGGTCAATTGACAGGAAAGGACGGCTGAGGTGAGGATACATAAATTAACCTAGATAGGCACCCAGTCCATAAAAACAAATGCACATTGCTTTATCTGTCAAAATAACTCTTTCACAGCACCAACTGTCCCAAAAAAGATGTTTTCTGACATAAATATGGACATAATATTCAAACAAATGTGCTCAAAACACAATCCCATAACTTAAAAGGTAGCGTAGTGGCCCTAGTCACAGTGTATTCTTTTAAATTAACAGCATAATGTCTCGTTACCTAAAATGTGCAAGTTAGAGCCCTGGTGTTGCACTAACTTATGGCAAAGAACTTTAGGATTTTGTTGCTTTACTATTGCTTGCACCAGTGAGTTTATTCAGTCCATTTAAGGTTAAGTCATTCTATTGTCCCCATATGGAAATTCAGTCTCTGCATTTAAACACCTTCACACAGAACCTAGTTTAAGCATTAGTGATTAGCATTAGCACTTAGCACATTAGGAGCAGTGAGCTGCCATTGAAGGCACTCAGGGACCCACTTTAAATCTCTATCAGCATCAGAGTCATTTAATACTTGGGTATCTGTCCAAGTTTTTGGGTTTAGTCTCTGTAAGCTTGCAGAATTTGTGTTAATTCTTTCGCAATGTTTTGTCAACAACAACAAAATAACACTTAAGTCCATACTTTGTGGATCTAGCCCTTAAACTTGAATGGAGAGACTGAATTATACAAATGTATAATGATTCTGTATAAAACTAATAAGGCAAAATAGGCCATAGTGAAGGTGATGTGAACACTGCAGCTGTATGAACACATATGAGGATGCATTCATTTACATCATCGAGACGTTGTAAAAATGTCTAGAGTCACGGTGGAATTATAATATATCATTTCAGCAGAATCCTGAGTCTAATACAAGAGAAACAAACTGTCATGCACAGCTTAAATCTCCAGAAATGAGAGAAACCTGGAGAAACACTTGATTTAGTTGTAATTTTCATGTGCTTTGAAAGCGATGACAAGTTGTGATGCAGATCTAGGGTTATTTTTTCACTTCCAAAGACCATCAAATGTTCTTTTGTCCAGATTTCCCAGTCCTAGGGTTAAGAAACGTTAACCAATAGGAACCCAAAGCCAAGTGATTACACTGGTCTATAATTAAAATAAAGGAATGAACGAAAACTGAATGAATGAAGAGATCAGACACTGTTTTTCACTTTGTTTCTATCATCTAGTGCATCTAAAGTCAGTGCATTTAATTCAAATCAGAATGCTTGAGAGAATCCTGTTACTACAACACAGACTTTCCCAGTTATCCTCATATGATCTACTGTACTACTCCATAAATCAGACTTTTGCTAATGAGTTGCTTTCAGACAGAAGGTTAAATATCTGGATGATAACTGACAACATCAGATTTAATGTCTCAACACATTACACTGGTTTACAAGTACAGTAAAATGCATCTGGAATAAAACTAATGATATTTGACTATGTGTGTTACTGATAAAGAAAACTGACATATTTGGCTCAAGCTTCCAAGATAAATCTGAAATTTATTCAAAAGGAATATTGGTCCCAGATCTACCAGATCTACTTCAAAACACTGTCTGCACATTATGATCCATTCACTTTACAGGTTCTTTCTAGTGGAATATTTACTAATCCATTGTATACATGTACATAAACCACCATATATGTGGAATAACACACCATCATATACATTAAAAACATGAACTAACTAGCATGTTTGTCATTATTAAAGTATGTAAAATTTAGCACATTTAATGTTTGAAGCAGATACTTTGTAAAAAAAAAAAAAAAAAAAAAAAATGTAGACGTGCGTAACCATTCATAGTGTCCATACTGTGTAACCCAAGACAGTGAAAGAGACAAGTATATCGGTACTGAACTGCAAATATGGGCTTTGAACTTGTTAGGTAATTGGGTAGGTTTTGCTGCGTTTTTCCAAAAACTTTTATATGACAGAGCTGATTTGTGGTAGAGATGTCAAAGCGATTCTTTATTCCAGCAGTACTGATTCAACTTTTCTACTAGACTTGGATCGAAAGTACAGGCTGTGAAATGAACACTGAAAGTATAGCCTGTAGAGGACATTTTTACTGGGCTGTTACTGTGCAAAGCTAACTGATCCTCAACTACTAAACTATTCTAAGTCCAGATGAAATACAAAATATACGGAAATCAATGAACATTACCTTTGCTCCAAGTGTAAATCACTTTTCAGAGTCTGCAGCAGAAACTCTATGATGGTTGTCTCCCTTTCATCTTCATACACCTTTCATCTTGTTTTATATGTGATATACACTGGAGGATTCTATTTGTCATTGTTTCATCTGTTTAGGTTCAAGTCAGTGTTGATGTTGGGAAGCTGTAGAATGATCCAAAATTCAAATAATCAACATTTCCCCCGCTCACAAAAATATTAAACCTGAAGTAACACAGTTTTGAAAATTTAATGAATGCAAAAGTACAGATAAAATGCAGGGAATAAAAGGGAAAACATTGTCAGAGAAATGGATTTTTAAGCAAAAGCACAGATATACCTAAACACTTTGGTAATAACGACACAAAGAAAACATTTGTACGTCGCATCTCTGATCTGTGATAAACGTTCTTATTTGGACTTGAATGGAGTTGAATTGCATTCATGTTCAGTACTTTTGTCCATTACAACGCTTTGTTTGTTCTGCTTTCATCTGCAGACCATTATTCATAACAATATTGTCAGAGCCATTTATATTTGGAACCTGAATTCACCGGCTTTACTGCAGTGACTTCTTTTACTGAGAACAATTCAATCAGACTCTGTCGGCATGTTTCCCCGTGGCCTTTTTCAACCAATAAACCACTGCCCACGTAATCATCGCTCATCACTTTTAGTGTCAACACACAGCAATTTACTATTGAGCCATGGATATAAAATTCCATTTTCTATTAACTTACTGTTGAGCCATGAGGAAGGGCTCACCATTGACATCTCTAGCAATGACTATAAATTTAAAGCCAGGCTATGGATATCACATTATTTTTTTTGTACTGCAAAGATTAGAAAAGATTGAAGGTGTTTCATGGCTTATCTCTCTCACTCAAATGTTTGTGAGTTTTGGGACGTCTGGGCTTAAAGGGGGGACCCTGTACTGATCTCTTATTCAGTTATTGAGATGACTGCAGGATGTGTATTTATGAGAAAAACTTCTATCAAAGCTACAATTATCCATTCCATTGTAGATGTGACCCAATGCATAATTTATAAAAATGCAATTAACCACTGAGAAGAAGACAACCCCTTGAAATATATAAATAAAGGACTATGTATTATTTATTATTCTTCAAATATACATAATTATGAGGCTAATTAAAGGACATTTCTGTTTGTAAAATACAATTGCTCATGAGAAGAAATTAGAAGAGAGAACTCTTTGGGCCACTTGTTTTGCAGTTGAAGACCACCTGACCTACTTATCATGTATCTCCATGAGGATGTACAGAGTTCTAGTACTTCATGATCCAAATTCAAACTGCTCTTTAAGCTGTAATCCATACCTAATGAACTGTACACATGACAATACTCTTTATTTTCTTCCAGAGCACTCACATCCATTTGTTTTTGCTCACATTAACTGCTCCTGGTTTTATCTTAGCTGCAACTTTTTGCCTACCATAATGTTAAATATTTCCCTTAACTGCTAAAGTGATGATTTGTGCATGGCTATATTAGATCTGACAAAGCTGAAGCCCAAGGCACATCATAGCAGAAATGGTTACACATGACCAGGCTAATATTAAGTATAAATACTATTTCTATTTCTGTGGCCAAGCTAGTGAGTTTCTGAGTGAAGCTGTGACTCTAGAAATACAGACTGAGATTATTTTAGCACAGATATTGTGTGAATATGGTGATGTTCTACCTACTATTTAAACTAAATGGTTTGTGGAAATAAATGCATGTGTTATAAACTATAAACCTAATGTTTTCAGTTATTGTGGGGTTCCCTTGTTAACGGTGTGTCAGGGTCTTAGGTTTGGTAGACTACTGGATAATTACTTGTCATTTAATAAGTAATAGTAAAGTCTGTGGACTTTGACGGACATTGCAGTGGTTTGGATATTTGGGGTGGTAAATATAGATGACGTTGTTTGTTGTACTAATTATTACTTCTGCCAAGGAGGTATTAAATTTGGATCCATTTGTCTCTGTCTGTCTGTCTGTCAGCAGGATTACGCAAAAAGTTCTGAACTGCTTTTGATGAAACTTTCAGGAATGATAGATAATGGGTAATAGAAGAACCCATTATATTCTGAGCAATAAAGGTCAAAGGTCAAGGTCACACTAAAGGTCAACAGTTAAAACACATCGGTGGTAATATCTCAGGATTCAGACAAGATAGAATCTGGTGTTTTTTTCCTTCACATCATCTCACCTTCAGGCATCAAGTGGCTCCATCATGTCACGTTTTGACGTCATATGACGCTAAAACAAGCCTTGGTGGAGGTCCGCTGTCTCTGACTGCCTTATTGGTTACTGGGTTACTTTTTTTTTTTTTTTTTTTGTAGAAATCATCTGCCTAAGAGACTAAATGTGTTAAACCTAACTTATTACTTCACCAAGGAATGGTGGAGTAATGTAATCATCAGGGTTTGTCCATTTGCAGAGGTGGGGGGGGGGGGTATCTTTCAGGAGTAGAGGTTGTCTGCCTTGGCAGAGTCTGCGCTCTCAGAGTGCTTTTCTTATTCATGCATTTGGCAGATTTTTTTTTTTCCATCGTGACTTACAGGGTAAAGTGAGCTATAAATTTTCAAGATTCAATTAAAATCAAATGACAGACGTACTGTACAGACAATGTTTTCAGTGTATATGAAACACTGTTATTACACATATTGGTTTATATGTATTTATATCATCCATTTGTTTGTTTTTGTTTTATCCCTTCTAAAAACTCTATTTTGGACTTTGATTCAGGCTGAGGGTGACATTAGACCTGTTTAAAAAAAAAAAAAAAGTGTTATTATAAATCCCATTGCAGTGATCCATTCTTCCAGCTGTGGAATGACCAGATATCAATTATTTAGATTTTGGACCATGGGAAGACCTGCCTCATTTGCCATGAAGTTTTATTGGTTATTTTTGTCAAAAACACCTGACATGTTGCCACATTTTGCCTCATAACTTCACTACCATTAGCCATAGGGCATTTTGGGTGGTATGACATGAAACATGATAGAATTTCCTGTAAGATGATACCCAATACATTAGTAATTTAGACAGGCATAGTTGTTTTTAAAGCAACAATGTGCTGCATATTAGGCAATTTTTGGGGTGTCAGATCAGGTATCATATCATTGCACCTCATACATGGACTGAATCAACTAAATCTAATACCAAAGTGAACTTTGAAATAAAATATATTTATAGCCATAGCATTGGAACATTGCACAAAACATTTTCTGCGCACTCAGAATAACAATCATTTGTTCAGTGTGACTTTCTTGAAGCTGTCAAACCTGCTACTATGGTGCCACTCAGATACTAACAAATCTAGACAGAGAAGTTGTCTGTTCAGGTTGTGCAGTACCATAGCAGTACCATAGGAGGAGGTTTGACAGCTTCAGTAAAGCCCCAAAATTATTGCTTTTGAAAGAACTTCCTCTCCAGTTTTAAATATAATATCAAATGACTTTCATGTTCAACCTAATCAACGGTGTTTTTTGTTCCGAATGTGTAGAAAATGTTATGTGCAATGTTGCAATGCTATTGCTGTAAATATATTTTATTTCAAATTTCACTTTGTCATCATATTTACTTCATTCAGTTCATGTATGAGATTCAATGATGTCATGTATGATCTGACACCCCAACAATTGCCTAAAATTTAGCAAATTTTTTTTCTGCCTGTCTTGATTACTAAAATATTGAGTATCACCTTACATGAAATGTTGTCACATTTCATGTAATACCACCCAAAATGCCTGGTAGTGAAGTTATGAGGCAACATGTGGCAACATGTTGGGCATTTTTGACAAAAATAAGCATTAAAAATTCATGGCTCATTAGGCAGGACTTCCAATGGTCAAAAATCAAAATAATTTGATATCTGGTCATTCCACAGCTGGAAGAATGGATCGCAGCAATTGGCTTTGAAATAAGAAAACACATTTTTTTTAACAGGTCTAGGGTGGCATTTTAGTTGGTGTGTTGTTTTCACTGCTCCCACTTTGGCATGTGATGATGTTTGAGGTGATGAAATGAGCTGGTTGTGCTGCTGTCTTTGACTGATACCACCTTCAGGCTGAGTTTGCAAGGAAGAATTGTTTGGTCTTTATCAGAAACTATTTTTAACCATGAACTTCTCACTCTCTGTAGTAAATGGCATTTTTGGACTGATGTGTGGAGACCAAAGCCTGTTTAGACTGTTCTCACAGGTAGGAGGAGGAGACATGAGATGGATGAAATGCGATTTGATGGTTACCCTTTTTAAAAGGTTATCCCCCAATTAAATTATCTATCAGCATACATTTTAAGTTTATTTGTTTTTAAATGTTTTAATAATCTTGCACTGCTGTATGTGTCAGAGCTGCTTCAGCCTCACTGGCCAATGCGATCCCTAAGAACAGTTGACTAGTTGCTTCTTGCAGTCCCTAAAACAAGGCGGATCTTTGGAGGTGACGGAGGGTTCCAGGCTCTGGAATGAGTTACCATTAAGTGTTAGACAGGCCTCCTCTATCCAGGTTTGAAAATCGCATTTAAGAACGCACTACTTTTCTCTGACCTTTAAGACGCTGTAACTCATCTTATATGGCATCTACAAACTGACACGAATCTGTTTCTTTATTTTGGTTTGGTATGTTTTGTCCTTTTAACTTATTCTCCTATTTTTATGTACAGCACTTTAGCTTCTCCTCTGGATAGTTTAACTGTGCTGTACAAATAGAATTGATTGATTGATATCTGATTTAGATTTATAATCCATTAATCATGCAACCCTGATTAATCTCGCCTAACATTGGCTGGGCAAGATTATTGTAATCCGTGTGTGTGTGTGTGTGTGTGTGTGTGTGTGTCTGCAGAGACATATTCTATAACTCAATGAATACTTGAGATATCACCATTAAATTACCTGGACATATACATATAACTAATGCATATCAGATGCAATGATCCAAGGGTCAAGGTCACAATTAACTAAAAGGTCAAAATCACATTATCTAACTCAAGAATGGAGGGTCACAGAACTTTCATATTGGTACCAAATGATGCGGAATGTAGATTTCTATCACCTACAACCAATAGTTTTTGAGATCTCTGGAGGTCAAAGGTGACATGTCACAAAATTAACTTCTGTAACAAACATAGACATATCACACAATAACTTAATCAATACTGGATATATTATCTTTATATTACACACACTGATGTATATATACATATAACAAAATTATTAATATTGCAAAAGGTCAAGGTCGCATTTAGCAGAAAGGTCAAACTCACATTATTGGCTCTAATTCAAGAACAGGTTGTCATAGAAATTTGAGATTGGCACAAAATAGGGGCGAGATTAGGCATTCTCTGACAACTTGTTTCTATAGATTTATAAAACTTAAACTAGAAACAACCTGTAAAGTGACAGTATTGTAATGTGCAGTGTTTTAAAGTAAATCTAGTTTAGACTTTCCATTTCTGTATTAACAAAATTTCCCATATTTACCCAATACTGCATCTCGGAAACTACAACAAACCAGCATTTTTTTTCTTTTTGTTATTGACTCAAAATCTGTACAATTTCACTTCTTTTAATCTGGATGGGTTTTTCATGTAGACTAACTAGACTGGCTGGTGATCATTCTAAGCTGCACAACCCTACTTAGCTATAAAAGCCTTTTCTCTTTGCATCACCGTAGGATTATTTGCTTACTCTGTGGTCCGACACCTCACTTGAATATGGTAATAAACGTCTCCAGTGTGAAGCATTTGCAATGTAAATCACAGTATCCACTGGAGAGCTAATATCACACAGAGGTCAAAGGCTAAGGAGCCACTAAAATGATTCATACTATGCCTATCTAAGCAGCGGTTGTCACAGTTGAGAGACTTGTTTAATCTCCTGGAACCTCATTTAACCCCATTTCACTCCATACTCTTCAGTGTTCGGGCCACAATAAAAGAAACTCCAGAGATTCACTAAGTGCTAGAGAAGTACTAGATATACTTTCCCACTTTTAAAATGTTTTTTTTTTTTCTCTGTGCCACATTTTGGCACTATGATAATTGGCATCCTGGCTTGTATATGTGCCAGCTTCTACAGAACAAGCCAGAGGTATTACATTTTATCCCTGAGCAGTCTCTGAAGATTAAAAATCGACTGAGGTCAACCGGGTAATTGGACAAATGTGGTTGGAACAGAAAGAGGATTTTGTCTAATATCACATAATGAAACTTTTGTACTCCCTGCTCTGCATCACGCTCCCAGATTGACAAATTAGGCTAGGTCATCAACGTCATATTAAACTGCCTGATTTATGCAACATTTAACACATATATCATTTAGCTTCAATCTAGGGTTGGACCGGACTGCGTAATGCTTAATTCTAGTCTTGTTTGGAAGATCTAAGCAGGAGTTTCATCATCTTTTTTTCTCTGTCATTTTTTTAGGGTGCTTCCAGAAGTAAAAGCTTGAACTAAGGTTAATGTTCTTATTGCAATGAATGCATTAAATTTTTGCTTCCACACTTCAATTTTGTGAGCAAATTAACAACTTTGCTTTAGCTTTAAATGCTTTATTTCGAACATGTGCAGAATACAACAATAATCAATACAACAATAGTAATAATAATAATAATAATAAACTTTTAAAACTTTTGCAGATATGTCTACATCTTTCATGTTCACATCCTTCATGTGCTGCATTTATTGTCAACGATTGTGGATCAATGTGTGCCTCAGTCAGCGTGTTGTCAATTCCACAGGTAGTCCTTTCAGTTTTGAAGAAAAAGAATGAATAGACTCCATTGTACACCTTTACAGCTGCCACCACAGTTTATTTATCCTCTGGTGGCACTGCTCTACCGATTCTCTCCCCATCTCTTATACTGAGAAAGACATAAAAGACATTAAAGGTTAAGTATTTTTTGTGTTTTTCATGACTCTATGAATTTGTTGCAACATCCACTCCTCATGAACTACCAGGATGACTAATTTTTTCTTGTTCTTGCTCCTTTTCTTCTTTTGTTGTTCGATGGTAGACGATTATTTCTTGTAATTTAAGGTTGACCTGAATGCCTCTCTTAGGGCTCAGGTGCTTCAATGGTAAATATTTGAAGCTTCACAGGATTGTGGGTTCCATTTATGTCACAGCCATAAAGAAAATTATCTAAATAGTCAGTGATAAAACTCAGTTTTCCTGTAGCATATACCCCAATGGAACATCTTTTTTGATAATCTTTACACACCTACATTTGCTTACTCGTAGACTTCTATCCATCCCAGTATTCTAGTCACTCATGCACTGTATCATGGCTTCATAAATGTGAGAGAGACCTTAAGTTTTCTATCAAATTCAGAGAATGAAAGTTTGTAAGGAAATAAATTATGATAACGCTTTGATGTGTATGCATATATATATATATATATATATATATATATATATATATATATATATTGAGTCTATGTATATACTGTATATGTGTGTATGCATATATGTGTGTGTTTATAATTGTATTTATCTTTCATACATATTTTGAATCTGTATTAATTATGGGAGTATCACAACTTCCACTTTTTTTTCTGTTATTATGACCTTGATCATTGTTATTGTATGTGCAAAATTTACATAAGATAAAATGTTCCCTTATTAGTCCCACTAGGAGGAATTCCAATGAATTGAAATCTAAAATAAATTTCAATATATAATAAAGAATTAAATCAATAATAATCATAATAAACCGCAAAGGAGGTAAAGCAACTAAAAATGAACAATGAAAAATGTAAAAATGTCAGTTTTAATGTCCATAATTTGTTGATATTTCCAACTAAACTGATTCAAACTCACCCCACACCCCTGCTCTAACTGACCAGGAAGCCTGAACCTTCCAAAAATGTGTTATCACACTGTAAACAAGCCAAACTGTTTGTTTGATCTAGACTAAGACCACTGCTGTTGGTCAGAGGGATATTTCACACTGCACGATTATGTTGTGATTATACTGTTCAAAGACATGCACCTTCATAGGTTAACTGGTCGTTCTAAAACATCCTGTAACTGAATTGGTCAATAATATTTTCATCTGTATATGTCAGTTTGTGCAAAGAACTGGCCACATATCCACAGTAGTTCAGAAAATAGATGTTTCACACCTGTATGTGTGTGTATATATATATATATATATATATATATATATATATATATATATATATATATATATATATAAAATGTTCCTCTCGCCCCACGTGGGCGGTGTCTCCTTCAGACTCGGGTCCTCTACCAGAGGCCTGGGAGCCTGAGGGTTCTGCGCAGGATCTTAGCTGTTCCTAGTAATGCGCTCTTTTGTACAGAGATCTCTGATGTTGTTCCTGGTATCTGCTGGAGCCATTCTCCCAGCTTGGGGGTCACTGCCCCTAATGCTCCGATCACTACTGGTACCACTGTTGCCTTCACACTCTACATTTTCTCTAACTCCTCTTTCAGCCCTTGGTATTTCTCAAGCTTCTCATGTTCTTTCTTTCTGATGTTGCTATCACTGGGGACTGCTACATCTATCACCACCACTGTCTTCTCATGTTTATCCACCACCACTATGTCAGGCTGATTGGCCATCACCATCTTGTCAGTTTGGATCTGGAAGTCCCACAGGATCTTGGCCTGTTTGTTCTCTGTCACCTTTGGGGGGTTCTCCCATCTTGACCCTGGGACCTCCAGTCCATACTCTTTACAGATGTTCCTGTACAGTATGCCCGCTACCTGGTTATGCCTCTCCATGTATGCCTTGCCTGCCAGCATCTTACACCCTGCTGTGATGTGCTGGACTGTTTCAGAAGCTTCTCTACACAGCCTACACCTGGGGTCCTGTCTGATGTGGTAGACCCCGGCCTCTATTATAGTCTAGTATATATATATATATATATATATATATATATATATATATATATATATTATTTTTATTTTTTTTTTTTTACATCAAACTGAAATGTAAAATTATAGACCAAACTATTTAGGTGTGACATATTTAATTTTTCAATATTATTTGATATTTTACATACAATGCCCAAATATTTTTTTTTTATTAGATTTTATTTGAACATTTAAAATATGGAAATGAAAAAGAAAACATACAATTAAAAAAAACAACACAAGCATGTTCAAAAGGGGTGGTAGTTTGCTATACTGAATTAAACTGTGATGCTATGGTAAAGGTCTGAAGTCTTGTAGTTTCACACCTTTTGCTTCAGTTTACAATACATTCAGAGAACAGATGTATGTACAGTAACGTAGGAGCAAGTCTTTAAAATCCTCTGTTGGAGCTCTTTTTAGTGGTACTTTTAGCTTCCTCATCTCCTCAGGTCAGATTTATTGGTTTGGCTCCAGGCTTTGTGGAAAGCTTAGACCCCAGGTGCATCCACTTAGGTATACTTTTATGTGGTTTTACTGCTGTCCTTTTAAAACCTAGAGCGAATCATAATCGACAGTCCTACTGAATAAAAAATGGCTGCATCTTTTGGCTGCAGACTTTCACAGATGCGTGGGCCTGCAGCAGGCCAGCTGCAGAAGCCGTCCGCTCGGCTGTAATCGTGTCTTTACAGGATGTGAAATGTTTGTTCTGCTCTAACCTAGTTTCTCCGTCTCTCTCTTCCAGTGCCATGAATCAGCCTGGACAACAGCTGCTCCCCACATAGAGGCCACCCTACCTCTCTTTTCCTTTGTTTCTGTCCAGAGGATGCTGGGAATGTGTCGCGGACGCAGGAAGTTTCTGGCGGCCTCCCTCGCCCTGCTCTTCATCCCAGCACTCACCTGGCTTTACCTGTCAGTCGGGAGTTTTCAAGGTAAACAAAGTGATGCCCCGCTGCGTTAGTGTGAGCGTACGTGGAGGCTGTGCCAGGTGTGTGTGTGTGTGTGTGTGTGTGTGTTGGTGTGGATGATTCCTGGCTAGTGTGCTGATTGGTTTCATAGATGGAGGGGATTCCTCGGGGGTTAGAATCCAGATGGCATCGGGATATAAAAAAAAAAAAAAAACTAAATTGGCCTGCTGATGTTAGTGTGGCAGAATGGTTGGTCTGTAGGTATTTCAGCCTTTTACTTTCTAAGCCAAGCTGCTCTGTTCATTAGTATGTTTGGCCATGGTCGCAAGAAAGAGGTCAAACAATGATGTCATGACAAATCTTGATAAATGGGCTATTATGGCTCTTATTGTGTCAACTCATATGTGTATGTAGGACATAGTATTATGCATAATGATGCAGTTTGTACCGTTTCTACCTTATTTTTTTCCTTCTCCCAGGCCTCTCCTCAAAACCAACTAGTTATCTACTCACTTATGTTTGATTTTTACAAACGCAACTGTGAAATACATTCATTTTTAAAGGGGACATATCTTGCAAAATGTACTTTTTAATGTTTTACAACACAAATATGTGTTATCTGTGTTTGAGGACACCCTTAAATTATAAAAAAAAAAAAATCCACTCTCCTTTTCTCCTGATCCATTTCTTGTTGGAGGGGGATGAAAATGCTCTGTTTTGGATTTTCTATGCTTCGTACATCAAATGCATACATTCATTTGAATACCCCACCAGCTCAGATAACCCCATTTGCTGGTCACAGTGCCCTCTGCTTGGACTCACACATCCACCATTATTCTCTATCAGTAGTCCCACTGTGTGTCCGGTGCATTAGGGTCTGAGCCCTGGTCACTGTGTGTGCGTCAGACGGGCTGGTCCATGGGTAGCACCACGACCATGGTGTTGTGGCCAATCCTGGTCCAGACGAACCAGACCCAAACATGGGGGCTGTTAACGGACCAGGACCTAAAGGCACCACGTCTGTAAAATTCAGCACTCGGTCAACTTTGATGCACTAAAACAGAGCATTTTAAAAAGGGCTGTTTCTGCAGGTTGAAAAGGCTGCTGTATCTCTTCATGAATGTGGTATTTTGACCAAAGCATGTCACAGACAGGTCACTGAGACACCAGGGAACTGTGTTCACTGGTGGAAAATGGTCATGATATGTCCCCTTTAAACACATAGTATGTAGTTCCTGTCACTTGGTATTGTTCCAATCAAAACAATACAAAAGTATGGCAGCTGCCATGCGTTGCTGATCCACTGCTTCCATTATTACAATATTCCAATGTTATCTGTTCATTTGTGGTTCTGCTTAATCCTCAAGAAGGTTAATGGGTCCTTAAGCCCAGCTGAGCTACCAATAGATAAAGGCAACCCTAGAGATCTGACCATTTGTGATTGTATGGTTAAAAAAATTTTATTAAATAAAAAATTTTTTTAAAAAAAAACCAATAATGACCCATTTTGATGTTCCATAGTGAACATCTTCATCATCTTCTACAACAATGATTGACCAGTAAAACCCATGGAGGTTGATCATTTGATTGGTTTATGTTCAGTTATTGGAATATTTTACTGAAAAAGCCATGATTAATAAAATAAATAAAGGAAAATACCTGATTTACATTGATAAAATACAAAGGATAGTAATTTAAATAAATGGTGATGAATAACTTAAGAGAAGTTTGACATTAAGAAAATGTAATTTGGGAACTGACATAAAAGTAGTGCTGGGTCTTTATTGATTAATCTACTGATGTGCATGACTTTTGGATGATTGGAAAACATTGGAGTACCCAAAGAGGAGACATGGAGAGAACGTACAAAATCCACACAGAAAGGCCCCCAGTACATAGGAACCCTAGGAACTGTGACCGCTGCCACTGCTTCCATTGAAAACATGTACATGTGACTGAACCCTGTACAGTAGTTTTTGACAGAAGTGAATTCAACAAAGCAGCTTATCATGTTTAGTGGTGTAGTCACATTTATTTTTTTTTCTTTTTTTTTTACTTTATTTTGAACATTTACAATAATATAAATAATACAGCAGAAAATAATTTGGCAATTGTGTCAAAAACAAACCATAATAGATATTAACGATAACTATTCTGCAATACAAGTATAGTAATCAGTTTTGAATAATCCTAATGAGTAAGAAAGAAACAAAGAACTTCTGTTTGAAATTGAATAGTCATTTTTAAATTTAGTAACGTTAACTCCACAAGTGACCAAAAGACCTTTACACTGAATAAGTAACATGTGTATTTTGTCATTATTGAAAACAATTGTTAGTATATAGGTCAGTCAAAAATGATCATTTTAGTGTAAAACTGGTAGTTGCGGTTATACTTTAGCAAGTTTAGCAAACATGGATAATTTTAACTTTAGATGACCTTTACAACAATTACTATTTCTACACAGTTCATGAATTGTTAACTTGTTATAACTCATCAGAAAATTTGAATTAATTACCCTGCAGTGAAGGTGTGAGTTGGTTAGTTTTCTTTATATTTAAACCTTTTTCAGATGTAACGTATTCAGCTCTCATACAGAAATAGTTCTTTAAACATTACATCTGCATCTTTATAAAGTAAAGCATAAATCATCCTCTAACTTTAATTCCACCCCAAATACAAATGAGTTCACTGTTAAGAAAAAGACATTGTGACCATACTCACCATTTTGACAACTCACTGCACACTATTTCATTACTAAAACCATGTGAGAATTTTGAAGAAACAAATTTCCTGCAGACAAAGTCACCTTTCCCAGAGTGTTTTTTTTTTCTGGAGGTTGTATATTAATGAATTACTGAGGCCTGTCCAAAGTTGATTACTTCCTCCAGACAATATAGTTCACAAGTTCTTGGAGCCATTTTAATGACTTTGACTTCAGGATTGAAATACTGCAGTATTGCCATTATTAATTATGATTAAATTGACAATTTTGACTGGAGGTCACAGTCACTGGAGACTATATATATGAATAAGCTCCCATAATGCAATAGTCACCAAGGTCTGCAAAGTAATTATTCGATTTGGCAGTGAATTCCCAGCGGTGGGGACTAGTCTCTGGATGTGTGATAAGTAGTGAAAGGACCTGGCTGCAGGGAGCATCAGCTGTAGGTGAGGCCTGAGTCTGTCAGACAGGAACAATGTGCTCCTCCGCCTTGCTCTCTCTTCATCTCCAACTCTTCTTCTCTTTCAGTGTCTGTTTTGCTGCTCTGTCTCTCTCTCTCTCTCTCTCCTGTGTTTATCTCTCTGACAGAGTGAGAGAGACGGTGACTCCCCTGGGTCTTTAGGGCTTTGTTTGGATGAATTGCCACATGGAACAAACTTGTAAAGAGAATAAGTTCATATCAACCAAAGAGGCCAAATGTAACGGCGGCACTAATTAACACAACTGTATGATCATGACAGTCTGGACACGCATCATTTAATTTCTGGATCACGAATACAGATGAAATTATAGGTGTGATTATTGCTATGATCCTAAGGTGTTTAACAGCACACATAATTCTGGTTTAATGTGATCTAAAGTAAACATGTACATGCATCTTCCCACATATTTGGACAGTCTATACATTGGTGCAGGTTTGTTGGGTTGTTCATTTGTTGGTCCTCATAAACAACTAATGTCCATCTGTTTGCTCAGATTTGCACTGAATTTCTAACATCATTCTCTCTAATGTAATGGGTGGGGGGTGGGGGGGTGGGGGGGTTGGGAGGGTTAATGGAAGAGCAAGAAAGAAATAGTCATGGAAATGAAGAAAAAATAGGTGAATCCAAACTTTTGACTGGTACCATAAGTGTTTAAAAGAGGAGAACATCACTACAAGTCTAGTCACATTGAAGCTTCACAGACATATTCAATGACTCTAAACAAATCATGGAGAGAGATGGTTCCAATGACGCCACCTGAGCAGTTCTCTGCTGTGTAGTGTTTCTATTTGTGTAGTTTCACAGTTGTATGATTGAACAGTTTTACCACAAACTGTGACTTGGTACACTTGTAAAATAATCTTTTTAAATGAACAAACATTATGTATAAATTATGGCACAATTCAAAAAGGCTAAAAAAAAAAACCAAAAAATATGAACATGAAATACATAATACCTTGGGTTTGAACAGTTCTAAATGTCTTCCTTTGATGATTACTTTTCCAATCTTGAGAAATTAGCAAATTTTTGGTTCCAACATTGACATAGTACTGAAAGTTACCAGCACAAATGTTAATCCTTACGACTGTGCTCCTCCTGCTACCATTAATGTAAAGAACTTTTAATGACTGTTGGTGTCTACGGTCGTTTTACTTTTCTCTGCTTCTGGCCAAGAAAACTGCATTTGTACATCAGTATGTTATAACATCTTTACATTAATCTTTTAATAAAAAGCTAGACTTCTGCTAGATGCTGTCGGCATCGAGTCAATTTTCCTCAAGTTATTGAAATATAAATATTATCCAAGGTATTCTATGGAGAATAGAAATTCAATACTAGTGCACTGTACAGCCTTTCTGACTGAAAATCAAAGCCTTATAATCAACATCAGAGTTGGACTTGATCCTCTAAGGGTGAAATCCCTGAAGCCAGGTTCCATGGCCCTGAATGATGTGATTAAACTCTAGAGTATATCAAATCTCAAAGCAAGAAAATCAACCAAATAAATTATGTGAATCACTGCCGGAGGATTGAGTGCTGTTGACAGTGTGCGGTGGGTAGTCGGGTAAAAACGAGGGCAAATGCTGAGAAATGAGGTCGTCAGGTTCCTACATCGAACAAAGTATGAATATTTATCTGTGAATATTTGCGTGGAAAACACATAAAATCACTTCAACGTTTAAAATATTAAGAGGCGAGTGTTGGTAGGTCGACTTGTAGAGCGAGACATGCACAGAAAAGTCAGAAGATGTGTGTGTATGGTGCCCACATATTCTGGTGGATTACACAGCACAGATTGTTCAGTGCATCTCAGTCAACCTTTGCACCTGGGTTAGGGTTAAAATGAATCCTCAGGCACAAATATAAAAAGCTGTAGAATCTCTCTGTCTGTTTTGTCATTTTTGTATTTGCAAGTAAGCAACAACTTATAATGTAGCCGATAAAGTCACTGACTAAATCTTCATGTCCTGCAGAGATGTCACTTTATTTTGTGTAAAGTGGTGGGGATATACGGGCTTAGATTAAATTTCTACTAAAGTAATGGGTAGTGAGGATATGAGGGAAAAGGCTGAGGATAAAACATTGCATTTAATATTGTCTTACTGGATAAATAAACTGCCTCAAAAAGGGCTCAAATGTTTATTTGAATATTATTTTTAGAGTTTACATACCATTTAACACAAAAGTCACAGTTCATTTGTTTATTAATATTAATATTTAAACATATTTGAATATTTAGTAATATCTCTTGTTCATTGCTCATTTTTCAGTCTTGTTACCAGTGATGTGCCAAGTGGGATGTGTTCAGTGTCTGTCAGTTATTATTGAAATTAGATGAGAAAATTTGTCTCCGACACTGACTTATGGATGTGACTATGGAGCACATGTATATTATACATATATATATATATATATATATATATATATATATATATATATATATAAAGCCACCATCTGGAATGCAAAAAGAATATTAATACGAAGCCTTGCATTAATAAGTCGTGTTGCTTGTTTCAATCCCCCTGGTGGTCCCGTCTCCAAACCCAGCTCCCATAATGCTCTACACTAAGATGCATTCCAACAAAAGTGTTTTTCATCTTCTTTCACAAATTTTTATCAGTGCATAAGCTTTTCTGTTAAAGCCACTTCTGTTCAAGTCTTGTCCCACTTTCTGGAATGAAGAAGCGGTAATCCGTGCCTCCATCTCATCATGTCCAGATTATGGGTACGGCTTTTGCAGTGGAACAGTTTTGAACCCCAATGGAAGTTTTCCCTGATCACTGCCAAATACTGCACTGCCAATTTTTAAAAGGCTTTCCGTAACTTAGACTAATGCTTTGACATTGGGAATTCTGTCTTTATATTGAAATTTGAGTGTTGTGTGGTCTTTAGACATGGCTATTTCTCTTAATGACCACTTTGGGGGAGAGAGTCTAACAAGTATGCATTAGTGAATGAATAATAAATGGATGAATTGAGAGAATTAACTTGACTTACTCTTGTGCATCACAGAAAACAAATCACAGTTGGCCCAGAAAACCTGATTAGTTGTTCCTTTAGCAAAAAAAAACACACATGCCATATTTCATTCAAACTGGCAGTAATGAAATATTTAAAAAAAAATAAAAATGCATGGTTTATTTGAAATGTTTGAATGAAGTAAGCGGACTCCTTGGTTTTTCCCAAAGCTCAATATGCAAATATTGTTTAGTTCCCATTAATCACATTGCTTGTTCTTTACTTCATTACTTTGACCTTCTGTTGAATTAATTTCAGTTCCCTTGAAGGCGTCTTACCTTTCTGAATGGTGCTTTCATAAATGGACAACAGTCTTTCATATTCATAAGACAAAAGATTCCCTCCTCAGGTTTTCACCCAGGAGTCCAGAGGTCACAATTTATGGACTGAATAGAACTGAACACTAGTGTATTGGGTAGAAAATGAGGAACAGGGTTTGTTTAATTAAAAACAAAACAAAACTGTCAAATGATTACTATGTTTAAACAGATTAATCACAGGATTACTTAGGATTCAGTTCGATTAATCACGATCCAAACACTTTATGTTGGTTGACTTTTCTCTCTGGGGTTTTTTTGTTTTGAA
This sequence comes from Siphamia tubifer, assembly GCA_020466265.1. NCBI lineage: Eukaryota > Metazoa > Chordata > Actinopteri > Kurtiformes > Apogonidae > Siphamia > Siphamia tubifer. Next base: position 21,885,506 of record CM035794.1, on the reverse strand, counting down.
ATTTGGTCAAGATAATTCAAAAACTTAACTGATGACATTTTCAGGATGTGTTGGGAGTGTCACAAGGAACAAATGATTAGATTTTGGTGGTGATCTGTAAGAGATTTTGGATCACTTTCCATTCATTCTCCATTTACCGCAGTGTAATATTTCAAAGTGATCCAGTATCCAGGATATGTATATAACAAATAAAAAATAATGACAAATAATTGCAGGACTACAGTATGTGACTATTGCGTACACATACAGTATATTGTGCAGCTCTAACCTGAATATATCTTAAAGGGTACTTAACGTGTCCTACCTTTTGTTGCATTTTATCTTCTGGTTGTGTTTTATGTTTATCTTCTTATTATGTATGTTTTAGTCTATCTGATATTCTTATTTTGCCACTTTTAGCCTGTCTTGTATTTATTTATTTTTTTATCTCCAACTTTATACAGCACTTTGCATTGTTTTTTTAAACTGCGCTACATAAATAAACTTGACCTTGACCTAATGTTATGACAAAGTTGGCAATATATTGGATTGTAGAGATATGAAGTACAGTAAATGTATGCACACTGCCAGCAGGGATGATTTATGTGCACAGTAGAGGGAGCAGAGAGTGCCAATCTACCATTGTGAAGAAAACTAAAGCCAAAGAGACATTGACCAAAGCATCAGAAAGTGACAAGATGACATGAAAACCACTAGGAAGCCACTTTCAGTCACTGAAAATGACAAAACAATTAACAAATATGAGCCTTGCCATTGTTTTTTTTTTTTTTACCACAATGAAATCACAACATCAACAACTTCTCAATTGTAATAAAATACAAAAATAAAACAGCTTTTTTGTAATGAATGCAATAATACTTTAGAAAATAAAATCTGAACAGTTTCAAATGTGAGTTACTGTGTAGATAATGTGTTCGATCAAGTAACAGTTACTCAGTTTTGTGGATATGGGCAAGAAATTTACCAAAAACGAGGGAAGAAAAGCCACAATTGAGCTAAAAGGTCATGAGATTTGAAAAAAAAATTGAATGAATGTCAAAATTATCAGATAACAAGTCAAGATTATGAGATAATAGTCATATAACTATTGTATATAAGGTCACTGCGACTTATTTTTTATACTGTCACATCTATTTAGTTTGTAAAAGTAAACTAAAACTAAAATCTACTTAAGTACAGTAATGAAGTACTTTTACTGAGTTACTTTACACCTCTGGAACAGACCTTTAGTGCAGCTACTGACACAAACCATACAGAGAACATCTTTATTGTTTAACCTCTCTTTCTAATTAATGGACTTCCTCCTTTATTTATTTTTCCACTGCAACCTTTCTCCCTCTTCAAACTCCTATTTCTGATGTCAGAGCTAAAGAACTGTAACATCACAAGAGTTTTGCCGAACGATATATTGAATGAGGTTGAATAATTGAGGTTTTGCTTTCAGACAGACATTAAATATAACTAAAACACAAAATCAAGATCATGTATCTGCAGTCTTTTTCCTGTTTCACAAGCCTTTAATATACACCCTGTCTACTACTTGGATTCTATCAATTATGGATGTATTGCTATCAGCTAATACAACTACAAAACAATCAGTTGCAACTATAAATTGTTCATAACTCGGGGGGGGGGGGGTCAATTTTGACCCGCTTTATATGAATGTAACTTGACACTTGTTGTCGGCTGCTTTAAGTTCGTCTTCTTCTTCTGTTGTCTCTGTACACTTCGAAAAATTTGCCCATTGTATACCTAAATAAATTATGGCCAAAAAAAAAAGTGGTAATTAAAATAGATTTTAAGTATTTCAACTTTTGATTAAAAAAAAAAAATAAGAAATTTTATTAAGTTAATTTAAACTTAATAATTTAATTCAAAATATCAGTTTAGTTTAATTATTTTGGATTTAATTAAGATTTAGCACATGTTAAGTATATTAAAATCAATGTTAGGGGGAAAGCTGCAATATTTACTAGTTATCTGGAAAATATAAATTCAGATATACCAATTATTTAGCCTGGCAAGTCTGACAATGATTTCAATTCATAGTCTGGAGACGATCCATAGACTGAGCTTAAATGTACGGGTGGCTGTCTTTCAAACTTCTCTGCACGTAATAGGCTAGCGCTATGACCAGTCAGAGCAACAAACAACGTGACGAAAACAAGTCTATGGCTACATTTATACTGAGACAATGAAAACAGAAGATGCAAAAGTGGCGTCTCGTGTTCATTTTTTTTTTTTAATCTGCGTTTAGACGAGTGTATTCAAGATGAAATCGTTGTTTATAAAAAGATGCAACCCTAGGCGAAATTCGATTGGATATGCCTGCCAGGCCGACTGTGTGGTCCTATGGTAGACCACCAATATGTCCTTTTTCTGTTTTTGACCTATGTAATTGTCCACCCGTCTCTGTTCATGCGTGTAATATCTATACAATAGCTGAAACAATTCCTGTATATTTACTAGAGCTGCTAATGCTAATGCTAATGCTAGTGTAGCTGGAAGATCTGTGGGATCCAGGTTGTCCGACATGTTTGTTGCTGCTCAGCATATGAATGTAACGTGAACATGTACATTTCTTACTGTTTAGACAGCGACGTGACCCAGCGTGTCTTCAATACGTCCATACTCTGGAAGGAGTTGTGCGTATTCACACCCCGATGGTGCAGACACTGTGTAAATGAAAGGTACTTCTGATAAAAATATGCTAAAGTATTTAGCCGCAATCGTCCTTGTGTAAATTAAGCCTAAACTAGCATCTATCTCATTGTTTTCGCATCCTATATGCTAGGCTAATTAACGTTAATACACCAGTAAGAGTGGAGGGAACATATCCAACCGGGTCCATTTACATGCTGCTTATCCGACCATAGACTGTGTAAAAGTTTGTACCCCTTCAACCCTGTCATCTTCATGCTAAGCCCGCCCTACAATCTCAATACATGAATCGGGCGTTGTGATTGGACTGGTAAAATTTCACCAGTCCTGGCTGAGGCTTTATAGAGCGTCACTAGACCAACGATTCAGGCAAAAATGCTACTAGAGGAAGGCTAGTTTACTAAGCTACTAAATAGCTGCAAAAAAAAAAATCAACTTGCAAAAGTGGAATTAACTTATATTCCTAAATTTCTGGATGATTTTGATTTATATGTTGTTGACTTTACTGACAAAATATTATTAATTTGTTCTCAGTGATTTTCAGCTGATCATTTTTCAAAGAAAAATGAGCAAAATGCAATTGATGAATAATTAAAATGTCATTAACTCAACATAACGATATATCTTTTTTTCACATAGTTTAATAGAATGTATTTTGTTAATATTAATTAAACCCAGTCACACTTTTTAGAGTGTATAGAAAGCAAACCTCTTCAGTCAAGTTTGTTCTTGACTCATACAAATAGTGAAGCACAGTGATGACAGTGAATAGACGCTCTCCCTACTGCACCAAACAGGAAATAGTGAACTGTTCTAAATTAAATCCCTGATGTCAGGTTTTGGATTGAAGCAGAAATAGAACATCCGGATCTCATTTTCAGAGTATGTTCTGTCTGCAGAGAAGTGAAGGGACTGGTGAAAGCTGATGACGATGATGAACACAAGTGGTTTATTCAGCTCCCTTTTTACTTTTCTTATTTAAACTGATGGTAGTTTTACCACTCCCTTAGCGTGTCACTGTTTACTCATTTAGATACCTCATTACCACTCCAGTATTTTTGGATGTTCTTCTGTGGAGTTCAGAGCCCAGGCCTCAAATGAATATGTTACAAACTGTGAATTTTATGCTGCAAATCCTTTGTGATCTCACCTTGATCAAGCAATCAAACAGAAGCAGAAGACAAAACCCCCCCCCCCAAAAAACTAAAAAACTTAAAAGCAGTTTATTTGTAGTCTTTCAAATACTGACCCTGCAAAGTTCCTGGTCTTTGTGAACTCTTTTGGTCTGTGATTAAAAACTGTTATCGTTAGATGTGAGAGAGGGTTACGCATAGAATCTTTCAAAGTCTTCAAATGCAGCAAAAAGCAACAAACTAAACTTTATTTTAGCACTTGTCCATACTGATTCACTGTTCCTTTTTCTTCAGTACCTACAGTATGTGCACAGTGACTTCATATTAAATCATCTCCATCTGTCCCAGTCACCTTTATGTATGTAAAACAGGTACATAAACCTCAGCTAATTTATCTTTTTTCCTAAATTTGTTGAGGTTTGATATGTTTCTCAGCCTACACTGTCAACCCGAATGTTCAGAATAATTAAATGTATTAAGTTGTGAATACTCAAAAGTTTCAGAAATAGTACTACTAACTCAAATGTATTAAGTTGCTGTAACATGTTCTTCTTTTTAAGTACTTCTAATTAATATTTTTTTTTATTATTGTGGATATAAGTGAACATAAGTTAACAACATACGAGGTACAACCGGAATTAAGTCATTAAATGCTGAGAATGATATTGTACTGTTATTTCTATTGTTTCAAATAAGGATGATTGAAAAAAATAAAAAAAACTTAACTGATGTAGTAGATGATGAAATATAATTTCAGAGCACTGCAAATAACCACTTGTTACGCTTCTAGTAAGGAGGACCCAAAATACAGACTTCGGGAAACAGGGCTCTTTTATTCTGAGCTCCAAGAGATGTCCAGAAACGAGAATAGACCAAATAGGTCATACAAACAAAACTTGATCCTTAACCAAATAGTTCAATCTCCCAAGGGGGACCACGATCCGGTGGGTACCGTCCGGAAGGAGACGAGGCTTCTGAAGACGTATGTCTATGGGGTGAACTGACAAAGGAGAAAGCAAAGGAAAGGACTTAAATAGGGAGAAGTGATGAGGACAGGTGTGTGAGGACCAGGTGAAATAATTAGGGTGAAAGGTGACAGGAAGCAGAAGGGAGAAAAAACAGTGAGTAGAGATATGACACCACTAATATCTATCACACCAAAAACATTACAATAAAAAAACAGTAATTTTATTCAGGGGCGGCTGTGGTTCAGTTGGTAGAGCGGGTCGTCCAATGACTGAAGGGTCATGTTTTGTTTTTTTTTGTGAGCTCATTCATATTACACATTAAATGCAAGTTGTATGAGTCTTGAGTGTGAACAAAAATGCATCCCTGTTTTGTAATAAACATCCAAAACTTTTTGCATTTTGTAATAAATTTTGCCGCATTATGTAATAACTTCTTACATTTTGCAGCAGCAGATTTGGTAGTGTGGCATTAAAATTCAAGGAGCTGTTTGGGAAACATTCAAAGTGGTTTATGACTTAGCTGATAATTAGACATATTAGACAAGGACAATTTGAAATTACGAATATATTTTGGAAATGGAAATACAACAAGATGTATTACAAAATGCGGCACAACAATCCCTGAAGTGACCCACATGTGTAAGAGGCACCAACATACTGATGGCTAAGATGCTAACAGTTGCTATGGGCAACAATGTAGTATCGACGTGCAGGAAAGAGGTGTATAATCAAAATTTAAGATTTAAAACGTACAGTGTATCAGGCGGAGGCGAAAGGAAGAGGTTCATAGAGAGAGGAACTCAACATGACTGAAGGTATTTGGAGAAGATCAGAGATTTGAAGGTAAGTCTATGCTACGAACTATGGGGGTTCACCAGTACCCACTGGCCCCGCCCCCCTGGACCTGCATACCGTTAGTTCACTGGTTTTGGGGATACGTTACTACACAGTGGAAAAAGTATTTTAACAACTATGAACTGTTTTACTGTGACTGGTTCAAGAGTTAGCATCTCTAACCTGATGACTGAAAACACTGTAGTGCTAAAGGTCAAAGGTCAACCTGTGGCTAATGACACATTTACGCCTGTGTTTATACAGTAAACTAGTCATAATATCTCATAATAACTCATAGCGTTGTACCTTTTGGTCTTTACGTTTGTTGTGTCAATCACAGGAGTAACTGAAAAAGTCGGATAAATGTGACATGGCCGTTCAGACTGAAGTCGTGTTGCATTCAGACTGTCTTTGACAGGTCAGATACAGGTCAAATGGCAGCAAAAAGTCAGATTTGGGCCAGATTTACCTGTAGTCTGAACATAGCCTGAGGTGTTTGAAGACATTTGTGTTGTAATGTAGAGAGAAGTACAGTACTGAAGTTAAAATACAATGGCACGAAAACTCCTGGAGTCCAGTAACAGGTCTTGTACTTTACTTCTTCTGGAACTTGGTGGAAAATTAAAAAGGCTTAAGCAACATGCAGTGGAAGAGGATTTGTTCATTGATGTAGAATACATACTATGGGTATAAATTGGTGCAAAAAGACAGTACCAGTCGTACAGTGTAGCTTTCACTTACTTTTCTTGCTTCTATTTCAGTCACTTTCTAATTCCATCAGACCTTGTCCCAGTTCTCCTATAATTTAATCACCATCTTTGAAGGTGTAGCACATTCTCCAACACTGTAATTTGAGTCATACACAACATGACACTTTCAGGTCTCTGTAACTTGAATTAGCTTCACATCACCGGGCTCAGGGAAGATATACCGCTCTGTGTTTCACCAGGAGAATTCGCCTTCCAATACTCGCATCTCATGTCGAATATTTTTCCAGCAGTAGCAGCAGCAGGAGGAGGAGGAGGAGGAGGAGGAGGAGGAGGAGGAATACTGATGCCACTTAACTCACAACAGTACTCCACTTCAACTACGCTTCATTGATTGTTGTTATTATTCTGTTATTGTTGCACCATTATGACTCAGAAACTTTAGAATGATTTACAGTCTCAAGTTTCAAGCCAAAATCTAGAAAGACTATTTCCATTTAATAGGTTGTATTTATGCTAAAGCAGAGTGGTTGCGGAAGTCTTGAATGTCTTTGAAATGCTGTTTTCCAGACCTTGAAAAGTCTTTGGGAAAGTCTTAATAAAGTATGGAGAAAAAAAATCTTAACTGTATGTTCAAATCACTGTCAAATCAGAAATAGAAAACATATTGGGAATTTTGTGTTCATTAAAATACTATAAAAATTACATTTTCTAATTAACATGACTTGTACAATCTCAAACAATGAAGCAGGTGGTACACACACACACATGCAAGTCAAGGTCATGGGGATAAAAATATTAGTTTGGATAAAGTCTGGAATTTTATTTTGGAAAAATCACAAGCATTCTGTATAGATAATGTGGTGTTTGGTGACTTTACATATCAGCTTTTAGTGCTGGAGGCTTAAATGTGCATTATGACTCTAGATGGAAATGTTAAAGTTAGAAAAAAAAAAGACATGACAAAATAGTTTAAATTTCAGTTTTAAATTGAGATTTTCTTTCCCCTTGTCTGATCACATCCTCGTGCTTTCCTCAAAAACCATGAAAACATTGCCGTTAGGAAAAAGGTTGAGTTTGCATCATTTGAGGACATGGAAAGTCAGAGCATCACCTTCTGTTTGTGTTGGGAAATACAAATAAATACCATTAGTTTTAGTTTAGTCATTTTCTTTCAAATATGTCAAGCACAAAAACATTTGATTTTTCAAAAGACAATAATTGATAACATAAGAAGACAAATACAAATATAGAATAAATAAAAAAAAATATGAGAAAAATAAGAAAGCAAGTAACATATTCAAAAGGAAGTGGGAGGAAGTAAAAAAAAAAAAAAAACAACTATTATCTCCCATCCCTATTGTACCAAACAATGATACAAATGCCACAAAAATGTATATATAAATATATTCCATTATTTTCTTGGTGTTTTCCTATCATTTTTTCACCTTCTCTATAGAAATATAACCTATTACACAAACTCATCTTGTTGACTATAATCCCTGAAATATGCTTCTATTGTCCGTCTGAGCTCTGCTTCTGATGCACGACATTCTTTAAAATCCAATGAGCTGATGTCATTGGATTCTTTAAAACTGTTAACTGCTTTTCCTCATATCCATGTGGCAGTCAGTACTTTGTAGCAATTGACAATAACTTGTAAATTCTCCAAAACCAATATAATAACCATTAGGGTTCCCTAAAGGATCGATTTTAATTTTCCAAATTAACCCTGGCTGTTGCAGTGAACATCACATCAGGAAGAATAGTCAGTGTGTGTTACACGTCGATACTGACAAATTAATAACAATGTGTGTGGGTGTATCATAGTGTGTTCCTAAAAGGAGTGTGTAAGACTAATTATATACTTATCAACATCCATTTTGTCTATGGTAGTAAGAAACGGTCTTATTTACTTATTTGTCCTGAGTTTCAGCTACTGTAGGGCTGCACACTATTATTAAAAAAAACTGACATTGCAATTTATTTATTTATTTTGTAACCCATATATTGTGATATGAAAAACTACTCAGGAGTATATACTGTAACAGCTGTGTGGTGCCGACACAAGTGGTCAAACAGATTAGCGGTCGACACAGAACATACGTCATCCTTCTTGAAGCTGAAATAATTAAATAAAATTCTTCATTAACTAGAAAAGCACAGACCTCCACCAAGGCAGACCCCCCCCCTGAATGAAGGGAGGTCTACAGAGGAGGTTATGTTTTGACTAGTGTTTGTCTGTTTGTTTGACTATTACAGTAGCAACATTATTGAAAACGTTATGGATGGGTTTTGATCAAATTATTCAGGATGTGTTGGGAGTGTCATAAGGAGAACAAATGATTAGATTTCGGTGGTGATCCGGAAGAGATCCTAGATTCTGGATCACTTTAAAATTTTACATTGCAGTAAATGGAGAATACATTTTAAAGTGATCCACAATCCAGGATCTCTTCTGGATCAACACCAAAATCTAATCATTTGTTCCTTGTGACACTCACAACATATCCTGAAAGTTTCATCAAAATCCGTCCCTAAGTTTTTGAGTTATCTTGCTAACTAACAGACAGACAGACAGACAAACTCTGGCAAAAGCATGACCTTCTTGGCGGAAGTTAAAATAATTGCAGGTGCTGGGATGTGACTATTGCACAGATGTACATTACGATGTCATTGCTCAAACAACATAGTGTATATAGTGCAGCTGTAGTTTCAGTAATGGTAACCATAACAACCACCATGTCCACTGGAGACTTTCATCAGACCAACGTCACCCTGTGATGCTGCGGTTCTGTTCTGCAGTCGTCATCAGCTTTGTGTGGATTTGTTGGCCTTTTTCTTTGCTCATGTCAACAAACTGCCAGTCAAGCTTAGAGTCACCACAAAAGCAGACTTTTTTTTTAATGTGTTTATGAATGACCTCAGTGACTTTACACTCTATTCTTATCACATTGTAAGTCTTAAATAATCCCTATTCCAATGCAAATCTGGAGGGATGTATAGGTTGTTTTTTGGTTTTTTTTTTTTATCAATTTAGTATAGATTTCATGAAGTTATTGTATTATTTTCTATTGTGGTTTCATGTACTCTATATATAGATAGAAGTTTATTTATTTTAAACAAAAAAAAAATATAAAAATGAGACAAACTACTAGTACTGCTACTACAAAACACTTTAATTATATTAATAATATTAGTAATAATAATACATATGTACATTCAAATAATGAAAATGAACACACTGGTCAGAAAAGGACCAGCTGATGCACATAAATAAAAATAAAAAATGTGAATGTGAAATAAACACATCCTTGCACCTTGTGTCTGTTCCTCTATATTTAATCCCTATATCCTGTGAAAACATATTCTTTATATTTAGTTTTAAATGTCATTATGTTTGGACATTGTTTTAGTTCCTCACCCATACTGTGTTACAGTCTCACCCCACAAAATGAAATGCAAAATCTTTTTCCTGTTGGTACAGATTTTAATGACTTTGAAGTTGTGTTTCCCTCTTAAATGATCACCCTCCTGGTGTTTACTGAACAGGTTTTGGATATGTTGTTTTGGTAGATGGTTATGTTTTACTTTGTACATAATGAGTGCAGTTTGAAAATGTACAATATATATAGTCACATATTATTGCTTCCTTGGATTCCTTTTATTTGACTTTTATTTTCATGACATAATGAAAAGCGTCTCCCAGGGCCAGTGTACTAAAAAATAAGGAATAATGGGTAATCTAAAAGCAGTACGTTAAAACATATCTTCAATGGAAACCATGTCAGTGAATGAAAACAAGGTAAAATGCACAATATTGGGTAAAGTGTAGAGTCCATTTTGTGTAATGAGTTCATGTTCACAATCCTCATAGCTTCAAGGAAGAAGGTGCACCTTAAGTTGAAGCACTTTATTTCCCTCTGGATGTTCATTTTATTTGTGTAAAACATAGTGAATTGCCTTTTTTCCCCTTTTTTTTTTTTTTTTTTTTTTTTTTCTAAATTCACTATATAAGTAATCATGCCTTTCTGGTTTTCAGCTTGAAAAAATGGAAATATGAGATCAATGTTTGTTTAACAATATAATAAATATCAGTCTCTTTTATCACTCTTTCAGAATTTATCAGTAACTAAAGATAAAGCCACACTTTTAAGATGTGAAATGTGTGACTAGTTTAATAAAAGACTGGTTTCAGATTATGAATTCAGTCGACATCTGCAGCCATACTGACCAGCCATGTTGACTATAAAGTTTCTCCTCATAACTTATTTCCATTCTCCTTGTGAATATGCAGGACGTTGATGCCTTTAGCACAACAAAGCATTTATTTTTTTCTCTCTAATTCAGATACTTGTATTTCTGATAGTTGAGCTGTGTCACTATGGAGAAGCTGTCAATTAATGGAGGAGTTAATAGAAAATATGCCTCACGACTAAGTATGAATGGAACTAACAAAAGAGCGTGTTAATTTTTGTGAACAGGATCTGTTAATAAAACATTTCTGGAACTCATTTTCACATTTCAACAGTATCTCATATTCTACATTTGTAGTAGAAGCTGCCTCTTCCAACAATAATATTAACATTTTATGATCTATGAAACATGTAGACAATGAAGGAAAAAAGTTATTTTTAATTAGTTAATTAATTAATTTATTTATTTACTTATAGCTCTGTTAGATTTTGCTTCAGTATTAAATATTAAAGCTGGAGTGCTTAGTTTTTTGTGCTATGAATGTGACAGCATTAATTACCGTCTACTTATCAGATTTAGATGTGACTTTTGATATTGAATCTTGAAATATAAAATATTAATTTGGAATGTTTTTACTTTTCTATAACGGTGTGAAAGAGGATCAGGTTAATCTATGTAGATGTTTAGTTACATTTGGACCAAAAGGAAAAAGCTGCAAAAAGAAGGTGTGGTTTTTCCATGTCTTAATTTCAACTTCTGCACCTTTTAAGTTTCTTGTCAAAGGGTATAGTGTATAACAGTGTTTCCAAACCAGTGTGCTGTGGAACATAAGTGTGACGTGAGAAATCATCAGGTGTGCCATAGTAAATTATCCAATTTCACCTCATAGGTACTATAAGTGAGTAGTATAATTATGGATCCATACAACAGCACACACCGCTGATCCACTCAGAGCTGTTGAGGAACATTTGTGTGTGTCTTTTTTTCAATTTGTGCAAGAATATTAGCTTAATATTAGCCTAAATAGGCCCAGGTTTTACAGTGAATAAGTACAGCCAGGGTACATTTACATTATTCAATTCAATTCAATTTAATTTAGTTTAGTTTATTTGCCATGCACTTGTCCAAAATATACATAAAACAAATGGATAAAAAAGAGATTTTAAAAAATGATAAAAACTGATTTTTAAAAAAAATATAAAAACAGATGAAATCAGATTAAAACAGATAAAAACAGATACAATTACACATTACAAACAAACCAAGATAAAAATAAATAAAATATATACAGGTATTAAATCCAAAATTTCTCAGCCTGGATGTATACCATGTGCTACTCTGTCTAGGATTTGAAAAAAATTATATTTCAATAAATACACTTGTTGTAACATTTTTGTTTGGTGGTGTGCCTAATTTTTCTAATGTAAAATATGTAGCTGTGGTTGAAAAATGTTTAGGAAACACTGGTATTTAGGACCCAACAGGTGCACGAAAAAGGCTCTTTATTATGAGGTTCAACAGGAAGAATACAGGAAACCAAAAGTAACAGTAAGGCTGTTCCAAAATACAGTCAATAGTCTAAATTACACACTGACTGTTAGCAGAGGAACAGCCAGGGGAGAGTGACGAACTGACAAGGAGAGCAGGAAAGAACAGAAGTTAAATAGAGTGGAGTGATGAGGACAGGTGTGTAAGAGCAGGTGAAAAGAATGAAGGGAAAGGTAACAGGGTGCAGAGAGATGACACTTCTATAGTAGAGCTGCACAATATGTTGTTTGAGCATCGACATTGAAATGTTCGTGTGTGAAATAGTCACACCAAAGGTCCTGCAATTATTTATTATTTTTGTATTTATTTGTATATATTGTTATTTAGTTTGTATTTATTTGTATTTATTTTTTCAGAGATAATTTTTTACTATTTATTTATTTATTTTATAATTTTTTTTAAAAATGTATTTTTAATTATTAATTTTATTTAATTATTTCGGCTCCAAGAAGGATGACACTGAAATGTTTGTTCTGTATCGACCTTTACTCTCTTTGACCACAGTTGTATATATATATCATTTGTTCCTTGTGACACTCCCAATAGGTCATGACATTTTCATTAAGATCCGTCCATAACCTTTTGAGTTATCTTGCTAACTAACGGACAGACAAACAAACTCCAGCAAAAACTTTGGCAGACCTCTCTTCATTCGGAGAGGGGATATCTGCCTTGGTGGAGGTTTGCACTCTCAGAGTTCTTTTGTCATTAATTATCTATTTATTACCTGCACCAAGGAGGTAATAAATTTGAGTCTGTCTGTCTGTCTGTCTGTCTGTCTGTCTGTCTGTCTGTCTGTCTGTCTGTCTGTCTGTCAGCAGGATTAAGCAAAACGTTCTGAACAGATTTTGATGAAACTTTCAGGAATAATAGATAATGGGTCAAGGAAGAATCCATTAGATATTGAGCAATGAAGGTCAAAGGTCAATGTCACACTAAAGGTCAACAGCTAAAACACATCAGTGGTAATATCTCTGGATTCAGACAAGATAGAATGTGTTTGGTTTTTTTTTTCCATTCACGTCATCTCACCTTCAGACATCAGATGGGTCAACACCTATGACTCCATCACATTACGTTTTCACGTCACATGACGCCATATCAAGCCTTGGCGGAGGTCTGACTTGTTTTGGTTTGTTTGTTGTTGGGGTTTTTTTTCACTCTTCTTCCTATTTATTTCACTATACATATTTCCTATTTGTTTCCTTCTTCCCTGTTTTATATTTTGACAGTTTTATTTTACAAAAAGCCTCCTGTGGACTGCTATTGTAAATTAGCACTTGTGCTAAAACACTTAAACAATGCATCTGGTTTGTCCAATGTAATTGCTCCGTCCACATCAAATAAAAAGTTAAATAAATAAATAAAATAAATAATTTAACTGCAATCACTTGCCTAAGATGTTGTAAATAATCTCTACTTATCCAGGCTTACAGTGTACCTCATTTTACAGTTTTGTCAATTTTTCACATTTTCAACCAGTGAAAAACCAGGATTTAATATGTAATTCATTTGTGCTACATTCATAAACAGAGCAGATCCGAACATGTCTAAACACACACACATTAAAACTGAAGAATAGCTGCAGAATCCATACGTATGCTATGGAAAACTCATCAAAATTGATGGAGTGTGTACATGATCCATTGTGTCGTGGAGTAAATGTAGCATAAGTGAATTATGCTGGATGTGGTTTCCAACTTGTTAGCATCTGTCATACAGAATCCCATCCATCTAGCCATCAAACAACATTCAAGGTCATTGACCCACTGACACTTCATCAGTTTTGTACTTTGTCATAGTGGTGCTCTGCATGAAATCATTCACATCATACCTCTCCTGTCAATGCCGAGATTGGGCGGCTGACATAATCCATCTGTCCTGACAAACACACAATCTGTTGAGGATACACATGACCTGCTGTGCATCAATAAGACTGCAGTAAGGAGCGTGGACATTCACATGTGGCTGGGAGGGCGTGTATGCACTACAATGTCTTATCTATAGAATATACACAATATCAAGGCTATAACAGTGTATGTATTTGTGCCGAACCGTTGAAAACAGATGTTCGGTACAACCCTATACCAAACTATTACAGTCAGTTTGTATGTGAGCATGTGCTTATCATATGGAGGTGACAGTAGAAAAATGAGTTGAGGTTGAACAACACTTTACCAGTACTTCCTCATACATATCCATGACACGGTGATGAGGCATCTCTGATTGGCTCAGAATGCATGAAGGAACATTCCCCCCTCCCCTCTCGCTCTGTGAGTAGCATCCAGCAGTAGCACAGTAACATCCAGCTAGGTTTCCTACCGTCACTTGTTTTGAAAACGTGTAGAAAAAAAACACAGTCTTTATTTTCACAGAGAGCACATGAACCAGTTTGCTCCGCCATTTTTTCCTGTTTGTGCAGCAGCTACTGTGGCGCCGTCTTCTCTTGTAGATGCTAATGCTAATGCTACTTCAGATTTGCTACAATAGGGGACGGGCTTAACCCCACATGGGTGACGCTCATGTCCTTGTGATGTGTAGTGGACAGACTTTTTCGGAGTAATTCGTTTCTCTGTTGTTTTCTATGAATGTTAAATCCAGCCAGTGGAGGTGACACACCGCAGCAAACACAGCATGTGTTGGTAAGTCGGGGTGACCCATCAGATTCCAAAAGTAATGGCACCTTAAGATGTTGGAAAAAAAATTTCTTTACTGTTTAGTAATAATTCAGAATTTTTAATTTCATCACTTGGGTAATAATTTAAGAATATATCATTTACATTTCTGGTACCAAGCAGTACTTTGAATTATTTGGCATTTCCATTTTTATATTGAAATGTTTTTTGGGTTTAATAAATACTGTGCTATAAAAGAAAATAGTTTTCAATTTTGTTTCCATACTGTACCGAAAATGAACCGAACCATGACCTCAAAACCGAACCGTGATTTTTGTGTATCGTTACACCCCTACATGTATGTGGAAGACAGATAGACTGGAGACTGAACTGAAGATCGACCTGCTAGTCTGTAAATAATTCATGACCATGACTGCTTTTACACTTTTATTGTCTTTTTTACACAGAAAAAAAGGTTTTGGACCACTACCATATACACATATTTATTTCATTTTTTCATAGTTTTTACTCTGTTTCTGCAGGTCATTAAAAATGAAGGTCTTAAATGTCATTAAAAAGCATTATATTCATTTTCTTGAGGCATTAAAAAATTAAACACACTTGATGGAAAAAAAACAAAAAACATTCTTATTCATGATTTATTTTGAGTGTATAAACATTAAATAATTTAGACTGGAAGTACAGTGTAAGGATTGGCAGGCAGAATGATTTAATTGGCTATTGTTTATAGCGATACATTAAATCACACCACCACATGCTTACAATGTACAGTAGTGTGCATTGTCATGAGCATTGCATTGCAAAGAGCAGAGGGAATATTAACAAATGTAAGTTTCAGCTGAAGTGATTAGAGGAGGAAATATTCAGAAGCAGCTGTCAACGATAAAACATCATGTATATAAAACTGTATCTGCAGTTGGATATGGACTTTAAATGTGCTTCAAGTAGCATTAAAAAGGACATTAAAAGTATTAAATTACATTTCCCAATACCTGCAGAAACCTGGTTACTAGTTTTAACCCATAAACCTCCAAAAAGTCACAGGTGATACATCTCATCTACTGATATAAACTGTTTAATATCTGGTGATCGGCTAATGTTATCAATACATGTAAATGATGGATGGAAAATTACCACCTTATTGGTCACTAGATATGGGATGGATGGATGGATGGATGGATGGATGGATGGATGGATGGATGGATGGATGGATGGATGGATGGATGGATGGATGGATGGATGGATGGATGGATGGATGGATGGATGGATGGATGGATGGATGGATGGATGGATGGATGGATGGATGGATGGATGGATGGATGGATGGATGGATGGATGGATGGATGGATGCTTTATTGATCCCAAAGGAAATTATGGAGCAGTCTGTTGCTCACATCCATAAAATGACATTCATAACTTAAAAATACCAACAAAAAAAATTGCACTAAATACATAACTATGCAATTAAAAAGAGGTTCTGTAGTTACCATGGAAACATTGTTATGTTCTATAACATTGATTCACCTGTAAAATCCATAGAGTTGCATCAATGACACTGGATGGAGACACTTGTTCACATGTTCAGTTTGCAATATCTTTTCTGAAAGTCTTTTTTTTTTGTCCTATTTTTTTTCTCTTTTAATGTAAAAAACTTTGAATGAAGTTGTGCTTGATCTGTGAGTTAAATGTAATAAATAAAATATATGATTTACACCAAAAAATGG
Source organism: Siphamia tubifer (assembly GCA_020466265.1). NCBI lineage: Eukaryota > Metazoa > Chordata > Actinopteri > Kurtiformes > Apogonidae > Siphamia > Siphamia tubifer. The sequence continues at coordinate 21,869,098 of CM035794.1, read as the reverse complement.
GGGGTGGGGGGTTATTTTAAAAATTGGTGATGAATTAGTTTAGAAAAGTTGAAATGGAGAAAAAAAAATTGGCGAACTGCCACTTAAGTAGATTTGGGTCTTTATGTTTATTATTATTATTATCTTGTTCAATCCATAGTCCTACATGGTGATGGGGTGGGTGTGTGGGAGGGGAGGAGGTATGGGGGAATGTTTTGATTTGTAAAATATATTTGAGAAATGTTATGATTCTGAATATGTTGATTGAAAACCAATAAACCAAATTTAAATAAAATAATAAAATAACGCACTCACCCAAATATGTAGCACAAACCAGTATCTGTCACCAATTTGCAATTTACAGATCCAATTTAGTTTCACAGAGGAGTGATTCCTGCAAGACATGGTTGACTGTCATTAAAATATTAAGTTTGAAGTAATTAGTCATGTCTTTAACATGTGAACCAATTAACATATAAGGTTTAGTTAATGTGCCGCACTGTTACACATTCATGTTAATGCTGCACGTATCAGTTAGTATTCCAGAACTTAAATGGAACAAAAACTAAATTCTAAATCTGTCACAGGTGATGGTTAATGTCAATTATTTTTAGACAGTTGTGTTCAGTCTTTGCTCTAATGTCCTGACACACTACTGTTGTACAGCGTGGCTTCCATTCTGCACAGCGATATGGAGCTCATCTATATTTATGTTTAGTTTTGATTTAGACGGATAAGAAACAGCTGCAGAGGGACGGAGCCATTGTGTGTTCTGATTTTATCGCCTACATATTTAAGTCACGTTATATGACTGTTTATTGGGCTTTTAATGAATGTATGAATTGGCAGTGGGCAAATTGGCTGTGTGTGTTTGTATTTGCCAGATAATTACACACGATCCTGGCTTAAAGCAGGCAAACATAAATGACGGTGCTGTTTATTTTAAATAATGAGAATGGGGATCCTTTTTAATTACTTTTGAAGTTGTTGGATGTTTTATTTTTATTTTACTTTTCAAACGTCTCAGATGTAAATGGACTGCACTTATATAGTACTTTTATCCAAAGCGCTTTAGATTAGCCTCACATTCACACAGCAGAACAGTAGGTGCTGCTGCCAGAACAACTGGGAGCAATTCAGGCTTCAGTGTCTTGCCTAAGAGCACTTCAACATGTGGTCAGCCAGAGCTGGGATGCAAACTGCCAACCTTTCAGTCATTGGACGTCTCGCTCTACCAAATTGAACCACAGCTGCTCACATGTACGTATGAGCAATAGTTACCGCAAGTCCTACCATTATTTCTATTTATTTGTTGTTTTATTTTATTATTCTTGTTATTTTTATTATTTAAATCTTTTCTTTTTATTAATTAATTTTTTCTTAATTTTTTTTTATTTGTATTATTTCTTTCTTTCTTTTTTTATGTATTTATTTTTATTCATTTAATTTTATTTTTATTTATTTTTCGTTTTTATTAATGTATTTTTATTTGAAAAATGATTTATTTATTATTTTTTAGTTTATTTGTATGGATTTGTATTTATTTGTTTATTTGTCTTTTTTATTTATTTGTTTATTTGTCTTTTTTATTTATTTATTCATTTTACTTTTCATTTATTTATTTATTCTTAATTATTAGTTATCATTCATTATTTTGGGTACACAAAGGATGATACTAAAACTTAATTTTTGTCACCCGCTAATCTGTATCACTGGTGCGTCAGCACCGCACCAAGTATTTTTTCATATCACAATATATATATATATATATTTAAAAAATAATTTACAATGTAAATTTTTTTCTCAATATCATGCAGTAGGGCCTGTTCTGGTAAATGTGGTGCCCTAGGCGAACACCCCTCTTTTCTTTTTGTGGATTTAGAAATGATGGGGTATGTACTGAGTGTCCAAGATGTCAATGTTACGTTTACTGCTTTATTTACTTTATTTTCAACACTACAATATAAGGCACACTGTCAATGAATGGTTTATTTTTATTTTATTTTTTTCATATATAAGGTGCATTAAATGAAGCTAAACAGTCACAATAACCGACAACTTTGTTGAGTTGTAACATGGAACAAAAAATACTCTTATTCTGCTAAATCAAACTTTTAAAAGATAAAAAGCCCAAATTATACAATAAAAAAATCCAAATTATCAGATAAAAGTCAAAATTCCAAGTCACGAAGCTCAACTAGAATTAATCCATATATAAGGTGCACTGTGAGAAAAGTAATGTCTTTTAAGTGCACCTTATAGTCCAGAAAACACAGTAGCTTAATATTCTAATTCTGTGGGACTCCCAAGACATCTGGTGCCCTAGGCGACCGCCTAGTCTGCCTATGCCTAACACCGGCCCTGTCGTACCGTCCTAGTCCATGCCCTCCTGCCCCCTCCTCTCATATATCAGACCTTTCTCACTTGTCATTCCATCTCCTTCACTCGTCCTCCTATTTCAGTCACCACAGTTTGATACAGGTCAACCTTTGACACACAGTAAAAAGAGGAAAAAAAACGTCTGTCTGGAATTCACTCTGCTGTGACTTTAGTTTTCCAAGGGCAGTGAGGGGTTGCACTGTCTTTAATGGACACACACTCTTTTTAGCTGTGCTTAACAAGTGCAGTTTCACACCTTTTTTTTTTTTTTTTTTTTAACTTTAAGAAGTCTAGTGTGGTGATCTTGTCCCTGATGTGCAAAGACAGAAGCTCCAGAAAAGTGAACATTAATTTCATACATATTCCAACAGCACGTTCTATGAAAAATATCACACCTTTATACATCACCACTTTCTTTTGCTGCTGCAAAAGGATATTTTCAATTTCAAAAGCACTCTCCTGTTTCTCCAGGCTAGGGTGGAGTGGAAGTGAGGCTAAGGGTTAATAAGAAATAGTATTTTATTGATGCTATTCACTGTAGCCCAGAGATTGGACAGAGCAGAAGCTGACTGGTGTGGCTGTGTAGAGGTGTTTGAAGCTGTCTGCCAGGAGAACAGATGCCATGGAGTGATGGATGTTATACCTCCGCCCAACGCGTCTCTACCCAGAGAGCAGGAGGCCGAGAACGGAGCTCTACGGCCGATGACAATTAAATGTGACATACATGAATATGCCACGAACACTGCATCAAAACAGTCATGAATCACTCAGCAAGGATCACAAGTGCTAAAAGTGTCTGAGGGATAAGATGTCATCTCATTATCCTGAGTGTTTCTAATTTTCACCAAATGCCAGACACTGTGGTTCTCATCGCTGGTTCAAGGAGTGCAGTAGTTATAGGATTTCCACTCACTTCCACTTACAGATTGATCAACGTCGGTCAATAATAGCTAAACACTTACATCTTAATTAGAGTCTCTGAGGAAAAATCACTCCATACTGGATCTCCTCTGTGGACTTAAACACAAGAGACCAGCGTTCATTTCACTGTTTTAAGCACAGATATATATTTTATTAACTCTCATGTTGCGTCTGGGTGTTGGCCATTTTGTAATGTTTTGTAATCACCATCAGCAGCATATTGTTTCAACAGATAACACTGGTCTACAAGTAAAATGCTTCCGGAATAAAACTAATGAAATGTTACCATATGTGTGTTACTGATGAAGAAAAGTCAAGTCTTAAATGCTGGTTGGATCAAGTTTCCAAAATAATTCTCGGGTCAAAATGTGAAATTCTTAGAATGAACAAGAGAATATGTTTTAGTCTAAAGGAATATTGGTTTCAGATCTACTTCAAAACACTGTCTGCACCAGAGATGGGAGTTAAGTCCCATCCATGCAAGTCTCAAGTAAGTCACAAGTCGTCTCTATAGGAGGATCAAGTAAGACAAGTCAAGTCATTAGTTTTTTCAAATGTCTGTATTTCACCAATACTGTATATCTTTTTAATGTAAACTGAGCAGTTAATGAATCAGTTTAACATGAATGAATATTTAGAAATCACAGTAGTCTGTTTTATTTAAGCTCAAGGAAATAAATGCACTGTATGGTAAAAAAAAAAAAGAGAAGTGGTTCAAATGTATGTACACAGTTGTTTTTCCCCTTATTTTTTGTTGTTGAATTTAGTGCCTTAATTATCTTAATTTTTTGACCATACATGTTTGCATCCATGAGTTTAAACACCATAGTTTTTAACACATATTATCCTCATTCTGTGTTAAAAATCAGCAAAAAAAAAAAAGAGAAAGAAACTAACTGATGCACACAAAGGGCTGTGAAAAACAAGAGTCAATAGAGAGGAAGGCAGAGATATTTAAGGGTGCACTAAAGTAGACTGAATATGACATAAGGACACAATGGGAAGAGAACATGTTGAACATGTGCTTTAATATTACCGACACATGCACTGTAGTCTCGTCTCAGCATCTGAAACTGCTTTATCCTCACAAGGGTCACAGGGGTCACTGTGGGTCACTGGGGGCCTAATCCAGATATAATTTATTTTTTATTTTCATTATACAGTAGATGTTAGGACTTCAATGAGGTTACACTATCACCTCATTATTATAAGTTACTATAACCACATTACAGGTATTGGTGCATAGATATTTAGCACGCTAACATTAGCCTGTTCTGGTGTTACAGTGCACTTAGTTAGCATTAATGTTAGCACTGTTTGCAGTTACTGCCACTAAGGTAAAAAAAAAAAAAACATTGATATGAAAAATATTAGTGTATCAAGCCACTGTGCCTACTAGTCTCTCTGATGTCAAATAACAAATAGTAAAATAATAATCAGGACATTAATTAATCCATCTATTATAAGCAGCCTAAGTTACATCATGTTAGTCACCTTTCTTCATGAGCTGTCCTAAAATGTCAGATTAAATTCAACGTAGGACAGTATCACTAATTTTAACTTTACAGGTGTTGCATGTCACTCCTCTTTTATTTGCAGTTGTCTGGGAATCTCTGAATCCAAAATGTATTGTTTTTGTGAAGGTGTTGGTCCAAGTATCCTCCATCTTTCTGCTGATCAGCACTAAACTCGTGCAGGCACGTGTTGCCAGGTTTGTTGATATGCAGCAGGTCAGGAGCACTAGAAACAATAAAGCGATGTTGATCTAATAATGATTTTATTTTTAAGCAAAAAATCTTTTAACAAAACAGGTTTGTCATGTGACTTGCAAAGTCACATGACAAAAGTCAAGGCAAGTCAAAAGTCAAGTATTTTCTTAACCCTTGTGCGGTCCTTCGTAAAAGGCACACTGGCTGTGTCCTACAATCGGGTCTTAAAAACCCAGATTCCAAAGTTCAGTTCCATAGACTCATCACCCCACCCCCCAAGGATATATTACTGTTTTCAGTAGTAAGCAATGGCATCCTACAGTACGTATAAAAAGGTACATTTGTGAACCACCGGGTCTCTTTGACCCGAAGGACCGCACAAGGGTTAATGTTGGTCACAAGTCACAAATCTGGCGACTCAAGTCAAGTCATCGACTCGAGTCAGACTTGTGACTAGTGGAATATTTACTAATCCATTGTATACATGTACATAAACCACCATATATGTGGAATAACCAACCATCATATATATTAAAAACATGAAGTAACCAACAGTTTTGTCATTTGTTTTATGATTCATCTCATTATGTAAGATTTAGCACATTTAATGTCTGAAGCAGATACTTTATTTAAAAAATTGTAGAGCAGTGATATTTGCATTTTCCAATATGAGAAGAACAGGAAATAATCAACTATGTGACAACATGTTAACACATATAACTCAAGTCTCACATTCCTGCAGTCATGGAAAATATATTTAGACTATTAAAAGTCACCAAAAACAACAGTTATGGTGTGTATCATGTGACTAAAACAGACAGAAAAGGAAACACTGTTAATGTTGGTACAATGACACACATACTGATGTATGAACTGCAGTGATTTTGGTTATTATCAAGAAAACTATGGACAATGGATAGATAACAGCTCTGAAATTAAACTCTTACAAGGAACTTTTTGTTAAATATCATCATATTTGCCCAAATAAATATACCTATACCTTAACAGGCATTAAAATGAACATTATATGGAAGAGAAAAAAAATGCCTAAGATATTTTAGAAGCTAATTTTACAATATGTCTAAACTTATAGATGCATTTCTAATGGTAAATGTTCATATATTTTCAGGCTGCAATGTATTTATGTTTGTGTTGCTTAATTAATCAACACATTATGATTTGCATTTTAAATAAATTATATTGTCATTGATTATTTAGACTTGTTGATCTTATTGATAAATTTGGCTCATCATCTGTTTGTCAGAGACATTAATAAAATAACAGAACTGTCCAAAAACATTCCATCTCAGCTAAAATGAATTCTAATGGATCATTTTCTAGTGTGATTAGAGTATATTGAAACCTTGTTGAACGTGTTGCAGTAACTAATGGATGTTTGGCATCCAAATGCATTATCCATACTTTAATATCTGTCAACACTGAAGTGTTTGGGTTTAGTCTGAATTAACTTTGCAGAGTTTAACGTGTTGTTTTGTTTGTACTGAACAGATGACAATGAATAATTACTCAAATCTGTCAGTTGCAGGTCTGGTTTCTTAAGTCAGACTTGCTCTTAATCTCATTCTTAAGACTTATGCTGGACTGTAAAAGTCTTTTTCATTCATTATAAAACTCCATCAGGGCCACAATCTGGGTAATTAATGTAAACACTGTGGTTGTGTGTATGCCAGGAAGATGTCAACTGGTGTTTACTTTATCTAGATATTGTCAGGATAACATAATCCTTTAATCCTTTATTAGTTCCACAGCAAGGAATGATAATGTTGGTCCAAAATGATGCAGAAATACAGCCTTTAGATGCATAACTACAACAACAAAATGCCATCATACTCAACATTGGCCTCCAGAAAGCAGATAAAAAGAAAATAAAACTCAGCTACATTTTATAAGAAGTGACACAATTATGAATAATGATTCAACTTTAATAGGTTGGCATATTATCTTCTAACCAGATAACCTAGCTGTATTTATAATACATATTTAACATGATTAATGAGACCTTATTTTAATCCCTTCACCCCTTATCTATTTATTTATTGTATTTTGCATTTTACATTTTAGTTTGTACATAGATATTTTTTTTGCACCGTACCCTTAGTCCCAGTAATTGTTTAATCTCACTTAGTGTTACTACTTTTCTTATGCACTTTTAAGAATTTCATTGCATGGCATCAAGCCTGTGTGTGTGTGTGTGTGTGTGTGTGTGTGACAAAGAAACTCTTGAATCTTAACGCCTACTGTTGCAAATATGCAACATACCAAAAAAAAAAAAGATTGATTGTATGTGCTATAATCAAATCTCCACTTAATTAACTTTATTATATACTTATATTTAAATTCAAGGGATTAAGAGATGACTTGGATTTTATTTTAAGGCAGTTTCATACATTTTAAATTTCCCGTGCTCGTCAGATGAACGTAATCTAATCTGGTCGATGGAAAATGTACTGGCATCTTTCTTCTATAGATGTGATTTTCCCAGCACCAGAGCGTGCTAACAAACTGCTACTTTTCCCCCAACTGCGGAGAAAATGTGATTTATGTGTTTTGCTAAAGCTTTTGTTTGCCTGTAGATGATGAGCTTCATGACAAATGCATGGAAGCCAAATAAATTGGCTTTGGCGGCGTAAAAGAACAGGTGCATCTGCTGCCCTGAAAATGGCATATGCAACCGCTGATCACCACAAACAAATGGTCAATGAGTCCAGTTCAGCAGGATTAAACCCGGCAAATCCACTCTGCAAATTAATTACAGCTTGAATGAAATGGAGTCCAGAAGGTGCTTTTCGGGAGAGGCTTAGTGGCACTCCATGGTTGAAAGACCACATGTATGTGCTATATACCAGCTGCCTTTATATCTTGTGACCACAGTGGGCTATAAATCTGAAGGGAAATAAAACTGTGCAGCTTTATTAGCAGACATGGTTAGAAAACAAATGGAGACAAGACCAAAGAGTTAGGAAGTGGAAGTATGGGTAAAATTCTTACTTTTATTTCTGTACAAAAATCTGATTTATAAACAAAGAAAGCAAAAATTATTTAATATACCTGTACATTCATCTTTATGCCACTGACCATTGAAACCAAAACCATCTGAGAATAATTAAAGCTAACAGAACAGACTAGTTAAGCAGTAGATGCAAAGCCATTTACTAGTCTTCAAAAGGCATCTTACTTTTTTCAACATGAAGGATATCATCTATCGCCTTGAGCTACATCTTAAAAGTGGATCCTTCTCTTTTTCCAAACATCAAATTTTTATTTTTTTTTTTTAGCTATAATGAGTCCGCAGGAAAGAAGTTCCTGCTGCGTTTTCTTTAACACAGATGTGGTGTCTGAAATGTTGAGTATGATTAAGAGCAGATCAGATTCAGTGTGGAAATAGAGAATCTCAGACAAGATTACATTCAATTTGTTTTTGTCCAATATCCATCTAAACAGAGACAGAGTGAAGTAATGCAGAGGTGCGTCTGCTGTAGTTCATACATCCCACTGTGAAAAAACATTATGAGCATAAACCTGAAGGATACTGTGAAGCTTTACATCTACACTATTATTCCGGTTGAATACCAAAAAAAAGTCAAAATGATGAGATAAAAAGTCAACATTATGAGATAAAAAATCAGAATTATGAGATAAAAAGTCAAAATTATGAGATAAAAAGTCAACATTATGAGATAAAAAGTCATAATTATGAGATAAAAAGTCATAATTATGAGATAAAAAATCATAATTATGAGATAAAAAGTCATAATTATGAGATAAAAAGTCATAATTATGAGATAAAAAGTCATAATTATGAGATAAAAAATCATAATTATGAGATAAAAAGTCATAATTATGAGATAAAAAGTCATAATTATGAGATAAAAAGCCAAAATTCCCAGTCATTAAACACTACCAGAATTAATCCATATACTGTATAAGGCACACTGTGGTTTTTGTAGAACTAGGTAATATGCAGTAACAATACTGCCTCATGTCCAATAATCTACCTACAACTACTGGGACTGAATAACAAGAGAACTTTAAGGTCATTTTTCCCAGTTTGGTGTTTGTGCAGTTACTGCGTTTTTACTTTGTAGGGCAGTATTCCTGTATACATGATAAATACTAGTACTAGTACTGCCAGTATTTATACTGGAGGTTATGATATTTATAACATATCGTGATTATTTACTAAAACATGTCAGTAGCTGGTGCCAAACTTCAGGTCCAGTGGCTGTAGAAAACAGGAGCACATTGGTTAATAGCAGCCGTAGCTCTTTTACATTTGTCTTATTATTCATCAGCAGTCGCCTATTGCTAGTGATGCAAGATGAGTTCAGCAAATAAACATGTCCTGCAGTTGTTTGTTTTTGACATTTTTTCCTCATGACCATGTAGGACAAGGAGGATAAAGATGTGCAGACGTGACAGATGGCAGAAGGTTGTCATGGTGGAGTTTAATGTTAATCCACAGTGTGATGTTTCTGGAGTGTTTTCCATCATGGCCTGACCTGTGTTGTTCATGCTGGTTGTTTATTTTACTCCAGTTTATCTATGTGACCTGTTAAGTATAGGCGTGTACATGTACAGTAACAATACCCTGGATTAGAACTGCACAATATGTTAGTTGAACATCAACATCACAGGTCCTGCAATTGTTTTATTTTTAAATTTTTCATTCATTTGTATATATTTTTATATTATTTTATTATATTTTCTTTATTTATTTGTATTGACTTATTTGTATTTATTTATTCATATGTTTCTTTGATTAATTTTGTTTTCTTTATTTAGTTTTTACTCATTTATTTTCATTTGTATTCTTTTTTTATTTGTATTTTTTTTTTAAATTTGTTTATATTTATTTATTTGTAATTATAAATTTTATTTCATTATTTCGGTTACACAAAGGATGACACTGAAATGTACGTATGTTGGCCACTAATCTATTTGACCATTTGCATCGGTGCCACAGCACCGTTTTATATATGTATATATATATATATATATATATATATATTTCTGAGTATTTTTGTCCTATTGCAATGTATATATACTGTATATCACAGGGTTAATAAAAATTGTGATGTCAGTTTTTTCGAGTATCATGCAGGCCTACCCTGGATACTTTCAGAGTACTGCAGCATGCAGAATGCTAGCATGCAGGAAGATTTTGTCCATTTACCTGTATATTTAATTACATTTCATCATAGTCATACCTGGCACCAAATAAAATGTGATGGGTGGTTGAATCCTACACTACAGCAGCAGTAAAACAATATATTGTGCATGACTTTGCACCATAAAGCTGCACAATATATTGTTTGAGCATCGATATTACAATGTGCATGTGTGCAATAGTCACATCCACAGGTCCTGTAATGTAGGAAACAAACTCAACATTTTCTCATCTAATTTTAATAGTAACTGACACACACTGAACACATCACTATCATTCTGAGCCAGTTTGAAGTGAGTCACTGGTAACAAAACTGAAAAATGAACAACAAACAAGAGAAAATCACTCAAAACCAAGGCTTGGTGCCAGAAAGAAAAGCAACATTAGTTATGTGGAATAAATTTTTTTGTAGGTTTTTTTAAAAATGTATTTCTTTTATATTTTGGATTTATTTGTATTTATTTTTTAAATTAATTTTCTATTTTATTTTATAAATTTTTAATTGAATTTATTTATTTATTAATGTTTTAATTATTAATTTTATTTAATTATTTCAGCTACAAGTAGGATGATACTGAAATGTATGTTCTGTGTCGACCACTAATGTGTTTGACTCTTTGGCACCACACAGCTGTTATATTCTCCTGAGGATTTTTATCTCAATATATATCTTAGAGATTGGAGAAAAAAAAATAAAAATCACAATATCATTTTTTTTATATCGTTCAGCCCTAGTGCACTGGTGCCTCATCTGTTTAGCTGGTTAGTGACGGCAGGTTTCCTTTACTGTCTGTGTCAGGTCAGAGGGGTGACACAGATGCTCCCAGTTGGGAAAAGCAACTGGTTTATGACAGATGGTATCATACTGGAAAGCTATCCATTTCCCACTGCAGATCAATACATGTAATTCAAGCCATAACACCTCTGGTTCCACACCGGAGTCGCGTAAGACTGTGTGTTTTTCCCCAGTGAGGCTGTGAAGGGCAAACTCATTGTATTCTTTAATGATCTGCAGTTATTCCTTTTGGGAGCTGAGGTTTCTAAGATGTAGCAGAGAGAAAGAGAGCTTCATCTCCTCTCTACAGATTCATGTCTCTCAGGAATCAGGGCTGCTTGTTCAGACTTGAAAAAGTCAGAGAGGGGGAAAGGAAATTGCTACCGACTTGGATTAGGTGCACGGCAGCGCTCGCCCTGCTGTTCATTCTGACAATATTGATAGAGAAATGTGATTGTACTCTGTCTGGAAATACATTCATACTTTGATGTTGTGCCTAAATATAAACCACAGCACATTTTATTGTGTTGCTCTATAAAAAGAAATCCAACATAAATAACTTTTGCATTGTAGTTGACACTCTTTCACTTAACAGATGTGTACCTTTCCTATTTTATTTTATATATATAGTTTATATTATACTTTCAGTTTATTATAAACATTGCACTATTGATACTTTTGACAAATCAGATGTTGTTTGGTTCCATTATGTACCGCTTCACTTCACCATTACAGTATTGCACTACTGCAGCAACTGTAAATAGAATGACATGGAGACGTTGGGCTCTAGTTTTGCAGACCCAGCGCAAGCGGCGGCATAGCTGGTCTGCGCTGTGTCACTGGGGTGTGTCCAGACGACTTTTGGAAGTTTGGCCCACCACGCAGAATGGTGCAAGCCCACCTCTCCGTTCCTCCCACTGGTGCATCCCTTCTGCTTTACATCTCCTTTCCTCTCACTGGTGTAAGTGGGAATGAGGGAGGAGAAAGGGCGTGCGTTGGATGTAACACAGCTGATCAGACCTGCACCATTAGCGCCTCTCCTCTCTCTTAAATGCACATTCAGACGCACGCCACGACACCGGCTGACTGGGTCCGTTTGGGTTTTGGTCCAACTTAGTGGAATGAACTGATTGAATTCTGAGAATAATATTGTAGCTACTGTTATTTCTATTGTTTCAAATTAGGATGATTGAAAAAAATAACACTAAATTTGTACCTAATGAAATTAAACCTGAAATTAGAACCACTGATCACCCTGTTGGTGGATCGGGTATTGCATTGAAATGTGTCTGACACTCTGGAAACCTGTCTGTGGTAACGTGTGCGCTCTGTGCGCCGGTCTGCCAAACTACCACTACACTGGCTGCACCGTGCTTAGACGTGCCTTCAGCTGGCGAGCTTGGCCCACTGTCTAAAGTCAGTGAATCTGTCACTGTGCTGAGGTGGATCTGTGGTCACCTCCCACAAGTGTGCGGCCGCACCCATCTTGGGGCACTGGCGTCCGCTAAACTACCAAACTGGTCTGCGCCGGCCAGAAACTAGCTCCGCACAGGGTCCGCTGCACCCGGAAACAAGAGCCCTTTATATTTTGTTATAGTTTATTCTTTAAGTTATTTATTCTTCTTCTCTTTTTCCCTCTATGGCATTTGTCATTATGAGCTGTGCATCTAGTGAACTGACAATAAAGAATCTTTGAAATATCATTTTGGTATAGATGTTTTATGAGATTTAAGGAGCCAGGAAATTATTAACGGAATTAAATATAGAAATGTGTGTTGCCATTAGAGTTGATATTTCCAAAATGTTATTTTCATATTAGTTTATTTATAATTATCGCAACATTTTAATCCGTGTTTCTTTCAAATTTAAAAGCAGAATCTGAATGAAAGTGCATAGAACCTGATTTTCTTTTTAAATTATTCATATTGGCAGCAACATTTCAGAAACCAAGAGGTAGAATATTTAAAACAACCCTAATAGTGAAATATTGGTTCACTTTCAAAAATCCACAGCAAATACAGGATACAGCATGACACTGAAAGTGCAGTGCTTGATATTCCTGTGGTATTAGTGAGCAAAGATTCAATAATTACCTTTCAGAATATTGTAATTCAAGTGGTCTGAGAAGAAAATTACTGTACAGTCCTACTCATTTCTGTGGAGTTTTCAGATTAGGGGAGTTAAATCAGTCATGATTGTACAAGTGGTTTCATTTGGAAGCTTTTTTTCCAAAATGGAGTGAAATGATTTCAGGTCATTGATATTCCTTTAGGCGATTCTCAAAGTTCAATTAGTTCAACTAGAATTAAAACCAGTGCAGTTAATCCAGTCATCATCTGGATGAGAATGTACACAGGTTCATGTATATTTATATCCAGTCTTTTTGAGTCGGGCTGATGGGAGAGAACTGCAGAAGGAAGGTGTTTTTGTTTTTAACTCTGCCAAGTTTCTTCCAGATTTCCATTCTCGCAGCTTTAAGTAAAAGATAAACAACATGTATCGTTTTATTTCTCTGCTATTCTGCCCTACAAAGCAAAAAGGCAGTAACTGCATTTTTTGGCGAAAATGAGTTATAGTGTTTTTTACAACATTCAAAACATTCTTTGTCATGCAATAAAATATCTCGTCTGAAATGTCTGTCGTTTTGGAGAAAATTGGTGGGTGTTTGTACAGTAACTGCAAAAAGTACTAGTAAAGCAAAGCAAAAAGGCAGTAAAGACCATTACTGTGTTCTTACCTATGTCCATTTAGGACCCTGCACCAATAGTTTACTATGAATCCCTGTATTAGACTGAAACAGATTATGGAATTACTGTATTTTCTGTACTATAAGGTACACTGGACTATAAGGTGCACTGTCAACGAATGGTTTTTATGAAGGTTTTTCATATATAAGGCGCATTAAGTGTAGTCAAACTCATGAGATCAAGACAAGAAAGTCAAAATTATGAGATTAAAAAAACTAAATTATGACATAAAAAGTCCAAATTATGAGAAAGAAAATCCAAATCATGAGATAAAAAGTAAAATTTATGACATAAAAAGCCAAAATTATGACATAAAATGTCAAAAATCATTCAATAAAAAGTCTAAATTCCCAGTCACTAAGCACTACCAGAATTAATCCATATATTGTGGTTTTTGGATTAATATGCAGTAACAATACTGCCTCATGTCCAATAATCTACCTACATCTACTGGGGCTGAACAACAAGAAAACTTTAAGGCCATTTTTCTCTGTTTAGTGTCTGTGCAGTTACTGCCTCTTTACTTTATGGGACATTATAGTTATGAGTGTTTAAAGTGACCACATACTGTAAGATCTCATAGTGTGTTTCCTTTCTTTTTGTTCTCCATTCAGTTAAGCCCCTCCCACTCTCCCCGTTGGAGGCCCAATCATCAACACCATTGGGCGGAGCTGGTGAGCGGCAGGCGTTGGAGTTGCGGGTTCGAGCCGTGGAAGAGGAGAACAGGGCGTTACGACGGGAACTAAGCCGACCCCCAAGGAGCCCGGCGGCACGCCTTCCAAATGGCGGTCACCGCGGCAACCAAAGTCGAACCCATTCAGAGGAGGGTACGGGCGACAATGAGGGCCAGAAAGCTGTGGCGGTGGGAAACACCTCTGACTGTGTGCAGCAACCAGTGGTGGATAAGTGTGAGGTGAGAGAGTAACACAATACCCCTTTAGCTGGAGCTAACACATACATTAGTGCTATCACAGCCAGTCTTGAACTATAATGTAAAAAGACCATGGAGATGGTTTTCAAAAAGCAGAGTGCCATTAGCACATTGTGAGTCCTTATTAAATCAAGGATTAAGGTTTCGATTAGCCTAATCCTCACCTAGCAATGGCACTGGGATGTGGATAATGAAAGAGCAGAAACGCCACCAAACTGTGATCCTGTCACTGATATGATTATATGACCCTTGTTGCACTGGAAGATTGGCTCTGGACTCAGTGGGATACCTGACTGGCAAATATATATAACATGTCCTTGTACTGTACATGAAAGGCGATAGATGTGGTTTTCAGTCGCTCTACAAATTACATTCAGCCGTGAAAATGATTATCAGATGGTGAAAAAAAAATGTAGAAAATTCCCAATTTGTTATAAGTGTGACCTCTAGATAAAAACTCATAGAACAGACTTGAAATGTTTGATTTACAAATTGAATAAAGCATTTGGATATTATTGAAATTTTAACTTATCTAACTTGAATTTAATCCTGAGTCCTCTTTTACAGTTTTATTCAAGAAAAAAAATTTGACCACTGCAAAGGACATTCCATAAAAATGTTAAAAAACAATCTGAAAAAAAAAAATGTGGCATTGTACTGTTACCAAAAAAAGGCCATTATTTAATATTTTTAAAAAAGGAAAAACTTGTACTTTCTGAGTCTCAAGAGGATAAACCACATGTTGTTAATTAGAAGAACATATCTAGTGTTGAAACAAAAAAATAATAATTTCCATGAACAATGTTTTAACAAGTGGTAGCAGTGTTTTAGTATTGATCCAGCTGATGTCATCATGTCTGTGTGTTGGTGTCAGCCTTTCAATTCCCTCTATATATGTCCCAAATTTGAAGAAAATTCAAACAAAATTGACGTTTTTAGAGACATGACATTTTTCCCAATATAAAACAATGGGAAAAGAAAACATATTTAAAAAATCCTCAATAATTGAAACTTTGACTTACTTTTCCCAAAATATAATGACATCTATTCTGGGTCACTGTGAATCTAATCTATAAATCTAATTTGGTATGAATTTCACAAAAAAATTTGCTGCTAAATTGTTCACAAACAAACCAAACCAAAAACAATAGCCCGTGCTTCTCTTTCAGAAGGAGTGGTAATTATACATTTGAACGACTGTTATATTGATTTTCTATGGAAATTTATCGGTAGTACAATAGTTATTTCCAAAGCTGAATATGTAAGAAATTTACAGACACAATCAACCATAACTGTGATAATGAAATTGTGACAGATTAGTTATGACTCATGGGCTATAATAGAAAAAAAACAATGAAAGGACATAATTACTGATCCACAGAGTTTAAACTTTCACAGTTACCTCCTCAGATTTTTTCCCCTATGTACGGCTGGAATTCAGTGTACTGTGTGCAGAATGATGCTTCCTAACTACACAATCATAATAGAGCAAAACAAACAGTTGTTTTTGCAAGTTTTGGTTATGACTGGTTTCACATAAATTAAATTTAGAATTGTTCCATAGTGGAAAACATTTGGAGAAAATACTTTTTTATTTTGTTTTTAGATTAAACTAAGTTCATGGTTTTTACAAATAGAAAAAAAGGAGGAACCTGTTTCATTGTCTATTAATGGGGTTGAGATCGAAAAGGTTTCAGAAATGCATCTTTGGGTGTAACTAACATGGAAACTACATGTCGTTTATGTAAAGAAATGTCCCAATTTTGGGATCAATAAAGTACTTCTATTCTATTCTATTCTATTCTATTCTATTCTATTCTATTCTATTCTATTCTAAAATATATATAAGAATATTTCGGTATTTAATAAAGCAAATCTATGTATTAGATTATAAAGCAATGACAATTGTATATTGTTCACTTATTCTACCATATTTAATTCATTGTATAGTATGTAGTAAGTGTGGGGCAACACATATATAAGTAAAGAAAGTCATTTTCTATTACAGAAAAGAGCAATAAGAATAATATGCAATGTTAATTTTAGGGAACATACAAATGAATTATTTAAGTTTAAAGAGTTAGCTGATTTAAGGACATTGTTAGTTGTGTTTTGCCTATACATTTACAGAGATTATTTCTTTTAGAATCGCAGGATGAACAACACAGAAGGAGATTTAATTTTAAACATCCAAATTTGAGAACAACTGGAAATGAGAGAGAGAGAAGAGCTGTAGGAATGTGTTTTCAGTTCAAGAAAGTGTGGAGAAATGATTTAAAAACATGTAATGAAGTTGGGCCGGCCATGGCACTCACACTGGTATATGAATGCGCGTGAATGTTTGTTGGTGGTCAAAATGGCTGCCCCCAGGGCAGCTGTGGCTACATGTGTAGTTTACCACCACCAGAGGTGCATGTGAGAGCAAATGAATAATGGGTCACTAATGTGATGCACTGTGAGTGGCCAAAAAAGCACTACATAATTCCAATCCATTATTATTAAATAGTTTTGCTCATAATTATGGATGTATGTGTCCATTGACTGTTATGTAAGCTGTTTTTTTTTGTTTTTTGCTATGATGGTGACTGTTGGATGTAGCAGCTGTTATAAGAAAGGGGAAGGTATTATAAAATAAATTTTCTTAATCCTGCTCCTTTCCAATCATGGAGATTTGAAATGAATAAATAAATGAAATGAAATGGAAAAAAAATGAAAGATTAACATTGGAAGTCACAAATCTTTGGAAAATTCATGCACATTTAGAGATTGAGAAAATATATGCAAAACTTGTCAAAATCAGTGTAACGAGTCAGTAAATCTGGAAGCAAACATCAAACTAACTATCGAAAATGTAAATGGATCCCTGCATCTTTTTCCAAAAATGTTTTTTTGGGTCCTAAAAATAACAGCAGGTTCGTGGCAGATTGCGGTCTACCCAGCAGGCAGAAGGAGCTTGTTCTTTTTCACTGGCAGGTGGATGATTTGTGCAGAGCTCTGTGAAAACGATATGCCCTTAGATGGCTTCTTATCGCCACCTTCTACTTCCTCCTACATCAGCTGTCAGTCACACACACAGTGTTCAAAAGCCCATCGACTGCAGTGGAAGCTGAGCTCCTTCAGGGCCAGAAGAAAGAGGTGTGTGTGTGTGTGTGTGTGTGGGGTGGGGGGTGGGGGGGGGGGGGGGGGGTGAATGTGGAGAGGCTGCACTGACTGGAGCACCCTTCCAGCCATGCTTGAACATGACCCTGCTCATTGGGAGGGTTAGACCTAGCTGCCCTGACCCCTGCAGCAAGATTACTGTTGAAGGAGAGCTTTGACATGTCAAGCTGGAATTTAAAAAAAAAAAAAAAAAAAAAAAAGGACATTTGGAGTCATTTTTCCATGTGTTGTTTTTACTGTTCTCAAAAGCACCACACTGTGAAGTAGCCTTAAGATATGATAAAGTGTTTCAGTGTTGTGGGAGGCAGAAGTTTCATGCTCGGAACCAAAGGAGATCAGTAAGCCATGTTTGGAGTTGGAAATGTCTGACAGCTTAGGGGTCTTGGAGGGGAGACTGGAGGCTGTTGTGTTTGAATGGTGTCCTGTGGGAGAAATGGCTCTGTACAATGAACTAACAATGTGTGAAAAGAGTCTTTGGATAAGATGTTCAGGATCATCACAGAGATAGTCTTGACTGTTATGAAACCAACTCTCAAATGCCAAAAGTACTAACTGTTGTAAACACACAGAGAATGTCAGATGGCGATACCCTTTACTTTTGATCGTTAAAGAACATATACGATTGGTTCACAGTGATGTAACTGGTCCAACATGGAGATTAAGGTTGTTTGTATCACAGGTGAATTGCTGTCACTTCTTTAAAGACAATGCCTTTGTCCACACTAGGTACCTACTAAAAGGATCTTCAGTTGCTTCTTCCATTCAATTTGTCATAAGTCCCACAACATCATTAGTGTGAGAGGAAATACTTAGTCTGTTTTCAACATTTAATCTTAGTTATATTTGTATTCTTACTGCCAATTTTAACATCCCCTCTTAATTGAAGTGATGGTTGGAAAATGACAATCCGTTTCTCTGTAAAGCCTCTGGGGCTGAAAGATGAAGCCAACCCTGAAGTGCTCGAACCTGTACTTCCTCAAACAGCTGTCTGAGACTGGCTCCAAAACCAAGTTAGTCCCCATAGACCTCCATGTTAAAATACCAAACTTCGCAGCAGAAATAACTGTGTTTACTGCCTGGTACAGATACAAAAGTTGTTTTTTTTCCCCCTTTGTAGCTATTTTTCATTCATGGCAATTGTTCTAGTTGACTTTTTCATATATTTCACCTGTTTGCATTATTTATTAGGCTCGAAGTTGTGCACATTTGAGGAATGTAGCTGCTTAGCATTTCCTCACATACAGCGCTACTGTAGTTGATAAGATATTACACATAGAATGGTAAATGAACTGCACTTATCTAGCGCTGTTCCACCTTCGTAGTGCTCAAAGAGCTTTACATTAGCCTCACATTCACACACATACCAGTAATCGCTTCCTGCCATTCAAGGTGCTGCCAGACCTACTGGGAGCAATTTAGAGTTCAGTGCCTTGCCCAAGGACACTTTGACATGTAGCCAGTGTAACAGAATTGTGCTTCCACTTGCACTTCACATTTCACTTCTGTCGGCGGTCACTGGTTCAGCAGCTCTTCCTTCTGGCTGATGGAACCGGAAATTAGTTAGTACAATGAGGAATGCTCAGGGTAGGTTTTTAAGCTCGGTTCTCAACATGAATAATGTTTATTAATCACAAATTCCATCCGTATTTGGAGAAGAGTTATGTCAACATGTATAATGTGGCATAGTGATCATTTGGAAGTCAATTTGTTGTAATTGATATTCCTGAATTACACATTTCAGCGACATTTGTGATACCTTAAGCTAAAGCTAATTATGTTAACTCTTTTATAGTGGAGACCGAGCATCACTGCCAGCTGTGACTGAACCATCACAATACCCCTTTCTGTATGTTCCCAAATACCCAGCAACACAGTTACCTAAGACTCCTCCTTTCTTCCACCCATGGGACACAATGAAAAAAAAAACAAAAACAACCAGGATTTGAACCGCTGACCCTTTCAGTCATACAATGACCTGCTCTACCATCTGAGCCACACCCACCCTAAAAGAAGAAGTTACATGACTCTGTCACGTCACGTAGTTAAAGGTATTATCCAGAGTGAAATTCATTTTAGCATAATTTTTAGATGATTGGGAGTACATACATATAGTTGACATCAAAGTGTCCTGAGGGTCTTCATGTCGTCAGATAGTGTGTCCAGAGTTACTTATCTCAAGCCAGTACTGTACCTTTCTGGATGCAGGAGCCATCTTTAAGAGGAAGTCTGAAATAGTCGAGTTATACGCTCTGGAAATGTAAGAATTCATTGCATTCTTTTTTAAAAACAATAACTTGCTCGTAGGCTAAGCTTCACTCTTTCATATAGCTTCATTTACATTACTAATGAAATACTGGACTATGCTTTTTTAAAAAGAATGCAACGAAATCGTGAATTTCCAGAGCTTGTAACTCTGCACTTGACAATCGATTATTACAGACTTCCTCCTAAAGATGGCTCCTGCATCCAGAAAGATACAGTACTGGCTTGAGATCAGTACCTCTGGACACAATGTTCCATGACTTCAGGGTTTTCCTTTAGGGACTCTCTACTTACTACCATGTAAGTGTGATGTTGTCTAGAACTTTAGAAGAGGTGAATGAGCTGAAAAGAATTTGACTCAAGATAATCCCTTTAAGTTTTGTTCAGCAGATATTCATGTATTAACACACTAGCAATGTAAATTAATTGGCGGCATTAAACATAACAATGTTAGTCTATGGTAGCAGGAGTTTGATCAAGTTTTTTTTGTTTTTTTTTTTAGCTCTATCCTCTTGCAACTTCTTACATTTCCAAAGATCTAAGAAAGCAGCAGTCAAATCCCAAACTGTCAGCATTAGTCCATAAATCTATGGGTAACATCAAGGTGGAGATTAACATTACTATCTCCACCACACTGTGGTTTCCTGTGAAGCTGTTGTAGAGGAAGTGGAACATAAAAGTGGAATTTAATGTGAAAAGAGTTGTGTAAAATACCCACATCTGGCTCCAGCTCTGAACGCTCATCATTGTGGAAAATATATTTTGATGTATGTGCTAGACTACAACATTAAAAGCTGTTACAATGCATATGTGGACTGCTGATAATTACTTTAATACCTTCCTCTGGTTAATCCTCTTTATGTTTTTCTCCACAGACCATCCATGTGGCCATTGTTTGTGCCGGTTACAACGCCAGTAGAGACGTGGTGACATTAGTGAAATCTGTGCTTTTTCACAGGTACACTATCTTCCTCACACACACACACACACACACACACACACACACACACACACAGATGTATATAATTTAGACAGTGTCTGTGCATATTCTCTCCATAACCATGTAGCCTCTCTTAATCTGATATTGTATATCTTCTCTGAGGCCTGAAGGAAGAGCGAGCCCTCGCAAGAAATGACGTACGAGCACTTCACTGTTAAATGGTGTGAAACATCGCTTAATGTTAGGTGTGAGCTATTAGCCTTATGTAAACAAGAATAATAAATGGCATATTATTACACCAGGAATTGAGGATTCATCTGTAAGTGGTCAGTGTGCATCCAGCTTTACCACTTAATTAGCTCCAGAGTTACTGGTGTATTAATCAAAGGTGTAATGATGATTTCATTTGAAGTGATTTAGCACTGAATATAAGTACCATAGTACTGGCTGACACACCTTCACACCGTGTCATATAATTTCTGTTTTATGACCATTTAAACCACACAGTGGCTTCATATTAACAGTATATTGTTAAAACTCTGAGGTGAAAAGTGATGAATTATAAGTAATTTATTAGTAAAGTTTCAGGTGTCTGTACATTATTTCACTGTCATCTTTTTTTCCTTTTATTTCTCACATTATATATATATATATATATATATATATATATATATATATATATATATATATATATATATATACCTTCCACTTTTCAGATTTTCAGAACAAGCTTGATTTTAGTTTTAAGATATTTGACCAAATTACTGATTATTTGTTATTTTGTGTCATTGTGTGCATTTGATTTAACTCTAAATAGATATAATGGCAACACACAGACAGTACAGTACACTGGTGCATAAGAGTGACTGTAACAAGCCATAAAAAGATGGAAATGTAAACAGAAATACAAGAGAGGAATTATATGATGAAAATTTAATGATACAAATACTTGCAGAGGACAAAAATCAGTCCAGTTGAACTTGGTAAACAAGCCAAGAATACTTAGTGTATTTATTTTATTATGATTTTTTTTAAATTTCAACCAAATGAAAATATAGAAAATAATGTGCGCAAACTCACTTCTTACTCAACGTCATGTATCAAGATAAAACTGATATGAAATGGACAATCATCTGTGGAGAAAGGTTATTTCAATGTGTCAAGTTCATTGCTGACTGAAATCATATTCACTTTTGAGCAAAGTTTACATTCATTATTTTCAGAAAAACAGCTTATTACGCCTGAAGTTCAGTTTGTCATACTACGACAGGAGCTGCAGTTAGATTTGCATCAAATTAGTGAGAACTAATGTCCTTCAAAGACCCATTTAGTACCTTTATGCACAGGCTGAATGTCAGGCCTTTTCACTTCTATTACAGGAAATAAGAGAAACTGACATTTTTACTTTTACCACAATTATTTTTTTTATCTCTGTACTTGTACTACAGTGAAAAATGGATGTGTTTTCACTGGCTCTGTTAAAACTACAGCTCCTGACAGTGCCATGGGGGGCCTTTAACAGGAAACAGTTCAACTGCTGTGCACATTAATTAATATGTTCTGCTTAATTTTGCTCAACTGTCTGAGCGTTTTAAATTGATCTAATATGATTTTTGTGAAATTATCATCCCATTGGTGTTTTCCACACACTCTAAAGCTTTGGTTATTTTTAATTAGTTTATTTTTAATTTGGGATGAAACTGAGGTTTTGCGTCTGTAACACGTAGAGACATTTTTCATAAACTGATGTCATGGCTCACAGTTGTCAGGTTCACATGGGTTCTTCTGAGTCAGTGGTTTACAAATAGTAAGGTGGGCCTCCCCTGGGGGTGCCAGAGGACTTCAGGAGAGGCATGACATGAGAAAAAATAAATCTGAAAAGTAAAAAAAGAAAAATGTGTAAATATGTGGTTTGCTAAATACAATACATGTGAGGGGCAAAGAGAGATATGTTAAAAAAAAAACATATACAGATGTGGAAATGTACCTAAAACTGTTACAAACACACAGAAATATTAAAAGGTGGGGGGAAAAAAAGATGTCAAACATGTACACAAATGTAAAAATGTGTTTAAAAAATATGAAGATGTGATAAATGAGATGTTAGAAAACGTATACAAATGTTAAAATTTGTTCTAAAAAAGATGATGAAAACACACAGATATTAAAACATATATTTAAAAAAAAAATACATACATATAAGCACATATAGAGATGAAGATAAAGACGTTTAAAATGTTTTATTTTAATTAAGATAAAGATTGAGGGGGACACAGGTGCTTTTCAGTTCTTTTGGGGGAAACTCACTTTCCCACAATTTATTGGAAAACGCTTCTTGTGAGTAAAAAAAAAAAAAAAAAGAGCTGTTTAACTGTACTATGTGTCCATGGTTACCATACAAATTGCAATATCTTACACCTAATACGCTATGACTGTTCAGAAACTCAAGGACCTTTACGTTGGTTGGTTTACATTTTTTCTAACTGAGACTTTTCTTTAGTTGATGTGATGCAATCTGTTGGTTGAGTTGAACTTCAAAAACACAGCTTCTTTCTACAGTTGCACAGCGGTGATAAAAAGCCCTCTTTATCTTTCCCACACAAATGATCTTTGGCTACAGATGTTGCTTTGCTTAGAGCACATTCAACAGCAGAGAAAAAGATTCCGATTAAACATTATAAAATAAACACTGGAGTTGAGTACGAATGTCCTCGAAGCCACAGCAATACAACTGGGTGAACCTTTTCCATTCGAGTCACAGCTTGTGTTGTTTGGATATAAAGCAATGTTTTATGTGTTACTTTATAAAACTGATTAAGTAGAACATATGGTGTCCAGTCTACGATGTCAAAATCTTTGGTGCTCATCAAACACACATTTATAGCCCTGTTCCACTACTCATTTTCAGCCCATTTCACCCCTACAGGACATGACACAGCCCCTGTTGATCACATTTCCACTAGGTGTGTATGGCATGAGTCTGCCCAGAACATAGGACCTGCTTTTTTGCCGTGTCCAACTGTGCAAAGCCGATACTACAGCGTGACGTGACGAGCTGATTGGTCTTACATCCCAGCCTAGGGGTTACCAGGACATACCATAAAAGTGCTCAAAGTGATCTCCCAACCAGGCATGTGCAGAGAAGGGGTACTACAGGGGCTCTGGCACCTGCTCCTTTGCTGATTGACATCTAAAGTGCCCTTTTGACAGGGACTGTGTTTGTAGAGTGACCATATTTTCCGGACGTCTATCACGCGTCCACACTTTTTACATTTCATCCTAAGGACCTAAGGACCTATTGTAAAAAGTGTGGATGCGTGACAGACGTCCAGGTCCAGACAGTCCAGTTTTAGAGCAGTATGTCCAGGAAAACCCAGACAATATGGTCACCCTAGTTTTTGGCTTTTTTTTTTTTTATTTTAAAAAAATAAATGAGTTCCAACAGCAAAGTTCTCCACAATCTGTCCTTGATCATATATCAAATTACATTTGGAAAATAACATTTTACATGTAGATACTTATGGCCACTCATGAGTCACATGTTCAGGTCGTAGACATTTTTAAGAACATGGTAAGTCAAAAACTGCTGCTTTGAAGACCAATATGTAGCATCAAAAGAGGAAGATCATACACACACACACACATACATTATTGAGTTATTAAAATTTTGTTTTCCGTGCCCTTTTTAAAAAAAAAAAAAAAAAAAAAAATGGTGCCCCTGCCCCACCAAAGGTCTCTGCACGGCCCTGCTCTCAACTCCCATTTACAAAAGCCAATACCAAAAATCACAATTCAATTTATTTTACAAATGAAAGAGAATAGGGAACACTCAAAGCAACAAATAAAAGGCACCTTCCAAAATAATGCAATTAACATGTTTATTCAACACCTTCAACTGTTTCAACAAAACAACTGTAAACAAATCTTCCATTTAATTGCGTTCACATTTTTTAGATTAATCATAATGTTGAATTAGTCTGAATTAATGCATGAAGTTTGACATTAAAATTTTCATCGAATTAATCATGATGATGAATTTATCATTAATCATCATTTTAACAGCCCTAGTATAAACTAAATATCATCACATCATTTGGATAATCTTACAGTATTTATCTAAAAATAAAAACTACAATCTTGTATCTTCCAAAGATAAGCATAAAGTTTGATTCTTTTTAACAGACAGGCGCAGTGTTTCTTTAACCTGCTTGACTAGTTTCAGCTACTTCCTGTAGCCTTCATCAGAAGCGTTACATGATGTTGTTGTGATCACACACGTGGGATACAGTCCTGAAGAAGAGGTCCGACGACAGGGGACATAACGACCCCCTGCTCTCTCACTAATCCTCCTGAACAGCATATAAGACGGCTCACAATATTATGCAACGCTTCTGATGAAGGCTACAGGAAGTTCTATTCTATTCTATTCTATTCTATTCTATTCTATTCTATTCTATTCTATTCTTTTTTATTCTTTTCTATTTCAACAGCAGGTTTAGTCCTTTTTGTCATCCGTTTTATTTAGACTATCTAATAAATTCTGGTCCATCTTGGATTCTTTTTCATTTGTTAATTACATCTCAGAACAGCAGCTTTATCTGCAGTGACAGGTCTGTATGCCCGTGGACACCTCGCCTGTGGAGTTGGACTTTCAGAAGACTTTCTTTCATAAGACACATTTATCTTGACAAACAGCTCTACAGTGGTTATGGTTAGTGGATTCTTCTAACAAGGCTGTAAAATAACTTTATTATACATGCCTTGATTATACTATTTTACCCAGTCGGTAAGATAGCACTTAACATTATCTCACCACTCATCCCTGGGGCTCCCGTAGTTCCACTGCTTTTGTCAAAATACGGCCTCTTGGTAGTAAAATCCCAAAGTACTGGCTTCAAAACAGCAGTTGACGAACCACTGGGTGATATCACAGTTCCTCCATCCACCAATTATACACTGTCTATGATGTGAACATTAAGGGTACGATTTATTCAGCAAAACAAATTCACATTTATTTCAGTGCCCTCTTGTAATTAAAATGATTAATATTAATATTCAGTCCGGTGTGGCTTGTCTTAAAATTTTCCCTTTGCATTGGGATTGATTTAGTCGTTTACTTTCAAAGAATAAAATTAAAAAGATAAAATAATGTATTTTTTAGTGAAAGGTTTTAAACTAAAATGTGAGGGGGTATATGGTTGCATTCAAATTTCCCTCAAAAATACACTAAGAAACATACAACACAGAGGAAAAAATAAAATATGCCAAAATCCACTAGAATTTACCAAAAATAAACACCAAAAAAAACCCTGAAACATATTGTATTCATAGACTTTTCTGAAACAAAACACCAAAAAGATGTGATAAAATATCCAAAACATATAGAATAAGAATACAAATTTATATATATATATATATATATATATATATATATATATATATATATATATATATATATATATATATATATATATATACAACACGCTTATTCAACACCTTCAACATTTTCAACAAAACAATTGTCAGCAACTGTTCCATTGAATTTGCCTTTACATTTTAATCAGATTAACAATAATGTGGTTTCAACACATTTATTTCTTGAGCCACTAATTCTTATTCTTCTTTTGATGTTTTATTGTCAGTCTTGGTTGTTGTGAATGGTAACAGTTTTTTTTTTAAATGTGCATTCCCAGATTAGGACTTCCACTTAAATCATGCCAGTAGAGTTGTCATCCTGTCTTTGGTGCAAATGAATTACACACACAGCTCCAAATAGAAATCTTATGAGTTGAAGCATGAAATGTATCTAATAATAAGGCATGTCAATGGGGTAGAGTTTATAGATTCCCCCATGACTCATCAGATGAAAAGGAGTGGGATGTAACAAAGCACCAAGTGACTGAGCTGAAGTACAGTTTTCAGCAGTATCTATACTTCCTACGTACATTTTCAAAAACACTGTTGACTATTTTCTTCTTCATGGCTGTGTAGAAAGGATTGAAAAATGAAGAAGAAAAGTTCCTGATGTTACAAGATATAAGAAAAATGCTGTGAAATATCTAATGAAGTGAAAATAAAACCTATGAAAGGAATAAAATGTTGCAAAAGACATAACATAACAAGATTAAAAGCATATAAAAGACATGATATGAAACTAATATAAGGGATATAACATGATAAAAGGGGCATTAATGTTCTGTGACACTGAAAGACCATGTCAGTGGTTTTCATTAGTTTCATTATATTACACATAAAACATACTTTTGGAAATCTGTCTGATAGGAAATTTTAGAGATAATTTGATAGATTACTGTTGCTAAATGATCCCCATTTTTACTTGTAAATGTATTTTTGCTTTAGTTGAACCATAAGGGACTGGCCAAAACAAGGAGCTACTTTATATTCAAATAAATATTGGAATGGTAATCAATTAAAGTTCACTCTCTGACAGGGTTTTTTCTTTTTACCCCTGGTATTTTATGCTAAAACTGCACCTAAAAGTCATATGAAGTAATTAAGATATAAATAGACCAGATGTTTGTACTTTCTTTAGCAGCGTTGGTTGTTGAGTGAAAAAATTCATCTTTAACAGGACACATTTGACCACTATTTAAAAATCTGAAAACAGAGGTAAAAAAAAGACACCATTTTGTATCTAATACATTTATTTACCCAATTATTTGAAAACAACATTTCTGTAGAATAGAATAGAATTATTTATTTATTATTATTTAGAATTATTTATTGTCACTGTAAACATCAACAATAGTCAGTTTGACAGATGACAGTAAGCACATAATATACAATAAAAAATAAAATAAATACTATAACAGTTTGAAAATAAAAAAAAACAGTATAAAAATTACATCATGTTACAAATATCATCCATGTATATATGTACATATAGATAGATAGATAGACAGACAGACAGACAGACAGACAGACAGACAGACAGACAGATAGATAGATAGATAGATAGATAGATAGATAGATAGATAGATAGATAGATAGATAGATAGATAGACAGACAGACAGACAGACAGACAGACAGACAGACAGACAGACAGACAGACAGACAGACAGACAGATAGACAGATAGATAGATAGATAGATAGATAGATAGATAGATAGATAGATAGATAGATAGATAGATAGATAGATAGATAGATAGATAGATAGATAGATAGATAGATAGATAGATAGATAGATAGATACTTTATTGATCCCAAAGGAAATTATGCTGCCGTCTGTTGCTCACAACCATAAACACACCCCATAAAATTTCATCCATAAAAACACGGTCATAAAATCACATTCATAAGTTAAAAATACCAAACAACTGAAGAACTTTTTTAGTTTATTTTATATTTGAGATTAAAACTGTTTAACACTAGCTGATTTCACAGTTGACTGCAACATTGTTCTTTTAGATTTACATTAAAAAAAAGCTAAAATAGCCCACTTTACGCTTTTATACTTAACATACTTTGCCCCAGGTTTTTAAAAATGATTTTATCTGAGGTTATTTCATGTAGAAATTGAATATTTCTACTTTCCCCACCTCTGTAGATGATTGGTGATCATTTTGAGCACAAAATTGTCATATAGAGGTCACCCTCAGCAGAGCTAATATTCAGGCTGTGTTTTGTTAAGAGGGATTGTTTAAATGTTGACTCACTGTTGTTTTGCTGCTGAGTGACAAATACACGAGCTGACAGAAGCCTGAGAGGTCAGCCTGCCGGCCTGTCATCTGATAGTGTGAGGCATTCTGCTGAATGACTGAAAGGATTGGACGAGACATGAGACACTGATCGTCAAACAGTGGCTGACCCTGCGATAAGCTGACCTGTAGCTGTTATCAGAGCTCTCTGAGGCTCGCTCATATTGTAGATATGTGATGAAATATTGAATTTGTGATAAAAATCCCTGTGAAACAAGATTGAAATGATGCGACGTCTTTCACGTGGTGCTCCAGTGTAGTCGTACCGTGGTTTGGTATGTTGTTGGGCCCTCGCGGTAAATCATACTTGCGCCGTCAGTTCAGCTCTTTCCTTGAAGATATAGTGTCTTGTTGAATGACTCTGTGGGTGACTGATGCTGTCCCACCTGACAGATGGCCTTTTTCTGTTGGACTCAGTCAGACAGTGGGGCTTCTCATCACTCTCATCTGTCCAGCTCTATGTATCCCATCTGCATCATTACGCACAGTACGGTAGAGAAACCACTGTGTCCGTCATCTGTGCAACAGCTTTAACCCACCTGTGTGGAAGTTTATGACAAGTGACACCATGCAGCTTAACAAGTAATAAGTATTCATAAGAAGCAGCGAGAGGTTGTATGCACCGAAAGGACAAAACCATTCCCATAGTGTCTACCCATATACCCCTTGACTTTGTGAAAAACTAAAATAGGATGGAATAAGAATGAACAGATTGAAACCAGTACATGGAGTTTAATACACTTATTCTCTTTGTAACTGTAATTATATTTTTGGTTTGACGGCCACCACCGGGTATAGTTACTTGATTGTAGCTAAAAAAACCTAAATATTTTATCGGAAGTGCCTTTCATTTACAGTACACAGCACCCACACGCAAAAATCTCCTTCCAGAGTGGGGAGTTTTGAAGACAAAGTGGGTCATGTCTCCATCTGAACAGCAAGAAATGCATAACATCTTCACGTCGGCATACACCTTTAGGTCACACTCAATGCTAAAACAACAAACATGTCAGACTACCTGGATCCCACAGATTTTTAAGGTGCTCTAGCAGTAAACGTACAAGAGTAGTTTCAGTAATTGTATAGAAATTATATGCATACCATAGCCGAACAGAGACGGGTGTACAATTACCTACTTTGGCCTGTCATGCATAGCTAATTGAATTTCGCCCACTGTTGCAACAAAGATTTCCTCCTGAAAATGCTCATCTAAACATGGATGAAAAATTGAAGACAAGATGCCACTTTTACGTCTTCTACTTTCATCATCACCGTATAAACATAGCCTTCGTAAATGTGGTAACTTGAAAGATGTACAGTTTAGAAATTCTGTTTTCCATATTAATGAATATCAGAGAGAAAAATATCTGGATTATTTACCATTTCTACATTGCCCACAAGGGCCCGTGGAAAAGTTTAAAATCACTAAACACTCTTTTAATTATATGTCTGGAACTATTTGTCTTCTTGACTTCAAAGCAAGTGCAAATAAAAGGCCATGTCTTGGGGATACCTCATGTCATGACATCATAGCTTTATGGTTAAGGATTGGGGACATCGCTCCAACCAAAGTACTGGTGAAAATCTCACGTAGGGTCCCAAAAGTCTTCAGTGAAATCTCACTGCTCTAAATCACTGAGAACATTTACATGCACTTAAAGAAATTTTAATTATTGCCGTACTCTGGTTGACATCAAAGTCTAGTTCGATTTGATTCCACTCTGATAAAGATGTACACATTTTAAAACTTTGATCAGTTGGAGTAACCAAGTCAAATTATATAAATTATATAAATTATAATCAAATTCCTCCATTCATGTAAATGCCACCGAAACTTAACTCGATTAAAACTGCCCTGGGAACGCCCCCTTCTGAAAGTGACCAGAGACAGAGCATGACAACATGTACGTTACATGTAATAAATCTGAGTTTAACCATAAGAATTAAATATATTGAGCCGCTACATGGTTGTAGTCCATATTTTTTCTGGTTGTTCTTCTAATACGTCTGCTTCAAATCTGCTGCTTTTGTCTAGTTATTGTTCTTCTTCTATGGTGCCAACCAGAAGCATGCTAACACAAAAGGATATGTAGCGCCACCTAGTGTCTGGGAGTGGAACAATAATTCAAATTTCTCTTGCTGACATGGACTTCTGAGAAACTCCAGTTAAGTCCTTAATTGGAGTTAGACAATAATTCCAGTTTCTAAATGCATGTAAATATATTCAATAATGTTAATGCTCATGATTGATGCTGTGTGTGTTGGATGGATGAAATGCAGAGATCAGTAAAATGAGTAGGTCTGCATGATTAATGGCTTTTAAATTGAAATTGGATTGTTTAATTAGAAGAATGTTTAAAAAAAAAAGAGGAGTTGTCAAATTTGATCTCTCTGGTGTCTCTGAGCTGCACACCTCCAAGCTACTGTAAACTCCTCCTCCTACCTGTAAGAGTGGTGGTCTCCACAGTCTTTGGTCTCCACGCAACAGTAAAAAAATGACATTTACTATGGAGAGGGAGAAATTTATGGCTAAAAATAGCAAGAGCATGACAGTTGTGTGGAATTGGTGGGGCTTCCAAAGTTTCTCATGAACACCGAACCATTCCTCGCTGTAAACTCAGCCTGAAGGCAGTATCAGTCAAAGACAGCAGCACAACAAGCTTATTTCTGCATCTCAAACATCATCACACGCTGGAGTATGAGCAGTGTGTTGCATTGTGGGATGCACACAAAAACAACATGGGAGCTCAAATGCCACATACAGTCCAACTCAAAAATGGAGTTTTTAGAAGAAAAAAAAAAAATTATTTTATTTTTGGGTAAAATTGTTCTGCTCTAATAGTGAGTTGACTGTAATTACACTATACCTTTCCATATGTTATGACTCTTAAGTATGTATTTGACCTTGTTTTTAGCAGCTCCTGGTATCGGGTCCATCAGGCAATGCAGGGGCAGTTTCGTCTGTCATTGGCTGAGAACATAATGTATATATATATATATATATATATATATATATATATATATATATATATATATATATATATATATATATATATATATATATATATATATATATATATATATATATATATATATATATATATATATATATATATATATATATATATATATATATATATATATATATATATAAAACCCTGGAGTAGATACACTGACCTAACAAGTTAATGAATGCTTGTCATTGTTCTAGATTAATAGAAAAGTCGTGCACATGAATTTTTTCTGGCTTTCCAACAGAGATTTTCTAGACTGTGGCATCTATATCCAGCAGAGGGTGAACCTGTTAACATCAAGGGTAATAAGTTTAGTTTTATTTGTCTTTCATGGTCACACAGGCTGCAAACAGTCTGTCATCGTGCAGTGTTTCAGACTGCTTTACCTCGGGCTTTATTTGCTATGAAGCGCAAACTAGTGACAACTTGTAGTTTTTTGTTTGATTTTTAACTTATTTTCTATTTTAACAACGGGCCGTTAATCAGTTAATGATACCCCAGCACATTTGCAATTGCTGAATCTTCATATATAACAATTGGATTATTTTATATCATATATAACTATAACATCATTGGGCAGCTGTATGACCCTACAAACCAAAAGGTTGCTAGTTTGACCTGTGACCTCTGTTCTCCTGCTAACGTGTTAATGAATCCATTTAATCCCAATTTGTTCTTGTAGTTCTGGAACATTATCTGAATCCATATAGATGGAGATGTAAAATATGTTAAATAATAATAATGGATTTGATTTCTATAGCACGTTTCAAGGCACCCAAAGCACTTTAAGTTATTGATCCATTATTCATTCACTCTCAAATTCTCTCTCTGGTAGCAGTAAACTACATTTGTAGTCACAGTTGCCCCGGGGCAAACTGACAGAAGTGTTTCTGCTAATTCGCGCCTATGGTCCCATCAACCACCACCAAACATTCATACACCAGTGTGAGTGGCACTGGAGGCAAGGAGGGACTGACTAGCACAGAGTGGGACTTGAACCGCCAACCCTTTGGTTAATGGATGACCCGCTCTACCCCCTTAAAATGTGATGGCATGTGTGTGATACATTTCAGGATGTTGTAACATGGGATTTTACATGAATTTCGTTCATGACACCATACATGTTCCAAAACCATACAGTGTTTGCCATTTGTTTTTGCAGACAGAGTCATATGTTTGTCTTTTATATATATATATATATATATTTTATTTTATTTTTTTTGGGGGGGGGGCACAACTTACTCATTGCACAGCAGTTTCTAAAATTACCATTCACTCACTAGCCAAAGGGATTGTGAGATGAAAACAATCCACCAGCCAAAAATATTTGCCCACTGCATATGACTTCAATATTTAATTATTAGGAAATGCTACATTAAATCAAACTGATACTTGCTGAACTGTTCTACAGGGATATTGGGAAGTTGGCTGAAAACAGTGTGAAAAGTTTTTTTAAAATACATTTTTAGACAAATTTGAAGATAAAGAAAGTAATTAAATTCTAACATTTTCCATCTAAATATAAAACATTTTGCAGAGGAAGAATTTGAAATTATTGACAGGGATATCGATATGTACTTTGACAAAATAAAATTATAGAAAAATTTAACTCTATGGTTTTACCAACCTATGTGTCAATTCAAGCACAGATGTTGGACATTACATGATGTACATGAACACACCATGACATCCCTATCCCAATGTTTGTCAAAGTCCAACACAAGCACAAGCCTTTGTAAATGGGACTAAAACACAGACGATACTAGCAGGATTGTTTATATTTAAACCATAACAGAATATGTACCTGTATTTCCTTTGTTGATTTTAGACTCAAAATAAAACCATTTCCTGCACACACACACACACACACACACATACACACACACACACACACACACACACACACACACACATATTGCCACTTTGACTGGGAATCAAACCCTAATCCTCACTGTTGCATTGGCTCTTCAGCGATATACAGTATTATTTGTGTATTGAGTAGGGCTGCAATTATCAATGCTTTTTGAAATCAAGTATTCTACCAAATATTTCAGTGATAAATACATTTATTGCATCGAGCCGTGATTGAGACTCATTATTATAGACGACAACAAATGCGCAGCCTACATTTTAATCAACACTGCTGTGCTTCTCAGTTAGCAATGTCCTAATGCCAGGCTACTTTTGAGTGGAAGACACATTTTATTTTATTTTCCTTGTGCAGACATTAGATGATGAGCTGGTCTTATTCCCAAACAGTTGTTTTCCTCGTCAGGTATTGAAGCATTGACCAAATGCAGTTGTGGTAGGTCACTTCTAGTTTGCAGTACACAATTTTACAAGATGCTCTGGTTTTATATATATATATATATATATATATATATATATATATATATATATATATATATATATATATATATATATATATATATATATATATATTTGTAGTGGTCCCAAAATGTATACATATTTGGCCTTTGGCAGACAGTCTCCTTGCTTTCTGATTCTGAGTTGCATGTGTTACTGTTTCCAGTAAATAAAAGTACTATAGGCTTACACCATCGGAAGCAGCAGCTAGGGGTTATATCCTGAGAGGTTGGATCAAAAACTCTTGAAACTAAATTTGAGTATCTAATTAATAATTAATAATAATGTTCAAGGTAAAAAAAAAAAAAAATCAAGAATATTTTTATGCTAATTACTCGTTACAGATTTAGGGGCCATTTACACAAGGTCGATTGTGTCTAAATACAACAGCATATTTGATCAGAGGTGCCTTCATTTACACGAAGTCGAAACCGTCAGGGTGTGAATAGGCATAAATCTGAAGACTCCTTCCAGAGTGGGGTGTATTGAAGACGTGCTGGGTTGTATCTCTGTCTAAATAGCAAGAAACTTACATGTTAACGTTGCGGGCAACTTTACGTCACATATGTTCAGGTTACATTCACTTTCACGTTACATTCATACACTGAGCAGGTAAAGTAACAAACATGTCGGACAACCTCAATCCCACACATCTTCCAGCTGCGCTAGTATTAGCATTAGCACTAGCAACTCTAGTAAATGTACATAAGTCGTTTCAGCTATTGTACAGACATTACACACATACCATAGCCAAACAGAGACGAATGGAGTAATTGTATTTCTCCTACTGTTGCGTCTTCGTATAAACAAGGATTTCCTCCTGAATACGCTCATCTAAATGCGGAAGAAAAACTGAAGACGAGACGCCACTTTTGCGTCTTTTGTTTTCATCGTCTCTGTATAAATGTAGCCTTAGTGTCAAATCAACTCTTTTTTTCTATCTGATTGTCTTGATTCTCTTCGGGGTGCGTCGTTTACTCCAACAAGTGGTGCTCAGGTGCTAATTTTTGCACCCTGATACTCTGCATGGTAAGCCACAGAAAGTACCTTTTGTGCTATACAGGATGAACTATGGTACCATGTGGCATTGACCAGAGAACACAGCCAGTGACTGAGTGAATAACACAAAGACATAGGCCTATATTTAACTGATGTGTGTAGTTTAATCTCATGACTATCAAGTACAAAAAGCACCAGAGTTAGTTAAATGCCCTCTATAGATAATTCATTTGAAGTGGACTGCAGTAATTGGTGGTTGTTTTTAAGGTACAAAGACTCCAATTCCCATGAGCACTGGCACCAACTGTCATAAGGACATAACTCTGGCCAATGCTGCATTTGATTTGAAGTTGATGAATAAAGAGCAGGTGTTCTTTATAACTCTGTGTTTGTTTTTTAAACACCACAACAGGTGGCAAAGTGATATTTGAAAGGGCACGTACACACACACACACACACACACACACACACACACACACACACACACACACCTTCCATTTTTTTCTGGATCTGTTGCTGTTTACTTAATTCAGTTGGTACCCAGAACTATAGTGAGAAGTTGCTATCCTCATCATGACATAACACTGTTAAATATGAGGACACATAAATAAAATTTTTTCTTGCTTTTGTGCCTCCATGGAAATATAGAAAAATGCTATAATGGGAATTTGCCAAAGAATCATCACATTTTTCAACCCCCTCCCCAGTATTGCATTAAAACAGCTGTACTTGTCTATAGATTCATGCATGCAGTGCACACAGGAGCTGCTAACAGCTAATTCAGCAAACTTTTATTTGCCAAGAGAATGGAAAGTTGCAGTCCTCAGCTTAGCTCACTAAATCATACTGCAGTGCTTGTATATATTCTTCAAAAGCATTATTGTAACTATTGTTCCGAACCATAGGGGTTTGGGTTGAACAATGTCAGATGTCTCATCTCATCATCTGAACCCGCTTTATACTCACTTGGGGCGTGGGGGTCACTGGGGGCCTAATCCAGCTACAATGGGTGAAGGCGGGGTACACCCTGTATGAGTCTCCAGTTCATCTCAGGGCTGAACATATATAGACAAACAATCACTCTGACATTCACACCTATGGACAATTTAGATTAACTAATTAACCTATCAGTGCATGTGTTTGGATGGTGGGAGGAAACTGGAGTACCTGGAGAAAACCCACAGAGACACAAGGAGAACATGCAAACTCCACACAGAAAGGTCTGGTGTGGGAATAGAACCAGTGACCTTCTTGCTGTGAGGCACCAGTGCTAACCACTGCACCACGGTGCCGCCTCAATGTCAGATGTGTTTGAAAAAAAACAACAAAAACCTGACTTCAAGGTATAGTTGGATATTTTAGGGACTACACCCTTTTTGATTTGGCTGAGCTTAAAATACGAGAATCGATAAGACTTTTATATTTCTCTGTGAAATATGAACACACTATCAGCAGCTGGTTCACCTGCTTATGTGAGAACAACAGTCAAACTGGCTTAGTCCAAAGACATAAGTACCCGAGTACAGAAATGAATACTTGTGTTTCTGTGTTTCAAGTGTGACTAACGAAAGAAAGACATGTTTCAGGAAGCAAAAACATCTTGTTGAAGCCAGCCTCAAGACTAAGAGTCCAGATTTTGGAAGACTCCTAGGTCAAAGGTCAAGGTCACCATAATTGAATTGAATTGGATTTTAGATATAACTTTTAACTCTTCATCTTGGAGACTTCCAATGAGCACCAAAATGCTTGTTTTTCAATTCTGCATCTTGTGTGTATAGATTTTGGCCTTGTTGACTTAAGAGGCTCAGGGAGGGGGGGGGGGGGTCACTCAGTCAATACCTAAAAACTAAAATGGACTATAATGAAGGATGGTGACCAAGACTGAGTTACAATTATTGAAAGAAACCTGGCATGACCTTTGACCTTGAGGGAACTTCAAAAGTTCAAATGAAGGTCATGTGATTTCAAATGGTCCTAACTCTAAAACAAGTGGTGCCCAGCACAATAAACCCTGCCTCCTTTCCACACATTTTACCTGATTTTCCTTATCTCTTAACATTATGAAAATACCCTTTGACCTACATTCACCAAAATGTAATGGGATCTACTCTGGACCACCTCATACCTTTCCTGAAAAATTCATATAAATTGGTCAGGTAGGTTTTGTCTAAAGCTGCTTATTATCAAACAAATAGACAGACCAACAAACAAACACACAAACTGAACCAAAAACAATAGCTCTGATATGTGCTCACTTACTAGTGTTGACAGATAGGAAATTACATGTAAGCTCCAAAATTATATATGAGCTTTGATGTTGAGGATTATTTTACATCAATGTTGACAACTTGAAATGTATATATTTGTTTTAGTTTTTCAAAAATAACATGAAAATATGGAAATATTTAATTCGTAAATTGCAATGTAATAATGAAATGTGAAAAACCTGAACAAGTATGAACAACATGAAATGTCCAAAGAAAATTCAGCACAACTTTAACCTTTTTTTTTTTGCTTCTTCATATAAAAATTATATGTTGAAACAAAACGTAGTTAAAATTACACTCATATTTTCCAAGTTTTTTTTTTTTTTCTGGTTCTTCCCATCATTTTTATTCCGATAATTTGTAAAAGAAAATATTGTCCTAATTTAATGGGGGGTGTTTTGCACGAAATCAAAGACACAAATTACAAGTTATTATTTACATCCTATTCTATTATTTTACTGATCCGGCCCACTGGAAATCAAGTCGAGCTGAATGTGGTCCTTGAAAGAAAATGAGTTTGAGACCCCGGGTTTACTGGAACTAATTACCAATATGGTGTTATAACGATAAGATGATCAGGTAATCATGGATCAGCTCTAATAATCAGGAAGTACTCTGCATGTTAGGTTCCTCATCAGAACAACTCCAGACGTTTTCCAAAAAACTTGTTGCTGTTTGACCACAGGATGTGCAGACCCTTTTCATTTGCGCTGCTGTAGCTGACAGCTCGTATGATACCAATACATTTTGACAGCTCCCAGCCTCCAGCGCTTATTGAGCAAGTGCAGCTGACACATTCATTCCCAAAGTCATTGAGTACACGACACCCTGGAGCGCTGACATCCTCATGGAAAAGCCGTTCAGTGTCACTATCTCATGACCTGTTTCCAAAGTCCTGAATGCGTATTGTGCAGCGTCTCATCATGTGTGTGCGTGACAGCATGTATGATACATTTCTGCTGCTACTGAAACACAGTGCAGTCATCTCTGCATGAAGCCTGGGTATCTTGTCCAATCATCAAGCTGTGTGTCTGTGGGCTGCATGACCACACACTGTAGCCAATCAGTGTTTACAGTCCACTCCACCCACCCACCAGCTCCGTTTATGTTAGCTATACACCACATAACTTTTCACACAATTTCACTGTGAGACAAATTTCCACTGTCGGAATAAAATGGTGAAAGTTTTGCTCGAGTTGTGTCTCTCTGTTGTGTTGTGTGATGTGAGGTGGTGGTAAAACTCCATCTGAGCAGCCTTAAAACACTCTCTGTATTCTAGTAAAGTCCAACCTGTTCAGTAATTTAATATGGTTTTAGTCCTGGCTCATGCAAATAGTTCAGGGACATGTATTGATGTGGGAATTACCAATACGTATCCACTTAGTTTAGAGACTGCAGATAACTGTACTTTGAGAATTTGCAAAACGTATCTTAAGTTTCTACTTTCAGATATAGGCTTCTTACTTTACACACTTGAGGGAAATCGCTAATTATTTTGGTTTTTTCCTCAATGTGTGCACCAAGACTTAATCTAAATAGAAACAGTAGGTTCCAGCACAACTTCATCTACTTTAAAGGTACAAGGAGAGGTGATAAAAATGTCCGAAAGGCCCAGAGCTCAGGCACAACTTGTCATATATAGAAGAACTTTATTTCACTATACATTTCAACCAACATGCTTAAGATTATGGGCTTTGTCAGGAAATATGTAAACAGCTGCTTTTAAATAAGACATGAAACATCAGAGGAAATTTTAAATGAAACTGCACTTGAATAACACTTGTTTTGTAGAAAACTGTTCATATAAAACATTTGATTTACCTGAAAGGTTTAACCATAAATTGGATATTTTAAGGGGTTAAGTTGTCTTTATATGTGGGTTTTGAAGTTCAGTCATTCATTTTCTGAACCCACTTCATCCTCACTAGGGTCAAAGGCATCTCTTGGAGCCTATCCCAGCTATAGGGTGTTAGATCCATTCTGCATATTTGTTCTGTTTTTTTCTGGAAATGTAAGCTCCATCCCCTACTACCCTTTAAGTGCTAATGTTATCCTAACATGATAGAATGGGTGTCTTTGGTCACATGGTACAATTGTCTGGCTTGGAACCACCTATTCGTATGTTTGAATCACATTTAAATACTCAAATGGTCAGTGCATTAATGTATAGGTTTGTTTTTTACAGCCCCCCCCATGTTTTTATAATCTTATTTAAAATGATGTGGTTGTCTAATTCCTGTTTTGGCCACAAGCCAAAACAGTCTAACTCTAGAGTGACATAAAGATATGCTACAGTATATGCCAAGTGTTGGTGTTGTATTTGACCTAAACCTAAATGGATAAAATACTAGGGAGTAGAAAATATGGTATATATAAGTGCATATCACACACATCAATCATACAAAGATGGGGGGAAAAAATCTATGTTATAGACAAAAATGTCATTAACATAACATGGAGAAAAGACATTGTAATATTCTGTTTTTTTGCGGGGGGGGGTTTGGATCTATACTTTTGCAGGAGGATTTTTGCCACCTCTGCACAGATTGAGTCTTTAAGGGTAATTGTAAATGTTGTGTGTGTGTGTGTGTGTGTGTATGTTTCCACAGGCGGAATCCCCTACATTTCCATTTCATCACAGACTCCATAGCTCAGCAGATCCTGTCCTCTCTGTTCCACACCTGGATGGTTCCTGCCGTCAGGGTCGACTTCTACGATGCAGATGAGCTGAAGGTAAGAAACAGTATTTCTCTCCACTTCAGTCGCTCCAAGCTCCTCCGACTTCAGTCAGTTCAACTTCACTTCTGTCATATAAAGCTTCACGGTCAGGTTTTTCAAAGTTCTGCTTAAAACTTTCAAGCTCACTAAAGCCTTTTTTTTTTTATTCTACTCTTACATTTTTATTTCTGTAAAACTGTCCTCTTAAACATACTGATACCAGTTTTGCATTTTGTTGCCTGAAATCTAATGCATCATGGATTGATGTGTTTCAGTCTGAGGTGTCATGGATCCCAAACAAACATTATTCTGGGATCTACGGCTTGATGAAGCTGGTGCTCACCAAGACGCTGCCGTCCGACCTGCAGAGAGTCATCGTCCTTGACACAGACATCACCTTCGCTACTGACATTGCTGAGCTCTGGGCTGTTTTCCACAAGTTCAAAGGTATTAAACTCACTTATTTCTTCACTTCTTTAATCACTAGTTTACATATAGTCTTTTGAGTTTGAATGGTTTCCTCCTGATGCTCTGGAGTCTCAAAGCCTGGTTTCCTCTGTATGATAGACTCAACTCTGCCTTTTTGCATTTCCATTTTATAAAAGTACCTGGAATCTGGTACTTGGTACTATCTGTTTTCTTAGTATCTCCTCAGGTAACACTTTATAATACCTACGCACAATTCACTATGTATTAACCATTTATTACCCATTTATAAATAGGTAATAACCATTTGTTAGCTATTTGTTAATGTCTTGTAAAGGTTCATACTAGTGTCTTCCAAAGATAAATGTAAAATTTGATTATTTTTAACCAAAAGGTGCAGTGTTTGTATATCTGCTTTACAGGTAAACAAAGAAACAGTTGTAAACACTGCACCTGTTGGTTAAAAATAATCTAATTCTACATTTACGCTAGGACGAATCTTTACAAGACATTAACAAATAGCTAACAAATGGTTAATACATAATGAACAACATTTATAAATGAGTAATAAATGATTAATACATAGTGAATTGTGTGTAGGTATTATAAAGTGCCCACTGTCATTACTTTATCAATGCGCATTCCACCATTTTTAACAAACCAGATTTGGAAGTTGACCGTTAATATACTGGTAGGATAAATACATTTATGATAACAGACCACACAATCATACTGGCTATGTTTACAATGTTTTTTTTAATACTGAATTATTTATTCAGAATAAAATAATTAGGAAATAAAGCTATTTACTTTGTGTTTTGATGGAAATGCTAACTCCAAATAAAGGTTTCCATGGGAAATGGGTGTATTCTGCTTTAGTTAATTCGGTGTTAAGAGCTGGTGTTACACAGGGATCTGATTGGACAGAAAGTCTACTTAACATCTGGATGTCTACTAGAAGAAAATGATCACGTCCACTTTCAGTTTTGCATTCGTTTCAACTATTGACATAGAAGACCAGATACTACATGCGACTGTTGCATTTATTTTTGTGATAATTACGAAGCAGAACCTCGACCGATTCATATTAAGTTTAATTTAGAATGGACATTTTTAACTGGAATTAGGTGTTTATATGGTCATCTTAAAGGCAATGAAAGGTGAGGCAACTGTATTTGTAAAGCACATTTCAATTCAAGGTACATTACATAAAACATAAGAAAATTTAAATGAGTAAGATGCATTAAAAAACAATTAAAATAAGAGACATAAAAACATTTAAAAACAAATGAGAATCTAAGTAAAAGCTCCAGTGAACAATAATGTTTTCAGGCCTGATTTAAATGAACTGACAGTTTTTCTCAGACCTCAGGTATTCAGGTAGTTTGTTCCACAGGTGCGGAG
Source organism: Siphamia tubifer (assembly GCA_020466265.1). NCBI lineage: Eukaryota > Metazoa > Chordata > Actinopteri > Kurtiformes > Apogonidae > Siphamia > Siphamia tubifer. The sequence continues at coordinate 21,827,193 of CM035794.1, read as the reverse complement.
CAGAACCACTGAATGATGCTTCACTTTGTTTGGTTCTGATTTTGGGAACACACAGTAAACCTATCCCTGATGACCTATGACCTCAGTGCTCTGGATGCTTCATATGGAACCAGCAGGTCTAAGATGTATTTGGGTCCAAGGTCGTTTAGTTCTTTATAGACCAGGAGTAAGATTTTGAATTCTATCCTTTGACCCACAGGAAGACAATGTAAGGATTTGAGGACCGGTGTGATGTGGTCCAGTTTCCTGGTACTGGTCAGGACTTTGGCAGCAGCGTTTTGGATCAGCTGTAGCTGCCTGATTGATTTTTTGTTTAGACCAGTGAAGACACCATTGCAATAATCAAACTTACTGAAAATGAATAAATGAGTTTTTCTGTGTCTAGTTTGGACAGAAAACCCTTGATTCTATCGATGTTCTTCAGGTGGTAATAGGCAGACTGGGTAATAGCTTTTAAATGGTTGTTGAATTTCAGGTCTGAGTCAATAATTACACCCAGATTTCTGGCTTGGTTTGTAGAGTTCAGTGACATGGTTTCAAGGTAAGCACTGACCTTTGACCTTTCTTTTTTGCATCCAAAAACAATCATTTCTGTTTTGTGCGCATTAGGCTGGAGAAAGTTCTGGCACATCCACTCAGTAATTTGATGAATAAATTCACTCAGAGTAAGTAAGGGACTGTAGTCGTGTGATGACACAGAAATATAAAGTTATGTGTCATCTGCATATGTGTGGTAAGAAATGTTGAAATGCTCTATGATCTGAGCCAGGGGCAGCATGGAGATGATGAACAGAAACGGTCCCAAAATGGAGGAATTAACCTTTATTCTGAATTAAACAGGCCCACTGTGGTTGGTCGAGGACACTTGGACATTTCTGTCCTTGGTGGCCAAAGAAAAGACTCGGCATGAGCCTGACAGAGTAACACACAGCAAAAGAATATATCAGCAACTGTCAGCCCCACTGACAGCACATGGTTGGCAAAGGACCTTCATGCAATCCCTAGAGAAGCTGAAGAAATTATAAAACGTCCCCATGACAAGCTTCTACTCTAAAGTTGGTACTATGTTATAATGGAAATGGCTTCTAGGAATAGTGCCTGGTACTTGAGTTGAGCCAGTACCACTTAGTAGAAATAGGGATTTAGTAGAGGTCTGTGGTCTCATTCTGTCTATATTTCAAGCTCAAAAGCTCAAATCTGTTTGGTTCTTGATCCAATCATGCCACCATGAGGTTGGGTGACATTTAGGCTGACCACGGGCATGAAAGAGGAAAGGAGGACACTTGTGTCCAAAAAGGAGGACAAAAGCCTGAAAGTTAGGACAGTGAGGGGGGGGGGGGGGGGTGCACCTCAGCCTTCACTGTGTCCACTTCGTGCGCTGCTTCGAATGCATGCAAATATTTACATTGCATAGCGGGTGGGGATTTATGACGATTAATGCTACGGTGGTGGACAATTGTATGAAAGGAGGACAAAATGTGAAAAAGCCGGACACTTGACAGATCGGTCGGACAGATGGCTCTAAAACTGGACTGTCCGGATGAAATCCGGACGAATGGTCATCCTAGTGACATTCAACAATACAGCAGAGAAAAGAGTGAGTAGTGAAAAATGATACTATTTCATCTCCAGTAATGACTTTTTTATTTTGAAAACATGATTATTTATAGATGGTTACCAGCAGCAGCATCGAAGGAGTCAATAGTAGAGTTACTTCCAACATGTTTGATGCCTTTTACACTGCTGTCCTCACCTGTGTGACAGCTGCCTCTCACTGCTGATTGTTGCTAGTGTGTGTTCACACCTGCAGCACTGGGTGATAATGGTTTTGATACCCTTTCAGGTGGAGTTTTGAGGGTGAGAGCAGGAGTGAAAACTCATGCAGTCTGCAGTACATTCAGATGCTGTCTAGAAACTATAATAAAATATAACGGATATATAATAGTACAATTGTTATGGTGTTTAAAATAGTCATCAACAGGATTTTGCTCTGTTTATTGTATCGTCTGATCCCACATATTACTCTTACACTCTTAATGTATGGTTTGATCTTTTGCTGCCTCATTGTGGGTGCTCTTACATGTTACCATTGTGCTTAAAAGGGAAATCTGTCTAGAATTACTCTTCAATCAATGTTTTATAAAATTATTATAAACAGTTGACAAGATAAGATGGCGTATGTTTTGCAAATGATTATAATCTTTAATAAATTCTAATTTTCTATGTAACAATAAACATATTTTAAAATCATTTCCTAGCTACCTAGCAATGAGTAGCTATTTCTATATTTACAATGAAGATTACTTCATGAAATAACAGTGACAAAACTGGAGAGTGCAGACTCTGTCAAGGCAAATCATCGCCCCCCTTGAAAGACACGTACCCTCCCCCAGTAACTACCAAACATTTATCACTTGATCTTTGTTACTATTTTCTGAAAATTGCAGCCAAATTCGCCCATAAACTTTTGCATTATTTTGCTAACAAACAAACAAACTCACAAATAAATACATACAAAATAACTGAACTGAGTCCAACATCAGTATGAGCTGAAACAATATTTTAAATGTAAATATCAGTTTTGGCCCTGAGGTTTGCAATGGTGCATCCTCATTATAAATGTGTCATGAATGTATGGTTATTTTTTGCTGTTTTGTGTTTCGTTTACTGACAATATATTTATTTTCTACTATATGACACTTCTTTGTTGAAGCATATCTATGCTAATAATATGTAAGGTGTGGGCAAATAAAATGGTGAAATAAAGTGTTATTACAAATGTTAAATTAGGTGTGAGCAGTAGATTCCAGGAGTCTTAAGGATGGTTCTATGTGGTGCACCATTAGAGACCACACCTGAGCTGAGCCATAGCCAAGGGCAAGCTCAAGTTATCCCTTGCATGATACCCTGAACATACCCTGTTATTCTAGTCAAATAGATATATACATTTGGAGTCAGAACTGCTCAGTCATGGTACCGAATTCAGTGTGAGTGCAACCAAAGCGTTTTGTTTGTAGATTTTGTGCAGGTGCAGAACAAGAGAACAAACTTGAACGAATGATGTCAAGATGAAGTGCATATCCACTTACACGCTAATGTAATATTTAGCTTATTCTACAACTCAAAACTGAAAATGTCAAACGATCATACGCTGAAAACATTAGGAAACACATTTTACACCGTAGCATGTATTCAGCCTTTAAGTTCACCGTGAAGGAGTCTGAATATTTGCTGCTGACTGCTTCACAAATGTCAAAGCTTTCCTCTGTCATGTTTGCCACTGCTCTTTGTACAGTAAAGGCTGCTTGCAAACAAAAGAGGTCTGACGACACTTGTTTACACTGTCGTATAGCTTTTGATAGATATTGACTGTCAAGCGATTGTGAACATTAAAAAGACCAACGGAACAAAAACACAAAAAAAAAAAAAAAAAAAAAAAAAAAAAAAAGAAGAAAATAATCGCTGTAATCGTCATGGCAGCACAGAGTCAGAGTGAGGCTGTTTGTCCAGAGGTGGCCTCGTCTGTCCTTTGTAATCTCCTCCCTCGCCACACTTTCTTCACTAACGGCTCTTTTATCAGTCATGTGGAGAAAATCACCAGCATGACTCACCATGTAGGATTGCTCTGTTCAGACAGATGCTGTGTGACAGAAGCTGTGTGTTGTACAGCTTCTGTTTGGGTGATGAAACCTGTGAATATGTTTTGTGGTACATTCTTGAAATAGAGAAATCAAAGTGAAATATAACTACACAAAACTGCCTATGTTTAATTTTGACATGAAATGTTCTTGAAATGGCAAAAGAATAACGGCAGCAACAAAAATATCACTACAAGCAGCAATGATTGGACACTTGCAGACTTGAAAAGGTTGGATGTGGTGGATAATGCAGACATCTTCAGTGTTGGTTTCCTTTCAGTTGTAGTGCAATTAAATACAACCTCCTGTGTCAACGGTAATGAGCCAAAACCAAGCAAAGACCACAAAATGAAGCCAAAATGGTGGACTTGCTGATATAAATGGTAAATGGTCTGTACTTATATAGCGCTTTTCCACCTTCATGGTGCTCAAAGTGCTATACATTCACCCATTCACACACACTAGTAGGTTTCTAAGGTCTAAGGTGGGGGCCTAAGTCAGGGTTAAGTGTCTTGCCCAAGGACACTTCGACATGTGGACAGCCAGAGCCGGGACATGTACCGCTAACCTCTCAGTCATTAGCCAACCCACTCTACCAACTGAGCCACAGCCACCCTGATGATTGTAAAGTATGGCTCCAAAAGAGGTGGAACACTTGAAATGAAAACTGGTTAAATTCATAACTCTGCATGCCATGTACAGTACAGATCAGGGTTCTTTATATAAATTTTGACTGGGTCCACTTTGACAAAATGTCTGTAGGCCTAGGTTCGGTGAATATTTGAGTTTTTTATGCTCTCAATTAACGTGTTTTCCCGCATTTCCTTATGAAATATGGATATTTTATTGTCCAATAGGCCTACTCTTGAAATATTATCCCCTCAACTTTAACCCTCTAAACTTCGCTCAATTTTGCCTAAATTTCTTAATAAAGTCAGTGGTGTTTGCTTCAATTATAAATGAAAATATTAAGATGAAAACTTGGATATTGGAGGCGGCTTGTTAAATCAAGCAATAGATAAAGCATTTGTGGATATTTATTGATGTTTTGATGTGTTTTGGATTACATTTGGACAATTTTTCTTGTTAGTTTTGGATGTCTTTGTTGGACTATGACTGCGTTTGTTAGAATATGGTTCCTCTGTGGATAATTATAAGACATAAAGGTTCAGATCAGCTGTTTGTCATTTGGATTTTGAACAAATTGAACCTGCTGTGGTTGTTTTATCTGAAAGTGGTTTATATCTTCTGATGTGTGAGAATCTCTGTTGTCAAACTACATGAGGTCATGTGACATTTGGTACATTTTTGGGTGGTTTGCTTAACATTTTTGAGCGACTATGTGTGGACCCTTGGAAGTTTAAAGGGTAAAGTTGAAATAAAATACACTGTATTTATAATATAAATGTCAACAAAAGTCATCAACTGCATATTAAAGATGCATTTCACATTCAAAAGGGATTCTAAATAAACTGTAGGCTACAAATATAAAAGATTTCTGCATTAGAAACAAAGGTTTTTAAAGAGAGAGGAAGAAAAAAATGGCATTAACTTCCCTGAAATACATCGTTCAGTGTCATTTGATGTAGCTGCTTTTTGTTACTGATATGTGCTGGTTGTATAGGAGATGTACTGTGTGTTTCCCATGATGGGTAGAATAAACCCACACTTCATGGAACATTCTATTTTAATAGTTTATTTTTCTAATTTGTGAAGACGACATGTTTACCATGTCTTTCACTCGCTGCTTCGTTTGGTGTGTCGTCTTTTTGACTCCATATTTTTCTGTATTCACTGTATCTGTTGTTATGTTGCTAGCGTCACTAGGCATGTTGGTTGAGAATTTTGGGATTCCTCGTTAATCTTGGTGTGTTGAGTAAGAGGGGATTTGATTGGACAGTGTGGAGCGAGATTATAAACAAGTGACAGAGGAGGTGGGCGGCTATGGATCAGTTGGTAGAGTGGGTTGTCCACTAACTGAAGGGTTTGAATCCTGCGCTGTCCTAGTCGGTACCCTATGTTCCACAAAGAAGGAGACGAGAACATAGTTTTGTGTATTCAAACTCAATTAGAAGTGGAAATGTATCCCCTCTGTATCAGTCTCGGAAGTGACGTAGTACCCTTTTTTTTTTTTATGTAGTAGCCTACGTTGCACAAAGAAGATGAGAACATAGCTTTATGCGTACAAACATAATCTCCTTCAATGGCATTTTAAATGTCAAATACCCAGAACACTGACAACGAAATTAGCAACAAAAGCATAATTTTCTACATTGTTTTTCCAACATGCAACATTCTAATGAATAAACACTATTTCTGTTGTTTTGTATGGAAATATTCCACATAAACTTACCTTTTTTTCCCACATACAAATTTACCTTTACCTATTTCACGCAACATAGGCTACTACATCTCTTCTGGCCCTGACAGTGCAGCCTGTAGCTAGACTCCTCTTGTTTACATCGCTATTACCTGGAAACTGCAGAGTAATTACACTGGGAAATGCATTGAAATTACTTGTAATAAGTGCTTACAAAGGCATTACTACCATATAAATTACCAACCTTTTAGCAATCTGTAATGTAAAGTATTGGCAAGAAAATAACAGTTTAAAGTGTATGGTGCATGTAAATGGAAACCAGAGTAATGACAGGATGATTTTCTTTAGGAGAAAACAAGACTGTTGTTCTCCACCTCTGCTCTTTGCTGTGGAAAGTGAGAGTTACTGTCAGATGATCTGTTTTGGAAAATTACATAAATGTCTCTCATGCCATCACCACTTTGACCATTAGAAACCGGTTTGAGCGTCTCCTGGACGGCTGACCAGCTCTTTGTTTTGAAGGTTTCAGTGTGTGAGACAATGACAGAGGACTGGCACGAAGTGTGGAGGGGGCCGCAAAGGCAGGTAGGGACAAAAATTGAAAAAGAAAAAAGAAAAATTGAGAAATGTGTGTAGGCAGGAGAAGTGAAGGAGGCGGCTATGAGTCACCTCAGAGATTTATGGGTAGTGCTGTCCCATAGTGCACCTCAGCCAGCAGGGGTTTGGATCAATCTTAATTAACAGTTGACTCCAATGCAGCACCTTTGCCTCCCGCTCCCTCTGCTATCTGCTCTGTCTGAACTGTCAGCCCCATTATGTTTAAAGCATCACAACCATCCACTTAGACAAACTCAATAAATGTTACTCTTCTTCCTTCAAATTACCAGTTGATACACACTTATAAAGATGGTTAGCAGAGCTGATTCAGCACTGTGATTTCGCCAGCAGGGCTATTATTTTATCTGCTCTTTAATTTAACAACCTCATATAAGCCACCAGCATGCAAGGGAGGATAAACATGCTAATCTGTTCACAAGAGCTACAATTTCATACATTATCAGTGCATTCACATGCATCGGCTACACAGTGCCCCTGCCACAGCAACATCTCCTTTTTGCCTTCATTGCCGCATAGTCTTTTTTTTTTTTTTTTGCAGGAAGCAGCAAAACGAAGGTGGTTTTCATATTATTTAGCCTTAGCAAATCAAGCCAGGTAAATGTGATGGAGATATTTCATCTTAAATTTATCATGAGTACTGCCAGCCTTGCATGTACTGTAATGTGGGGGAATTATTTATATTTCAGAATAAGAACACTTTATTAATCACAGAGGAAAATTTGTCACGTTGAAAATACTCCCAAGAATAACAGGGTGATTCTACAGAATCTGTATTTTTTCAGCTTTGGAAATGTAAAGTTTAAAGTCAGTTTTTTTTTTGTTTGTTTGTTTTTTAATACTAGCTAAACAATACATCTTAAAGTGACAAGAAATGACATGGGTCCATCTCAAGCTATCTATTTTATTTATGTTACAGTATGTGTCATTTTCTACTTCATTATATGATTAATTTGTCAACCCTGTTATGGACTAAATGGTTAATGTTCCATATACTTATAAGTAATTATGTGTAACAGTTTCCACATGAATGGGTAGTAAATCTGTCCCTTTTTTCACTGTATTGTTTTCACATCATTAATATATTTTTAAATGTTAAATTTGACCTATCATATGACCATGTACATCTAGATTGTTTAAGTAGACCACATGTTATTATAGATATATTATTGTTTTTATGAGAATGGTATTGGATAAAAGCCATTTTCCAAACTGTTATCTAATGTTAATTGTAATGGTAATACCTGGGTTATGGTTGTAATTCATGGCAGCAACAGGACTGACATACAGCTAATAGAGTGAACAAAAGTAACTTAGTTAATGTCACCCCTGTTACTGAACAATATGGTAACTATAGGAAAGTAACAGGAATGACAGGAACAGGGTTGATAATTTCAGGCTAATTTGCCCCTAGCTAGCTAATGTCCAAGGTCACAAGAGCAGACATCACACAGTCTAGAAGAATATTACTTTAAAAAAAATCTAAATCATGGGATAAAAAAGTCAAAATTATGAGAAAAAATATCAAAATTATGAAAGGAAAAAGTCAGAATTATGAGATAGCAAATGTATAATTACGAGATAAAAAAGTCCAAATGATGATATAGTAAGTCACGATTTCTTACTTCCTGATATAAAACTTATTTTTCATACTGTCACATTTGTCTAGTTTGAAAAAGTAATGAGTCTATTTTGAGAATGTAAAGAGTATAAATTACAGATATTTATAGAAAAATGTAGGGAGTGAAAGTAAAAAGTTGCCAGAAAAATAAATACTCAAGTGAAGTACAGATACCTAAAAACTGTACTTAAGTACAGTAAACTAAGTACTTGTACTTAGTTCCTTCCACCGCTGGAAAACAGCAGTATAAGTCAGTTGCTAGAAGGGCTTTAAATACGCCTTTACATATCGCTGTCCTTCATTTTGTTTACTTTTTGGCATCAAATGAAGAAGTACATGAAGAGGAAAATAACAGCATCTACCTGATGTTGTTGAGTTGAGGTAAATCGGAGCAGATTATTGTGAGAACAAATGAACAGTTCGTCCCCTCAAATGTAATCTTAAATGCTGCTTTCTTGATCTACCTTTTTTCTTGAGCTTATTTCCTAGTGCGAGTCAATTTGTTTTTGTTCTTTCACAGCCTGAATACAGTCAACAGACAGGTTTTTCTCATATATTGCTTAATTTGTGCTGTTCTTCATACATTAGAATGGGTTGTTTTTGGATAAAATGCAGTGAAACATAGTTAAAAGAGTAAAAAAATAAGAGTTTTTTTATGATTATGCAATGACATTGTGGGGTGTTAGGTCAAAAATAGTTGGATTTGTTCTTTCATGGAAGGCACATTGTTGCAGTGAAACTAAAAGCATACTCAGTGTACTAAGTAATCATTACCAAAGGGCTCAGATGGGCAGATGAGCACCTAATGGGTTTTTACTCGAAAAAAAACTTCAAAATCTGGAGGGAGAACTGTAGTGATTGATCAAATTTGCAGAACAAATTGTGGTGATTGGATGAAATTGCACGTAGCTCATACAGAATCCACAGGGATTATTTGAAGTTGAATTAGTTCTTTAGATGTTCACAGCAGTGTGGATGTCCTGGCTGAGGTGGTTTTGTGTATTTTTACAGGTTGAAGTGTTAGTGTAGCCATCTTGTTTGATACTGAGCTAAGGCTATGTGTTGTATGTCTGTCTAATAGACTCTTTCCGTGCCTTGTTTTTGTTCTCTCAGTATATCCAATGAAGGTACTAAAACACATCTTTAAAGGTGTCATTCCACTGAAAACCACTTTTCCACGCTCCCTTTGGAATCTGATGGGTCACCCCGACTTACTAACACATGCTGCCTTTGACAGTGGTATGTCACCTCCACTGGCTGCATACTGCATTCACAGAAAACAACAAGAGGAACAAGGGACCCAGAAAAAGCTGGTCCATCAGACGTCAGATGGACTTTAGCGTCACCCACGTGGGGTTAAGCCCATCCCCCATTGCAGCGAATCTGAAGTAGCATTAGCATTATTATCTACAAGAGAAGATGACGCCACAGTAGCTGCTGCATAAACTTGAAAATAAAATGGTGGATCAAACTGGTTCATGTGCTCTCTGTGGAAATAAAGACTCGTTTTTTTTTACCTGCGTGTTTTCAGAACAAGCAACGGCATGAAACCTAGCTAGATGCTACTCTAGTAAAGGTAAACGCCGCATACAGAGAGGGGAGGGGGGAGTGTTCCTTCACGCATTCTGAGCCAATCAAAGACTTCTCATTACCACGTCATGGACATGTATGAGGAAGTACCGGTAAACTCTGTGTTCGACCTCAAGTCATTTTTCTACTGTGAAAAAACAGCTGGAAACAAAATAATCTGGCCTTTTTTTTTTTTTTAATAGAACCAACACACAATGTATTCAATAACAATGGAGAACACAGTAATATTAATGAAAATGATGGAATGACAGCTTTAAATGACAAAATGTGCAGAACCCGACGCTATACATATTTGTCTAATACAGTGTAGTCAGTGGTAGAATATTCCCATAGTTCGCTCTCGGTTCAGATATATTTTCTTGTACTGATTGACTTTCTGGGTTTTTCTTGCTGCCTGCCTACCTTTTTTTCCCCTCTCTTTTGTGTTCTCCATTTGACCTGCAGAGCTCAAGAAGGTGAAACGTCGAATGTATGATTGCATGTTCTTGCTGATGGGCGCCGGGGCCACTCAGACACGGTGACATGCATCATTTATTCATCCATTGTCAGAAATCACCCGCACCTGCCTAGAATTTATTAGAGTTAACCCTCAAATTGTAATCAGCAGATATTCAGGGGTTAGGTGGGCAGCCCCGGGGAAATTAGTGCGCCACTCAAGACCTCATATTTCATTTTCCTCTCATTCCCATTCAACACACCCTCCAGGAATTACAAACCATGACCCTTGCCACTTTGACAAATTTGAAGCCTGCAATGGTGTGTACCAAAAGGGAGAGAGTAGGCAGGTTGAGGTCAGCTGTTTAATGTAGAGGTGGAGGGAGATCGAACGCTGTGGTGTATGTAGTGCTTTTGAACTCATTCATTGTTAACCATGTATCAGAAGTTCGGTGTAATGTTCAGTTCTCTACACAGCAGGGTTTCCCTATACAACCATGTTAGAACATACTGTACATGTAGCTAACTTTACTTCAAACAACCACACATTTCGACTCCTGACAGTCACTTAAATAGAAATACTTATACTTCCTTACTTTTATTTTCAGGTACAGTTGTGCTCATAACTTTACATACTCTAATAGACTACACATGGGAAGGTTCTGGATGTTTCAACATGACAGTGATCCAATGGCTACAGGAGAAAAAAGTGAAGGTGAAGGGATGTACATCACTATCATTGAGCCATTCTAGGAACAGCTTTATCATCTGAGAAAATAAAGTGCCTCATCCACAACTACCGCAAAAGACTTCCATCTGTCATTGATGTTAAATTAATCAATACAGAGGATTAAAAACTTGGAAATGTAAACTTATGATCAGGGTCATTTGAATAGTTTCTGTTGTCAGTAGGATTTAAAAAGACCAAACACCTGACAATTGGATTTACCTAGTTACGAGGGAAAGAACAGTTTTTGTATCATCTTTACTATATTATCATAACTATTGCTTGCATATTAGTGATAGTTAACAAGACATTATGGGTGGGCAGTTGGTAGAGTGCATCAGCCAGTGAGTCAAGTAGTGATGTGCAGATCCATTCTAAAATATCGATATCTTTCTGCACTAAAATTGATTCTCAATTCAAGATATCAATATGTTGATGCTCTAGTCATTTGAGGTAAAGTCTATCCTTCACAGGAACACGGTGAAAAGTAACTAAACTTTTGAGATGTTGTCTAAAGGTGTGGTTTATGTACATGTATACAATGGATTAGTAAATATTCCACTAGAAAGAACCTGTAAAGTGAATAGATCATAATGTGCAGACAGTGTTTTGAAGTAGATCTGAGACCAATATTCATTTGGACTAAAACCTATTCTACTGTTAATCCTAGGAATTTCACATTTTGACCCAAGATGTACCTGAAAACTTGAGCCAATCAGAATTTAAGACTTGAGGAAACACTTTACTTGATAAAGTAAACATAACACATTCATATCAGTTGTGATAAACTGCACATAAAGCATTCATTACTCTTTCATCATACATGACTCAACATTCATACCAAACATTTCATGAATCTGGAAGACACAATGATGACTTTTCAAAATAAAAGTCCAACAATTGCAAAACAGCACTGCCATTTATTGGCACTTTTCAAATACACATATTAATAATGTTGTGAAACATATTTAATCCCTTGTAGGACTCCAGAGAACATGACTATTTCCCGCTCCCACGACCACACCTCTCTATTCCCACCCGCTCCTGCAAGAGGCTGTCAAATAACAACCCATGCTGCATACTTTTGCACCACATCCTGCAGGTCCTCCTCCTGTCGCAGGTCTCTACCTGGAACAGTTGGACATTCACCTTAGCAAACAATAACTCATCAGTAAAGTTTACATTATTATAGAAATTGGCACTGGACTGGACCAGCCCATTGACTCAGATGTGTCGTGATGGTAAGAGGTTTGGGGGGGAGGGGGGGGGCAGCGCTGCTTTGCGATTGTTGGACTTTTATTTTAAAAACTTTATTTTAAAAAGTTATCATCGTTCTAGATTCATGAAAGGTTTGGTATGAATGTTGAGTCATGTCTCACGAAACGGTCATGAATGCTTTATGTGCAGGTTATGACAGCTGATATAAATGTGTTATGAACTGACCCATCAAGTAAAGTGTTAGGGAGTTTTCTTTATCAGTAACACATGTGGTAAAATGTAATTTGTTTTATTCCTGAACAATTTTACTTGTAGACCAGTGTGGCTACACATTTTTGAAGATGATATACAGTAATGATACAATAATGCAGATGTATGTCAATATTATTCAGTGTGATACAGTTTGTGGATACATGCCTTCCTCCTGCTGTTGACTCTGGAATATAAAGACGACAGATAACCCCCTTAGTAAATATAAAGAAAATAACTGCAATCATCCATTCTCACTCAACAAAATGTTATGTAAAAAATAAATAAATAAATAAAAATTTAAGTCCTAACAACATGGAGAGATGCATTTTCTGACTGTCTTGAAAAATAATGGATTTTAAGCTGTTATTCAACATGACAAACTTGATATTTAAGACTAAACAAACAGAAAAGGGACTGTGTGAACAAAAGGTGTTATAGTGTTTCAAGGTCTGTTGTTGACATTAAATGCTGATTGGCAGATTGTTTTAAAGGTAATGTCCATTATTGTCACTATTATATTTGATGTTATTTGGAGTTGGCATTTAATAGTCTGCAGTTCAGTTAACGTTACACTTTTTCCCTTTTACTGGGGTATAGAAGTTGAATAATAAATAATACTGCGACAGTAGGTAAAGAAAGTGTACCTTTACCTTCTCTGCTCAGAAGTCCTCAACTGTATCCCCATGTCCTCACTTTTCCACCTGTGAACGTCACCCTAATGAATGACTTCTAATAACCTGTGCTGAAATATAAAATAAGACAGAATCAGCATGCAGTGTAGTTTGTGTTTCTAAACTATAGACCCTGGTTTCCCAGATGTTTTAAGGTTAAAATGACTGTAAAATCCATTTTTATGAATCTTAAATTTAAGACCAATCCCCCAAAAGTATTGTAACAGAGGGTGTTGTTATGATCATGAGTAATGAGTTCCTCCTTCATCCTGTTCTCCTGAGAATCTGGAGGAACAACTAAAAACTGAGTAAGTGTTTTTTTGTTGTTATTATTATTATCATTATTTGGGCTGTTTTTCCAGTCTATACTTTTGTCATGAACACTAATACTGCAGAATAAATACACATTACAAAGGATTAAATGTATTTCAGCTAGTGATTTTCCAAACTTATCTGCCAGTTTATCTTCCTCTTCCAGGTGAAAGAAAAGGATGCAAAAAAAACGTAATTATTAACTGACAGGTACCATCATTTATATGGCTGCGTGATAATAAATCACTGCTGTAAAGAAGGAAATGTAATCAGTGGAATAGTTTTGAAACTGAAGATAACTTGCCAACCCAGGGACAATTATTCATCTGTCACTCAGTAATCGCAAACAGTATCTTCTAAAGCATGAGCTGCCTTATCTTAGACACTTATTATCACTACCTAAACTAATATTAGATGGAATGGGTAAAAGAAAATGTGAATAAGCATATCTTTTAAAGATATTTTCAACACGAGGGTGCGATACATGATGTGTCTTGCATTTACAGGGTGTCCACAGGGTTTTTAAAAAGTGATAAATTAAGAACGCAAAATGGAATGGCCATTAAAATATTATATTTGGTCAAAAGTTTTTTTTTTTCCTTTTTGACATTGTTCCATTTTGATTAAACAGAAACAAATTAAAGTTTGTAATGCTTGCATACGTTTGTTGTTCGCAGCTAGATTTCAAATTAATGTGCATTACGAGCTTGACGTCGACATCGTTAGACATTTGAAATCCTCCAGGTGCACACGTAGCTGACTTAGCTTCAGCCACTTGGGTTCATCATCTTCAACTGAACTCATCCTGCCAGTTTAAACACTCATCAGACAACATGTCATGGGGAAGTGCAAGTTTTCGGAGAGTTGGCTTGAAGACCCGACCTACTGCTCAGTATGTTGGAAAACCATTAATATGAATTGGATTGCGGCTAACACGCTAAGATCACACATGTTGTCCACCAAAGTGGAATGTGTGGTTGGCAAGAATTGGTGCGAATATGCAGTTAAGGGACTTGCTGTAAGATATTCTCTCCCTCTTTTTTTTCTCTCTCTCTCTACTACATCTAACTGATGTAGTAGATGAGGACATACAGTTTCAGATCACTCCAAATAACCACAAATATCTATCACACCAAAAAAATTACAATCACAAAACACAGTAATTTTATTCGGGGGCAGCTGTGGTTCAGTTGGTAGAGCAGGTCGTCCAATGACTGAAGGGTCAGAGGTTCATGTCCCAGCTCTGTCTGTCCAAGTGTCCAAGTGTCCTTGGACAAAGACACTGAACCCTGACTTAGTCTCCCAGTAGGACTGACAGAACCTTAGAATACTAAGTTAATAAATAACATTTTAATTTAATTATACCTTAACAAGCGTCTAAATTTTAAGTTCTAGAATCTTGTATTTTTAAGTTTCATCAACTTAAAATAATTGAGGCAATCGATTGCCTTAAATGTTTTGAGTTCTGCTAATTTTTTCGAGTTTACAGTGCAGATTTTATATTTATTTTTGTGAAAAAAGTTGCTGGTTTCAAATGCGGAACGTTTGCAGGCATATTTCTGCCTATGATAGTCAGTAAGTTTTACACAGCATTAACCTGCTGTGCAAAACTTGAAGCTATTTTAACAGAATATAAAATATAATGATAAATATTAGTATTCTGAAGACACCACCATGAACTATTAGAAATTTCACTTTCACCCTTCTTTTTTTTTGGCATTATATAAACAGGTACAAATGGAGAAAAATGTAATAATTGAGGAAAATACTAAAGTCAATAATTGCAGTCAATATTTGAGTCGTCTTGTGCTTCTCTACACCCACGCACGGATGTGATTCTCTTTGTGTGTGGGTTGATAGCTTACATACAAAGACTTGGAGCAGCATCCCTGTATAGATGTGACCTTCAGAGGGAACGCTGGAATGTTTTACTCAAGCAGTCAATCACACAGTGTTTACAGGTGAAAAAGAAATGTATTATTGAATAAGTCATACATTATCTCTTATAACCCCTGTGACTTTAAGCTGAAATACGCAGTGCAGAAAGACGTGTCCTGAAAAGTTAACGCAGCTACAGTATAAACAGAGTCTGTGTCTATTTAAGCTTTATTGCCCCGCCTCCAAAGGGAAGAGGGGTATTGTTTTTGGTTTGGTTTGTCTGTCTTTTTTTCTGTCAGCAGCTTTACACAAAAAACCCTTTGGACCAATTTGAATGAAAGGAAAGGTGTAAGGTGGTCCAGAATAGATCCCATTAAATTTTGCTCAGTGTAGGTCAAAGGTCAAGGTCACCCAAAATGTGTTTTCACAATGATAAGAGATAGGGCAAATCAGGTAAAATGCAGGTGAGGATGGGGGAAAGGGGTTTGTTGTGCCGTGTCGTAATGTTTTTTAGATTAACAGTACCAACTCGAGCAGGTAGAACGAGACAAATATTTTCACCCAAAATGTGAAGTGGTTTTTATTTTGGTGCATTTGGTATGAATTCCACAATGTTCCAAAGTTGGTGATTCAACCAGTTTACTCTAATAATGGATACTGATGAACCATCACATATATGAGGGACAAAAAAAGGTAAATTAGAAAGAAAGAAATACAAAAATTAATAAATAAATAATTAAATGATTGTGTTTTTTTTATTTTTTCTATATTTAAATATATATTTACTTATTTATTTCCTCAATTATGCATGTTTTTTTTATATATACATTTAGGGGCGGCCATGGCTCGGTTAGGATAGCGGGGCATCCAATAAATGAAGGGTTGGCAGTTCAAATCCTGCTCTGTCCTAGTCAGTCCTTTGTGTCCTTGGACAAGACACTTGACACTTGCCTCCAGTGTCACTCACACTAGTGTCTGAATGTTTGGTGGTGGTCAGAGGGGCTATATTATGGCAGCCACGCTTCTGTCAGTCTGCCCCACGGCAACTGTGGATACATATGTAGTTTACCACCACCAGAGGGAGAATGTGAAAGTGAATGGTTACTAATGTAAAGCACTTTGAGTTGCCAAAAAAGCACTATATAAATCCAAACCATCCTTATTAGTTATTTATATATTTATATACTCATTTAAATATATATTATTGTAGTTTCTGATTTATTCATTTATTTATTTCTCATTTAATCATTCTTTGTCCCTCTTACAAATATGGAGCCAAAATGGCTGAATTATCTGGATCCAAAATACTTCTAAATGAAATCAGCATGGGATAACGCGTTACGATCAGAAAAATATTTCCCTTTGGGGCGGAACAACACCCCGATGCCAAAGGCCCACGCGATAGTCACGCATTGGGCAATACATTATCCTGCTTATTCTACGGGTTATTACATCTTCTTACTGCTACTACTCTAACAGATTGGATAAAATAGCTGTTACAATGTAGTGAATATTTAATTTCAAAGTGGCCGAACTACCTGTGGAGTGATATGGGACCGTGAATCTGAAGTGACAAAACTCATTACCATTGGCAGCGGGCGTTAACAGCGCAGCGGGTGGTTATTGAAAAAAATCTGCCCGCAGAGCACTAGGAACATCCATTCAAAGTGAATGGGAGCTGTCGCAACATTCTCGAGGGCTGTAGAATAAAAGTGTGAATGTCCTGCACCTATACCCCTGTTGCTGAGTGCTCCCCTACCAGTGTCATTATCCTCTCAGGTTATCGCTATGATCTTCTCCTATCTGCTGATATGACCATGTACTGACCCTGATAAGACTAGAAAAATGGACCTCAACATTACCCTGAAAATTTGACACAATTTCACTCATTTGACCTTGAAAATGAAGGTCAAAGACTTCATTCAAAAGCTTCCAAAGTTGTACCCTACATACCAAACATAATAACAATGGGATGATTTGATAAGAATAAATCATGTTGAACAGATGGACAGACACCACAGGTTCTGACAATAGCTCTTGCAGCCAATGCTCGAGTGGAAAATGTATGACATGACTGCTATATTTAGGTTGTGACACAGTCATACTAAGGTTTAGTCACAAAAACCACTTGGTTACATTTATGAAAGGGGTCAGGAAAGGACTGAAACAAGAAAGAAGTCTAAAGAACAGTGGAACCATAACAGTACTCATTGGTTTATAAACTGTTATTTGAAAGCCATTAGTTTGTGCTTCTGCCATCACCATATTTGGACAAAAGGGGCAGTGTCCCCAGAAGAGGCAATACTAAGTAGGTACTAACTCACTGACTAAATAAAACTTTATTGCATCACCTGACTGGATGGACCCCCTCTTGTAGCCCTGCCCTCCTACAGCTGTAAATGGACGTTCATCTATAGCAATGGAAGTGAATCTCTCCTCCACTGTGGTTCTCCCCAAGGTTTCTCCTTTCCCACTGAGTTTTTGAAGTTTTTCCTGCTGAGAAGGAGGGTGTAAGGACAGGGGGAGGGCCCTGGGACATGATCTCTTTCTTTCATCTACTGCGTATTTCATTGATTGATTGTTTTTTGAAACCAACTCTGTGAAGCCCTATGAGACAAGCTTGTGATTCGGAGCTCTAGATATAAAATGTGATTGAATTGCCTCATGAAGGAAAAATGGAAGGGGGAATTATTGACTTAATATTTTAAGAGAGACATTCACTACATGTCTGTGAGAACCATGACATTTTGGTACCACCCCGAGTGGCTATCAACTATATTACAAGTTTAAGATTCTTCTACTTACTTGTTAAGGTCTTTACCCATTGGTTTAAGGCCATATCCACATCAAACTGCATCTTTTCTTATTTGATCTTTTTCTTGGTATTTCAGCAAATATCTGCATCCACACAAAACTACTGAAAATGACTGAAAAATAATGTAGTACAAATGCTCAGGCTATATTTGGCATTATATTGCTCTCTCAAAGAAAATTAAGATGTGGAGTAGGGGTGAAATGATCCCTCGAGTAATTTGAGTAACTCCATTACAAAAAATGGCAGAGGAAATTTCTCTGCATCAACGAATTGCTTGTTTACTTGGAAGCTCAAAGCACAGCATTTTGCACAGACTACTTAATGTGGCACAATGTCCTTTTGTCGCCTCATTCAAATGGAGGATGCAGAAGAGTGACTACAATAATGATGATGAAAGACCAAAAAAAAAAAAACACACACAAAAAACCAATGAAAAAATACATAAAATGTGGATGAAAGGCCTATCCAGTACAAGACTTTAACATGAACAGGGTCTAAACCTACCAAGGTTGTTGTTGGTCTCTTCTCCAACCACTTCCTGCTATGGATCTTTTTTGAAAGCCTTTTTGCAAACATGTAGAAAATGAAATTAATATAAAAAGTAAACAAAAGGGGAATACACACACACACACACACATATATATATATATATATATATATATATATATATATATATATATATATATATATATATATATATACACCCATATACATATTCATACACATGTAACAAATTTAAATTAATTAAATTAAACATGCTCAAAAAAGGTGTAGGATGAAGTAAAAATATGTATACTCCTGCCCCCAATCTTTATTCCCTTTGATGTGTATTTGCAATTATTATTTTATTTTAATATCGATGTAAAAAAAAAAAGTATAATAATAATAATAATAATAACTACAACCTCTCTACCTCTTTGGCGGAGGTAATAATAACTACATAACAATGTATCACATTCTAACTCTCATATACACTAACACATACTAGCATTAGCATCAGCACTCCCATGCTAGCAAAAACCAAAAACAACACATAATATAAATACATAACATTCTATATTGCCCTATGGTAATATAGTTGTCATATATTCATATACCCATGTTTATACTAGATATAATATATACATATAGATATTACTACTAGATATTAACATATACATGTCAAAGTCCCACTTTGAAAACACGCTCACACACTTTCTTCTCTATGTTAAAAAAAATAGCTTATATGTGTTTTGAAACTGATGTTTGGACATTGTCTCAGCTCCATTAACTTCATTAACATCCTTTCTATTAACAGCGTCACCTGTTCGGTACTACAGGAATAGGTCAGCAAAGTTTTAACCACACTGTCATGTGTCATAGTGAAGTTGTGCTACAAAAAGTGTGAAAGTGCCAATATTGAGCTCTGAGGAAAAACACAGATGAAAAACAGATGTAACTCATTCATCCACACCTCTTTATGTTCATAAAATGGTTATCTCGACATGGTTGGTATAGTGCTGATGTGGCAGAGGACATTTTCTATAGAGGCCAGTGTCCTCCAGTTTATGTATGATCAAAATGAAGAGTGAGAGATGAGAGAGTGCAACCAAACCTTTCCAATTGTAATATAGCTACTTCAGATACTGGCTATATTGTTGAGAAGGGAAGGATAATAATTTGGAAGTGGTTTGTGTGGTGTGGGTAAGAGGTGGAGGTGGTTAAAATGAACAGTAAAGGAGATTGGATTATACCACAAAATAAATAGGAAAAATAAGGATATGGAGAGCAAGAGGTTGTGCATGAAAATTCTGAATTATAGTATTTGTTGGTCAGATTTAAGGATGTCTGTGATGACTTTGAGTTGTCTGAAACACTCCACTGTTATAGGTGGGAGTGTGAGTGGAGTGGTGCTTATACAGTGTGTTCCACAGGAGTTAATCACTAGTTCTTTTGCTGTTGATTGAAGACTGAGATGGATTCTTGAGTTTTTGGTGGACAGTGTGATATGAGGATGAGAATAAACAAAAGGGCACTGAGGACACAATATTGCTCCTGAGTTGATGTAAGAGGCTGAGGATGTTTCCATGTATGCTTTAAATGTCTGTAGTTTGTCAATAACAAAGCTACAGATACTTAGAATGAGAAGTGGTGGTCATGGTGATATGAAATATGGGCTGCATGTAAGGTTCCCATGTGGGTTTATTCACGGTTTCCATGGTGACCTCACGTATTTTGCTCATATCAGAATTTCAATCAGATTCTCTTTATTGTTACTTAAGTAGGTAAAGTATATTTATACAGCACTGCTCACAGACATAGGAGGTCACAAAGAGTTTTAAAAAATACAAACACAATATAATATAGATAAAAGCACAGATAAAAAAGAGTTATAAACAGAATGGATTAAAAAAATAAAATACAGTAATGTTCATAAACCAACCCCGAGTCTGCAGTGGATTAAAATGCTTGGAGGAAGAGGTACTTTTAAATGCATTGACAAAGTCCGAAGTGCGTAATGGAAGTACAAACAAGTATAACAAAACAGTGCAAGAATTTATAGAAAGACCCCAAATATCAGTAAAAAAAAAACCCAGCAAATATCAGTAAAAGGCACAGTTATTTATGTTAAAAAATAACTAAGATATTTGTAAAACAGAATTTAAATATGCAAATATGAAAACTACAAGCAGTCTCAAAGGCTTTCACCATCCCTCCCGACCGCACTCACCACATGACCGACGGCGACAGCCGACAGTGACCTGACGTCGTACCATGGGCAGGAAGCGATATTCTTCCAGAAACGCAGACTTTTGTCTAAATATGCAGGAGGTGCTATAGAGAGGGGTGTTTGGGTGTAGAACTGTGAGACTCAGAATTGAGTTTATGGGCGTGGCCATCATAAGGTTTTTTTGTTCGCCTCTTTATGGTAAACATGTGTACTGATTTTCATAACTCTTACTACATTTGAGCATAATCTGGCCTAATACAATATATTTAGACTTTTCTAGGGGGCGCTGTAGACAATTTCTTTACAGAATTTTACAAAACTATATATAACTATATTTCACACTTCTGAAATGTGTGCAAAATTTGGTGAGTTTTCGTGCATGTTCTGGGGGTCAAATTTGAGCTCAAAGGGCAGACGACAGCAGACTCAATTGGCCTTGCGCCTGACGTGGTCAACGGCAAAGGCCTAATTACATGAAAGATAAGGCATAAATAATATGAGATATTCAGATCTCTGTTTCGGATTCTGATATGGTCAAAAATATATGGGGCCTCCATGGAAACTGTGGACAAACCCAAATGGGACCCTTATATTCAGCCCATATATAACCCTTTTTGAGCCACATGGACGTGCTAGCTTGGACAGAAGGTATCGCCTGAAGAGATATTCTGACTACGGTTAAACTGCCTTGTGTAAAAAGCACCATTTATAATGAACAATGCCTCGTGGATGTGATATTGCTTTTCTCTATTTATGTGTATTATCTTGGAAAAATAGCTGACAACATGGCTTTTCTCTGATTTATAGAAAATGTATGACTGAAGCTCTGCTCCGAGAGGCAACACAAAGCAAAATTGCATTGACAATAAGGTGAATGTCACTTTGACTTTTTAAAAGAAACAAACTATTTATAAACCAATCTCTGCATGTGAGGTCAGATTTATTTGCTTGCTCTGCCTAAATGAATTCTATGCATAGTAAACACTATTTCTAAAGGACCAAGCGCACAGAGGACTTTCAAGTGTTCAAACCAAACCAAATTCATGAATAGGATTTCTCATGTGTACACAGCCTCTGCATCTCCTTCCCCATCTTTGTCCAGCATATACAATATATCACTTTACATGCATATGTAAGCCTTTGTTTGTACTCCGGTAATCACTGCTGTACAACTACGGGGGCATTTTCCCAGTGCAGCAGTGTTCAATGCAAACCTGTCACTATGGTAAACAGACTTCTTCCGTTCCATTTGTCCCCTATAGTATGTCTGTCACTGTTTTATTGACTGTGATCCAGGAATCCTCACGCACCTGGTTTATTAATACGTCTTGAGCTTGGCCTATTTCCAGCCTCCGCTCAACACTGCAGCATGAAAAAAGTGCTTTTTCATATACTCACTGTGCAAAAATGATGTGCTTCAGAATGGAATAATGCTTAATATGTTGGTGGATTAGTACTAAGTGAACATTTGAATATGATTCTGAAGTAGATGCAGTTATTCATGCATTGGGAAGTACATGTGATGAGATGGATTGATTTGGACTAGGCTTAAAATTGGTTCAAGGATTTGTGATAAGACGAACTGAGACCTTGCAAATACTTGCAGTGGATCACACTTCAATATTCTGAAAACCTGTCACATCGCAGCAAAGAAATTAAATGTAATAAGATATTGTTTCCATTGCAATGGCCTTTGCTTTTTTTTTCTTGAGTTGTAACTGGTTATAATTTGTAGCACTTCAAAATATCAATTGGGATAATAGTAGTGGATTCCTTTCTGAAATGTGCTTTCTCCCACAAAATATGGCTAATGATATGATTAATATTAGTGCAGTTTTGGTACAAAAACAACTCTGTTAGGACTAGAGAAAGAAGAAGAAAGAAGGGAGGGATTAGGGTTGGGTACCGAAAGGGTTTCATTTGATACCAATACCAAATCAGTACTTTCAAAATGGTATCAGTTCCTAAACTGTATTTAAATTGGTACTTTAAAAAGAAAAACAAATTCCAACCAGAGACACAATTGAACCGTAACATCAAAACTGAAGCAATGATTTACCAAACCAGTCTGTCTGACAAATGCATAAACTGTGAGAACAAAGCTCTGCTCGAACCTATTATTATTATTAATCATCTATTATTATTAATCATCTATTATTATTATTATTATTATTATTATTATTATTATTATTATTATTATTATTATTATTATTATTATTATTATTATTATTATTATTATTATTATTATTATTATTATTATTATTATTAAGTTAGCACTAGTTGAGGAATTCACATACTCCAGTTACTTAGTAGTATTTGTAGTCGGCTTTAAAATGACTGGCGCTGTCACTGTCATGGTCCAGTATCTCCACAGTTGCTGGTCTGAAACTATCTTAGGTCTGTCATTGCCACACTGGGTTCATGTTAGATATTATTTTGTTCGTTTAATATCCATTTTTGTTCATTTTACTGATCACTTTGGCAGTTTTGGTTCATTTTGTTGCTCATTTTATCTTTTACTGTGGAATTGCTTGTCTCAGGAATTAAAGAGTCAAAGGGTGTATGTCTGCCTTTGCATGTAAATGCCTTTAGACACCTGTTGCACATGGAAGAATCTGGATCAGAACTGTAACCACACATTTGACCTTTTCACCCTTTGACATGTTGAGGTCGTCTGCACTGCCACGTGTTCACACTTCCGTTAACAGCTGCATATATGTGTGGCACCGAAATTCACGTTAATTTTCAGTCTGTTTACTACCGTTAATGTTTGCCCTGGTTCCGTAGCTATACCAATATTAAGTACCCAACCCTTGGGGGTCCCATCATGATTAACATAACAACAAGTAAACACTGCCTTTGATTGAAAAGAGGGAGTGAACATTGTTTCTAACGTCCACATATTTTGTTTTTTCATCGTATATATGTCACCAGCTGCCTTTTTCTATTGTTTGGACTCATTTAGCTATTTCACCTACACATACTCAGAGCTACATAACAACTAGTTGTTTATAAGCCCCTTCAACTAGTATTGTTTTCGCAGTGAGTCATACTGTATGCATATGGTCTCCACTTCACACTCCACAGGAAATTTGAAGATAATGTGGAAGAGTGTGTTCTCCCCCATAATTATCCAAACCCCAAATTAGAACATATGGTTTTAAAGAGTGTTGTTCGTACCATTATGTAATTCACACAGTGTAGAATTAAAGCCAAAGAGCAATGAAGCTGTATTGAAGGGACATAGTCAAACATATCGGTTTGTCCATTCCATCTGTATGTTTATCAGTAGTCTGCTGCCTACACAGCACTGCAGCATTAGAGTAAATTCCCTGGGGTAAAATATTTGGTGGTATGTAGAGAGAGTCAATAGTACATGATTTGTATTTAAAGTATTTTCAAGTGCTCAGCAGAAAAGTTAGAGAACCACTAAAGTGATCCAGTGTAAGTTAGACAGCTTCACAAAAGTCTCAAAATTAGCAAGTCACTTCTAACTAAGGCTTGTGTTTCTGTGGCAACAATTATGGAAACTAACAGCAACACTTGACAAAAACGAGGAACGGGTAGTTCATAATTTGCAGTTTACTGAAAAATGAGAGTGGGGAAAGCATTTGCAGTAACTGCAGCAACCCTTTGAGAATATACAGCAACAAGAACACTGTCAATTGTTTTCACTTTAATCAAACAAAGCTTTACTGAATCTCAAGTGAGGTGTCATCCACTGTAATAGAGGTGAGATAACTTTCAGCTACAGCCTAGATTTATCTATGGTTTCATCACATTGTGGCAGTGCTGAGAGGCCACCATAAAACCACTGTAGTTATGCACATAAAATGAAAGAAAATAGACTTGAAGCATAAATATACTCTTTAGGTCACAGTGAAATGTATAAAGGACAAGTGGGATTTAGCCAATGGAAGGGTTGTATGAGCAGATGTATGGGGTAACGCCTGACAATAATGCTACATAAATCAAGACTAGGTAATGCAGTATTAAGCAGTGCATAAGAGATAGTTAACAGTTAATTTCTAAAATGTTTTCTCAAATTTTAAATATTATTAAATATAACAATGAAGATTATCCAACTTATCAATACAGTATGAAACATTAAGGAGTTAGCATAAGGGTTTTCAAAGGGTGTGATAGTGAACCTCCCCTAAAAGAAATTAAAAGCTGCCCCCCCCCCAGCTTTATAATTTTTTTTTAATGAGGAAGCACCCTGTACTATATCTGTCCATAAAGTATTCTATATTTACCCATTCACACACACATGTTCTGACACTCTCACACCATTGAGGCCAACTCATGGATTTGGTTTTGTACTCAGTGACAGTTTGACGAGTGGAGAAAAGTTGGAATTGAAGAAGTGATTGACCCTCTGCTTTGTGGACAATTTAGTCTTGGGAGGTTTTATTCAGTGAGTGGACAGAAGACATGAATGTTCGCCTCAGGGGACACGCGAGCCGTCTGGTCAAACCTGTCAACTAAAGTCCGACTTGGCAGATGTCAAAGTCCCTTATTAATCCCAAAATCTTACTGATGAAACCATATAATCATCAACAGAATATTTAGTTGAGGATCCAAATTTGCCAAATGAGATGGAAATCATTTCTAGGGGAAACAATGGCTTAGTATTTGTATAGAAAGAATCTGTGGAAGTCTACAGTAGCTAAACATCCAAATGAAGGGACCAACAGCTGCTACCTAGATGTATGCTCGAAAAATAATAATAATTATTATTATTATAATAATACAAAATTCAAAAAGGAGAGTCACATCTTGAATCAAAACTACCATGTATCTGCGTCAGTGGTACAAGAAAATACTGTCTCCAACTTGTCTGGTAATAATTGTCAGAATCATCATTTTGAAGTGACCTGGTCCATCAGGTTGTCTTTGTCATCAGTTGCCCATTGAGTCCGCCTTGGCCGCTGTATCCTCTCATCACCAGAGCACTGTGAATAAAAGGCTGCCATCCCCTTCTGCTCCCTGGATCTTTGGTGTGATCACACAGCTGAATATGACTCTTTAATAGCTGATGGCAGTTTGACAATGCTTTTAAAGGAGACCATTTTAGTAGCATTCATACAGGCTCTACTTTCACAGTCTTATCTTTATCCTCCATTTATAGTGAGACAGAGGAATGACGGAGAGAGGGGAGAGCTGTTGGCAAACAGGAACAGACCATATCAATGAACAAGGAATTGGCTTCATATTATTTTGATTGACACAAGCAATAATTGCCCATCACTGGTCTGATGAAGTCTTTGCACAGCTTTGCTGAGCTGGAACAGGCTCCATTCACTGATGGGATACAGGAGATGTTACCCATCATGCCTCACAATGGATTAGGGCCTGTGGTCCTCAAAACATTTCTCTCTTACCAATGCGAAAACTCATTCAAGCGTCACTGTTTTTTTTTTATCATTGTTAAAATGACATTTGATAGTTTTAACTGAGGAAAGACTCAGTAAAGTTGAAGAATAATTCAAGTCCCTTATAAATGTACGATCAAGTCCATAAGTACTGGAGGGAGTACATCTAAAATGGCTGTATTTCCTAAATGGCTAATGCAATATTTTTGTCAGATCAATTGAGTCAAAGCTGAATGTCCACATATTTTGATTTCTTGGTGTCGAATCCATTGTGGTGGTTTAGACTCAAAATTACAAAAATATGGAGCAGTGTCCAAATAATTCTAGGCCTAATTATGTACTGAAGTGTCACCTAGGATCAGTGACCTCCTACTGAAGGGTTCCTCCCCTGTCTTTGTATCTTGATCATCATATGTATATGCTGCTGGCTTCCACATTTAAGTGTTAAGTCAGACCATAAATTATTTTCTACCACTTCATGGTAGAAAATACTTAGTATGTCATGGTGCCTTCATTGCAGCTTGTTTTTATTTACCTTTATTTTATTTATTCATTTTATCTTCTTAATTATCCATGTAGCTATGTTGATGAATGGTAGAATAATGAGCTTTTTTTTCTCTTTTGTCTTGACACTTGATCAAGTAGCTGCTTGACAGGTTTCAATGTGTGTTTTCTATTGTTTTGTTGCCAATTCAAATCATTCTTTCTACAAAACAAATCTACCCATGGGTGCAAATAAAGTAACCTTGAACCTTGAAAAGTTAGAACCAACTGTTACTGGTTCTGTGTGTTCTGTACTTACAGGGTTTTGCTAAATTTGGCGTAACTGTTACCTGATGTCAGAGCACACAGACTCAGTCACAACCCAATGTTGCGGTGAGGGTATTGTTTTTGGTTTATAATAGTTACCCATCCCCCTAAAGTAGTTTTTGGTTGAAGTTTTTTGTTTGTTTGTTTACTGAAAAACTACTGGGCCAATTTCCATGACATTTTCAGGAAAGGTGGTCCAGAATGGATGCCATTAAATTTTGATGAATGTAGGTCAAAGGTCAACATCCCCAAAAAAATTTGTTTTCGCAATGTAAAGACATGAGGCATATCAGGTAAACATTAGTGAGGGATGGGGTTTGTTCTGCCTGCCACTCTTTGTTATTGATCATTTTGCTTTGGGGATTATCAGTTAATATTAGGTGATGACATCTCACAAACCATGACATGGAGCAGATATTTTACTACTTCAAATGTTAGATACGATAACCTTAAGGATCTTCACAAATTCAAGTCAAACCCTTACAAGTACCGTATGGAGAGGACATCCAACATAACCCCCAGGTGTAAGCCCAGGACGACAGTGGGGAGGAAAACCTTCTTTTACAGAAGTAAAAACCTCGGTGGTCATATGACTCGACCAGCTGAGGCTAGTGGAAACATGTGCATTCTGTCCATTATCAAAGTAAAGCTGAATACTTGACGCATGTGCTACATTTACATGATGGGTTTTTTTTTTAATTATTTCTAAATGATTTTATTGGGGATAAATAATTCAGAATTAAACATATTTATTTTGTGTTTAGATGGACATGTTCATTTCCATGGGAAACGGATGTATTCCACTGTCGTTAATTTGGCTTTAATAGCTGGAGGTACTGAGGGTTCTGATTGGACAGAACGGTCTCTTAACATCTGGATGTCTACTGGAAGAAAACAATCATGTCTACTTTCTGTGTTGCATTCATTTCAACTACTAACATGGAAGGACAGATACTACATGTGATGTTTGCATTTATTTTTGTGATAATTATGAACTAAAATTCGACTAAATGAACCATAGGAATGAACATATTAATGTCGGGCCAGCAGTGCAGAATATATGCATCATCAACGCAAAATATGTGTGTCATCATGACAAGACCAAGAGCATGTGCAGAATGACATGAATAATGTTAAAGTGGAATTAACATGGCAGAGGAATTATTGAATTTGGAATTAACATTGGAATAAATGTGGAATTAACTTTAATTTGAAATTAAACAGGAATAAAAACTCCCATGTAAACAGGGCTATGGTAAAATAGCCATTAAAGATTATAGCCCCATAAAGTATCTCCTCTTCTGTGATGTATTTCCATGACGGACCATCTTTCTACTAATTTCAGGATTTCAATCACGTTACGAGTTATTTCATTCTGGTTATTAATGGTCATATGAGTACATCAATGGGACACAGAAGTGTTTACCCAACGTGGAAAGCTTCTAAGATTAGCATTAGCTTTCTTCATTATTTCCAGAGTATGAGCAGCTCCTTAAAAGGCTGGAAACTGTTAAATTATGAAAATTGTCTCCTCAGCTGTTTCTCCGTAAAGCCTAAGCTTCCATTTTTGTGGATATTAGAAGGTATTCACACACTTTATATTTTGTCCAAGTTTAGTTCTTGAAGTGTCTAAATCTGAGATTTCTGAGAGCATTACCATTAAATCATGAGAATATATGTGCCTATATTTATGGTTTTGTCAGAAGGAAAATACAGAGATGTTAAATATTTCCAAAAGTGGCAGATTTTTGTATGACTTAGGACAGGGGTGTCAAACTCATTTTAGTTCAGGGGCCACATTCAGCTAAATTTGATCTGAATGGGGCCGAACCAGTGAAATAATAACATAATAATACATAATTAATGTCAACTCAAAAAAATGTCCTCTATATTTTAGAGTGAAAAAAAGTCCAATTAAATAATGAAGTTGTTTACATTGACAAATAATGTGAATAACATGAAACAAATGAAAGAATAAGCCTAATTTTAAACAATTGTATCATTTCTACTGTACATGTTCATTGTAATTTGATCAAATACAAATACATCAAATATTTAATATCGAGCAAATTATTCTTAAAATTGAAACCCTTCATGTTCTTCATATTTGTTCAATATTAGTGAAATATTTTGTGAAACTATACTTTTTTTTAGTGTAAATATGTGAAAATATTAACTTTTTACAAAGAGAAAAAAATTTGAGCTGTGAGTATTCATAGATTATTATGATAGGTTACTGGTCTGACCCACTTCAGATTGAATTGATCTGAATGTGGAATCTGAACTAAAGTGATTATTAATATTTTAATATCTATTTTTGCATTTCACAAATTCATCCCAAGGGCCGGACTGGTCCCTGAGGTGGGCCGGATTTGGCCCCCGGGCCTTATCTTTGACACCTGTGACTTAGGAGATGACATCATGCTCCATGTTGTGACATCATGCCTGCTATGTCTGTGATCAACCCAACAAATGGCGGATGATGCTTTGGCAGCGTAACCTTCCCAACTACCTGTCCTTGAATTAGCATCACTTAAGTGTATTGCAGCCTTGTAAGTGCATCAGGCATCATTTCTTTCTTATTCAGCAGCTCAAGCCTCCTGTGACAGAAATGCTTTTTAGTTGATCACTCCACCATCAAGGACACTGATATGGTGACTTGGTAGCTAACTGTGATGTTGTTTAATTCTTTAATAGTTCTTATAATTTCGAAACTATTTAAGAGATAAAAGAAAATAAGAGGAACACAAAAAGTTATAGGATTTCAGTTGATATGCCAGCTGTATTGCATTTCAAGATTGGATACCCTCTATTCTTATCTTTTTCCTCTATGAAATGTGGAGTTTGTATCGATTGGATGAATATCTGCAACCCTGTGTATTTTGCATCCTATTTAAGAGTTTTCTTGGCCTCTACTGTATATGCCATGTCCTATGAAATACAGGAATCTATTTCATAAACTTCACTCTAAAACTGCTGCCCAGTGTAGAGGATAAATGCTGAATATGCATTGTTCCTTCACAGTATTTTTCTATCTTTTTTTTGCAGGTCAGACTAAAGCAAGGTACACGCATAAAGATAATCGTGCTGTTTTTGTCCTGATTTCCCCCCTTTACTGACCATGGATGGCAAACACCAGATTATTTTATAGTCTTATAAGATTATCTCCTGGTCTGAGGTTTGCTGAGAGTGAATTTTTTCCAATAACACTGGTCTACATCTTTTTTAGAAAGTATCTGGTTCAGATATTAAATGTAATAAATCTTACATACTTGAATACAATTAATCAGAAGAACATTTTTTTCTTCAATTAGCTTCACCTAGTTACGAGGCAAAGAAGGGGTTTTTTGTGTCATCTTTACTATATTATCATAACTATGGTTTGCATATACGTTACTTTTTATTAGTGATAGTTAACAAGACATTATGGGTGGGCA
The DNA here is from genome assembly GCA_020466265.1 of Siphamia tubifer. Lineage (NCBI taxonomy): Eukaryota > Metazoa > Chordata > Actinopteri > Kurtiformes > Apogonidae > Siphamia > Siphamia tubifer. The sequence goes on along the minus strand of CM035794.1, from coordinate 21,796,769 downwards.
GTTGGTAGAGTGCATCATCCAGTGACTCAATTAGTGATGTGCCGATCCATTCTAAAATATCGCTATTTTTCTGCAGTGAAATTGATTCTCAATTCAAAAATATCGATGCGTTGATGATTTTGTCATTTGAGGTAAGGTCTATCCTTAACAGGAACACGGTGAAAAGTAACTAAACTATTGAGATATTGTCTAAATCTGTGGTTTATGTACATGTATACAATAGATTAGTAAATAATGTAAAGTGAATGGATCATAATGTGCAGACAGTGTTTGGAAGTAGATCTGAGACCAATATTCCTTTGGACTAAAACCTATTTTTATCTTGGAAACTTGAGCCAACCAGCATTTAAGACATGAGTTTTCTTTATCAGTAACACACATGGTAAAATGTCATTACCAAGCACCAAACCTGGGGGGACAGAGCCTTTTCTGTAGCTGCCCCAAACATCTGGAACTCACTCGCCCCAACCATCCGTCACTGTTCTGACCTCAACACTTTTAAATCCCTTTTAAAAAATAAATTTATTCAAGATTTCTTTTAATGTTTGATTGATTTTTATTCTGTCTCCTTTAATTTGTGATTGGTCTGTTTTCTATTGTTTGTTTTTTATTGTTGTTGGACTCTTATTGTTCTGTTTTTACTGCATGTAAAGCATCTTTGAGTGCCATGAAAAGCGCTATACAAATAAAATGTATTATTATTAGTTTTATTCTGGAAGTATCTTACTTATAGACCAGTGTAACCAGCACTGAAACAGGATGGGGATTGTAAATAGTCAAGTTGTTCAATATTTATGATGAAAGAACTTTGTGTGGGGAAAGCTGACGACTCCAGAGTAATGACTTGGTGAATTGAGACTTGGAAGGGAATGTAGCCAATCAAGCCTGAGGAACAAGGAAGCAGTCATAAATAAAGTTTGGTGAACCTCAGAAATGGAGAGTGAATTTTCCCACAGCTCCATGTGCTGTGGGAAGCCTGAGGATAGCTATTCAACATCTCTGCCAAGTTGTACCACAACCCAAACAACATGTTGCATGTTGTGTTTTCTGGTTGTTGCTGTGTTTCTTCTTTGTTTTTTCTTTGATCACTTTTCATCATGAGATTTCTGGCTTGAGTGACGAGAATCTAGTTTTGGTTTTGAGACAGAACTGTTATGTGCACGGCGTGCTGTGATCAATGTTATTATACTAAGGAAATGATAAAAACTAGAACTGGAAAACATTTCTATTAACAGAAATCCATTTTAAAAAATAATTAAAATGCAAAATGATAACTAACCGAAACTATTGTGTGCTTAAAAAACAAACTAAAACATGTAAAAATTCTGAGTTAAATTCGCTTAATTACTAAAGTTGGGAGAAAAAGGCAGAATTCTCAATGGGATTTATGTATTTATTTATTTATTCTGGGAGGGTTTTCTTTGAATATAATTAAAGATATGAAGAAAACTAAACTAAAACTAATGATTTGGGGAAAAAAGGAAAACTAATATGAACTAGCAAATCTGCTCTAAAACCCAATTAAAAGTAAATGAATTACAAGGAAAAAAATCAAAACTAAATAAAACTAAACTATAATGAAAAATCCAATTCTATTATAACCTTGCCTATAATGAGATTATCGGACCACACCAATTGTTAATTTTTTTTTTCAATTACTTTTTTTCTTCATTTTGTGGTCTGTAGCAGATAAAAAAAAATCTTTTAATTTTTAAGATTTTTCTATACACAGTAAATTTTGCAGTGTTAAATCAACACTTAGAGAGTTTATTTAACTTCTTCTAGAGTGTATTTAGTCCCATTGTCTCCAAATTAACACTGCAAAATCTACAGTGTAGGTTTATATTTATCAGGAAAGTCTCTAAAAGCAATATTAAACACTTTATCAGTTAAGTGACTATTTCTGGTCATTTCCACAAACATTTATTTATTTTTTTAATTTTGTACTGCAACAGTGATAAAGGTGTGCTACATTAAACATAACTCATATTTTATTGTATGCTTTCAATACATTGTCACATTATATCAGTGCATACAACTGCTTACTGTAGTTGAAATTCAAGCAGGATACTGTTATCAGATTATGTCATTCATACAGTATGGGATAATATACACATATTTATCTGACACTGATTATATTCTGTGATACTTGTGAACATTTGCTGATATCACACAGTGCCCAAGAGATGCTGAGAAGTGAGAGTTTATACGACAAAAACAAACAAGCACACATACATGTACATCCACAAAGAATATTTTAATGATTCTTTCAGAAGGAGGTTGAGGAATTAAAGGATATGTTTTGTTGTCATGTGTTGGCGAATGAGAAGAGATGTGTTTGGGGTGTAGCACAGGCCAGATAAATGAATGCAGCCGTGGTTGTAAATCACACTAATAGGTGATTGGATAAGTTAAAGACATGACCATTTGGATGAAAAGGGCTTGTGATCAGCTGGTTTCAGATCAGTGCAACAACTACTGTATAGTAGTGCTGTCCCTTTTTCATTCATTCATTCATTCATTCATTCATTCATTTATTTATTTATTCCATTCATGAAAACCTCGTCAATGGACAACGTGTACAATGTATAACAGTTTAACATTTTTACATGGATAGAAGGGAGCAGATAGAAGAATACAATTTTTATATATTTTTTCTGCCCCTTTTTTTAACAAATACAAGACAAACAAAATGATCATTCACCACCACGACCACTATCCCCACAACCTCACCATTAATGTGGCCCATTTTTTCCCAATAACATAGTTAACATTTCAACCAAGTATTCAAAATTCAAATTTATATGATTCTATTTGTTTAATCTTATACTTATGTCTACAGTAAGTGTCCTCATTGAACTGTACATTTTTAATTTATTACCCTGTGCATTCCACTTTTTTACACCAATATGCTTTTATGCTGATATTTGTTTTAACGTCGTCCGTGACATTTGCGGTTTAACGTCCCTTATCAACACTATACCAGTCACACTTCTATTGTCATGTTTCTTCTGGTTCTTTCACACACATTTACTTCGGAGGTTATTGATTTTACAATATTACCATTAAAAAAACTGTTACTTTGATGAATATTTTGCTTACATGCATAACCAGTATAACCAGGGTGCGATTTGTCAAAAAAACAGAAAGTGGGAGGAGGGGGGGGGTTCTCCCACAGAAAAAAGCTTGTATTGGATGTTATAGGTCAGTCTGTGTATGTGGCGCCCTTCAATGTTTTCAAATCAGGAAGTGGAAAATGGAAAAAAGGTCGTCTCTCATCTTCTCGGAGAATGGGGAAAAAAGGAACGAACTGGTTCCTGTTTTAAAAACGGGTCCTTTTCTGCACTTCATTTGCTCATTAATGGGAATTTGGGAAAATAAAAAAACGTAAAAACTGTTTTTCATCACTGATTTTGCTGTAGCTCCACCCACAGTACTCTCCACACTCCAAATGTGGCCTGTCCAGGGATGAGTGTCAAGCAACTTTGACCTTACACTGGCCGGAGACAGAACCAAACCAAAATCAGTGATAAACAAACTGTCTCTATTGTTATTTTCTCCAAGTAATGGTAAAGAATCATGGAATCACTCACAGAATCCACTTGTCCTCTGTTGGTCTATATCACTGGACTGGCTGATATTTACCACCTTGAATGTGTGGATGTCAAGTTCCCACCGTAAGAAAGAGGTGATGTCCAAAACCAGAAAGAGGGGTGATCCCCCCACCCCCACCCCTGGCAAATCGCACCCAGATTATCTAGCCATGAGACCTGGGACGTGAATTGACTAAGCAAATCTCTGGATGTAATTATTTTTGGCAATTATGTATTACCCTGATAAGTAAATAATGAATGTGTGAAACCATTTTAACTGGCTGTGAAAGATGTGTCTTCTGTCTGCATGTAGGCTTTGATTTTATTCCCATTTCATTGCAATAGTTTCTTGGGAGCAGCGAAGCTTTGGGCTTTATGGAAAATATGTTTCTAAGAGTGGTATATTATGAATTAATATTACATGTGTGTTCAAATTTTAGTTAAACAGATCTCAGTCTTAGGTTTTGTTTTCTGACTGAGAGGAAAAAATAGCATTTATGATATATTCTCAATACATATTAAGCACTAGTCCAATAAGACAGGATAAAATATTCCTTTATTAGTCCCACCAGGGAGAATTCCAGGTTTACAGCAGCAAGATTATAGCACAACACACAAGTCATCACTTCTATAAACAAATACATAAATAAATAAATATACAGTTTTGTTTTTTAAATAAATATAATCCATTTTATTTATATAGTACTTTTAACAGCATTCAAAGACATTTTACATACAGTAAATAAAAGCCAACTACAGTAAAAACAAACAATAAAAAACAAATCACTTACACATTAAAAACAGAACAATTAACAATTACAAAAACAACAAAATGGAAAAAGGTTATAAAAGAGTGAAGTGGATCAGATGGAGTAGGTATGGCAGACAGATGGGTTTTGAGTTGGATTTGAACGGTGAAATGGAGTCAATGTTGCGCATATATATATATATATATATATATATATATATATATATATATATATATATATATATATATATATATATATATATATATATATATATATATAGAGAGAGAGAGAGAGAGAGAGAGAGAGAGAGAGAGAGAGAGAGAGAGAGAGACAGACAGACAGACAGACAGACAGACAGACAGACAGACAGACAGACAGACAGACAGATAGTAGATAGATAGATAGATAGATAGATAGATAGATAGATAGATAGATAGATAGATAGATAGATAGATAGATAGATAGATAGATAGATAGATAGATAGATAGATAGATAGATAGATAGATAGATAGATAGATAGATAGATAGATTTTTCCATAAAAAAAACATTCCATTATCCCTCTTGTAAATATGAATCCCTTTGTTCTAGAATGGCTCATGTCATCATTTTCAGAAAAACAGTCTTCAGATTGTAATTGCAATTGCTTCATAAGGACTGGAAGAGATTTGTTCATTTCTGTCATGTGTAATAAGGTTGTTAATCAACGCTCCCATGTGAGCTGCAGTAGGAGGATGAAATGCTGGAGTGAAGAGTGGATGTTAGGCCTGCTGACCTTGGCATTCATCTTTCCTTGTATCAGCACCACTGACTCAGCAGTAAAAACTCCCACTGATCTCTTGGTACCTCTCCACAGCTAATTTAAGAAGTGCTCACTTTCCCCTCAGCCACCTGCATGCTGAGAAATAGATTGTGGATCGCCAAAGGTTTACGGTGTGTGAGGATTTGCATGCATATTGTTATGTCCAGATCTGTAATATCCCCACTGTAATTAGTAAATAACCCATATTGGCTTGAGCTCTTCAATAGCTCAAAGCCAGATAGGCAGACTCTAAATTACAGGATCAATAACAGTTAAACAGTGTAATGTGAAGGAAATAGTTCTGAAGATTACAATGTTGATTCCATGGCTGACAGCTGATACTTTGTTTTAAATAAAGATACAGTGTGAATCACTGTTCTACAGCATATTTGCCTTATATAACACTGTAAAACAGGGCCACCTCCTCTTTTTGTTGAACCACAGAAGCACTGTATTGATTTTAGTTTTCTTTTTCTTGCCTGTCATGGGTGTCTGAGTTGGCAACTCAAAGCTAGTGATTGAGAATTTGTGCTCAGCTGCACATCAGTTTTTCTCAGTGTGAATGTTTGGATTTAGTAAAGATTTTATTTTTTTTTTTTGGGGGGGGGGGGGGGGGTGTAAGCCCATCAAAGTTAATGTGTCAATGCTTTGTAAGGTTTTAGAAGGGACAGCAATGTTTGGAGAATAATGACAAGATGAATGATATTTTCATTGGTTGTTTTTAGATAAAGCAGGACTAATTAAAGTTGTTGCATTTAATGAAAAGGATTTGTGTTAAAGTGGTGGTGCATGATAGTTTTTAGCATCACTCGACAAATATCCTTTAATTGCCTTTTTTGCATGTTGTTTTTCAAATAACCTGAAACAACTTTCTGCATCTTTATGTTGTCTGTATTTTCAAGCTGTAGACATTCTACTGCAAATCTAATCTCTGGAGTTTTCAGGCAGGTATGGGTTTAAATGCATGATTGACAGGTGCAATTACCAATTGCTGATCAGATTCAGTCTGAATGTGTTGGAGGAAATCAGTAGTGCTTAAAAAAGTGGCTTCACTTTTCCACTATAACACAAAACAGTTGATTCTTCCTGATGTTGGTTCATGGAACATTGAGGTGTGACTCAAATCACACTAAGGAGCTATTTACATCAGAATCAGAATCAGAATCGTTTTTATTCGCCAGATACATTTGCACATAACATGGAATTCTATTCCGGCAGGTGGTGTCACTCTCAGAATAGTAAAGATATAAAATATAAAAAATATAAAAATATAAAATAGTATGTACAAGAATAAAAATAAATAGTATTATACAAAAAGAGTGGTGCAAAGTACACGAGGTCGTGCAAATCAGTGTGAATGTAGGACGATTATGGCTAAAAATGACAAAATATTTTACCAGAAGTCCCTTGAGTTTTTACGGGTTGAAAACACAAAAATGTGGAGACGTAATTCCAGAGTGATAGACTTGAAAACTATCCTGTTAGCAGAGTATACTTCTACACAATGTTAATGCCACAAACACACATAGCACATAGTTTTAGGCTGAGTGAACAACTGCATGCACAGGCTCACTTGTTTTATTAAATAGGGACATAGCATACCTGTGAGCACCTCCCTTCATTAAGGTTAAGTGGCATATAACACCAAAATAAACACAATGGGGTATAAAACAAAAACGAAAATCACAACATATGCGCTGTTGCATTTCCATATCACGGTCGAAAACACAAAAATATTGCTGTTACACATGTATATAGACAAGACAGTGTTCTATCACAGCACCATTACAGCCTGGCATTAATATCCAATCCAATTCCACCCACTGTCACGTCGTCACATGCACTGAGATTTCTTAATGACAATGCTCATGTAAATGCAAATAAAAAGGTTAAGTTTTGCGTCTTCTCTCCATATAAACGTAGCCTAAAGTAAGGTAATGAAATAAAAGTTCACAAAATGATGGACAACATCATGGCTGCTATGGCGTTAACATGAAGCCAGGTATAAACTTATGTTACTTAGAATTGTTCTGCATTTACAAAACATTCTGTCCTCTTTTTGGTGTGGGGGTGTGGTTAGATAAGAGGCGTGGCCAGACCTAAGCTTTGTAGGTACATTTTTAAAAAGAAATATATATATATGCATTTATTTTTGCAAAACTTGACTTGCACTTAAAATACTTCATATGTTTATATACTGGTAGGCGGCTGCATCCATTGCTTTTGCACAGTCGGTTATTTTGATGATTATATGACAGATGGTGTTTAGATTATAGATAAAACATTGAGTATTGTGTCAAAAATATCCTTTACATTAAAGTGCATTCATTTTTCCACGACAATTTCCCCCAAATCTTTCCCACAGCATAATCCCAACATACACAGGATTCTTAGTTATACTCAGAGGTGTTCAAAGTACTCACATTGTGTACTTAAGTAGAAGTACAGCTACTTGTGTGGAAAAATATTTTGGTAAAAGTAGAAATACTGATTCAGCTCCTATACGTCAGTAAAAGTACAATTTTCATTTGTAATACAGTAAAAAAAAAAAATTAAAAAAAAGTAAAACAGCATTTTTTTTGCTATGGATGAAATAATACTTATTCAAGCAGGGGAAAAAAAATGAAAAAAAAATGTCAAAAATATCCAAAAAATAAAGCCTTTAAAAGTGAGTTACTGTATAGATGATGTGTTTTATTGGGTCAAGACACTCTTTTTGTACACAGCACATTTAAGAAACATTAAAAAGTCATAAAAAGTAGATTTAACAAAACATTATTATGAGATTAAAAAAAAAAAAAAGATAATTATAAATGGATAATTATGAGGTAAAAAGTTAAAATTATAATATAGTAAGTCACAATTTCTGATTTAGGACTTATTTTTCATACCGTCACATTTTTCTAGTTTGAAAAAGTAATAGTATATTCTGAGAATTTAACGAATATAAAGTACAGATATTTATATAAAAATGTAGTAATGTAATGGAAAAGTAAAAAATAAATACTCAACTAAAGTACAGATACCTAAAAATGGTCCTTAAGTACAGTAACAAAGTATTTTTACCACCTCCAAGTATCACATGGATGCTTCTCACACACGCTTTTCCAGGAGCTACTTCAACATAATTATCAAAAACAAAGAAATGCTGTCGTGCAAACAAATCCAGTAGTCTTTACCTGTATTTGTATGTTAATTATGTGTTAAATAAAGGAAATGTAAATGAAGTGGAATCACTTAACCTGGATTAAGGGACTTGTATATGATTAGAACAAATTTCGCAATGCTTTAACACAACCACAGTGAGCTTCTTTTATGGCGTTTCAGCATGATTTAAAAGTCATTAGTTATAATTAATCACACACTTCATTTGCTCTCATCTGACTAAAAATATAAAACAGAATATGCTCAGGTCTGCAGTGTAATTCTCTACCCCCTCTGCTCTCAGTACAATAAAGATAAAAGCGTTTTTGTTTTTTTTTTTTCGGGTTTTTTTTTTTTTTCATTTTTTTCTCTCTCTCTCTCTTTCCCAAGAACTCTCAAACTTAAGCTGGAGCTCATCTGAAGTCCCAGGAAAAGGAGCAGCGTTGTGTTTCTGAGCTCTAATTGTTCTGCTCAGCCGTCACCTTGTTCACAGATCTGTGTTCTTTGTTTTGCAGCCTTTGTAAAGACACTGGCTGCTCTCTGCCGCCTGCTCCAATAAGCTCTCATTAATCTTCATACAGCCTTCATTAAAGCTGCCACTGCTACACCCATACCAGCTCTCCAGGCTCCTGTCTCCTCCCTAATGCCTATCTCCTCGACCTTTATCTCTGCTCCGCTTGCCTCTCATAATCTTTGGCCCTCCAGCTCAAGTGTTCACTTCTTCCCTCCACTATGCCTTTATCTTCTCCATCTGTCTTCTTACAGCTGTAACATCTAATCAATGTATCTATTAGAACAATTTTTAAGAATCAGTTCCTTTTTTTTATATAGATTTATTTCAAATATGAATGTCAAAAGAAGTCAAATAAATAAATAAACAAAATAAAGAAATAAAAATACAGCCCAAACAAATTTACAAAAAAACTAAATACAAAAATACATATTCGAAAAGGAGTGAGAAGAAGCATAGTTTATGAACTCCCACCCCTTTTCCCTAGAAATCAATGACAATAACAATCTTCCAAGTCCATACATATGTAAACACACATTCATACATATATACATATACACATGAATACACATATTTCCATACATGTACACATACATAAACACACATATACTGAAAATACATACCTGAATACAATATATACATATATATATATATATATATATATATATATATATATATATATATATATATATATATATATATATATACTGTATATACACTAACATATACACATATATAAACATACAAACACACACACACACATATACTTACACACATCTATACATACTTATATAAGAGATTTCACACTTCTAGCTCTGTCTGTTTTGTGCATGTTAGCTAATGATATTAATGATGTTAGCTAACACCAGTTCTAACATTAGCTCACCCCACTTTCAATGTAACCTTCATTTCTTAAGGAAGCTAACACCATTTCTCACATCAGCTCACTCCATGTGTAATTGTTCCTTATTTCCTGAAGTAAAAACCAGGCAGAAGCCCAGTCTCACAGTCAACCAATCATGTCAGGGTCACACAATTTTAAGGATTTTCATAGCCGTTGATTAGAAAAGCTTCAAAGATGAGTTCAAAATACAGTTTAATCATTTATTCAGGTCACATGAAAAATATAAAAACCATTACCCACACAGCTCACGCCCAAAAAGCCCTGAATTCTGGATCTGAATTGACAATATTTTCTTGGGTGACTCCAACCCGAATAAATTGGTTGGACTTCGCAACATCATCTGACTCCATCTCCTAATTGGGTCTCACTTATTGACGTGACTGTCAACTCCTAGGAAATGTGGAATTTTATGTGTGTGGATTATGATGTCCTGGATTATGAAGCCCTGTGAGACGACTTTGTTGTGATTTGGGCTTTTATAAATAAAATGGAATTGAATTGATGTGCATCCATGGCATCTGTGTTTTCAAAATAGTCATTCAGTTCACATGGGTCGTAGTCAAAACATTGTCTGAAGAGGAACAGAAGAGAACAGAACAGAACAACAATACTGAGCTAATAATTGAAATTAATGATCATGTTACTAAAAAGAGAAATTATTGAAAATTCTCAACATATAGAGGCTGGATCTCTAATAATAATCAGAAGCTATGTTGATATGAATAAAAGATTAAACACTTAATACATAAAAGGAGGCTTATGATGACGTTTGTTCATACAAGTTGAGAACCACCATTTTATAGCTAATTAGCTAATGCTGTCTCTAATGTTAATTTCTAATGTTGGATAACATCATTTCTCATTCCTTAATGGTACCCACAGTTATGATTTCTTCAGCATTTTACTGTTGGTGAATGCATTGTTAATTCTGTGTCTCGTGACAGTTAACTCGATGCAAATTCGCTTCAGTTCAGTTTATTTCGAGCACACAAAATCATCAAAATATTAAGGTATTTTTGCAAAAGAGTGGGAAGAAATAACATTTATAAACTCCCACCCCCTTTTTTTATAATAATTATAATAATGGATTAGATTTCTATAGCACTTTTCACTCAAAGTGCTTTACATTAGTGACCCATTATTCATTCACTCTCACATTCTCCCTCTGGTGGTGGTAAACTACATATATATCAGCATGGCTGGCAGTTCATGCCTACAGTCCCTATGACCACCACCGAACATTCATACACCAGTGTTAATGACACTGGAGGCAAGATGAGTGAAGTGTCTTGCCCAAGGACACAATGGACCCACGCAATAGACAGAGTGGAATTCGAACCGCCAACCCTTCAGTTAATGGATTATCTGCTGTTCCTCCTGAGCCATGGCCACAAACTAATAATCAAATAAATTCTCCTTTCTATGCTTTAACATGCTTTTTCTATCTGTTTACTATTAACACAAAGATACATAGAAATAATGTATATACACATTTTTTTCTAAGCCACCTAATCAAGTATAAGTATATTTATATTCACTTTAACTGTACTATAAATACAGTATTTAATAGACATGATAATATATCCTAATCAAGAGAGTCTGTAATCGTTGTTTAAGCAACACAATGTTAAACCCAGTGAGACATTTTTAGTTTTTGAAGTGATGAATAGGGGGAAAAACACCCTGTGAACGTGTTTCTTTTATTTGATTATATACAGGAAACCAGTGATAAAGAAAATAATGAAGCCATTAATCCACCATGAAACTACTACTCTTCTTTTCATTCAAGCCATTTTCTGATCTCTATAAATTTGTGTGAGCAGAGTATTCAGTTCAAGAGGACGCGGCAGTTAAAGTTCTCTCCCCATTTGTGGTCGACTCAGACATTAAAGCCCACTTTATGAAGGGATTATGTTTCTCTTGGTTCTATGTTGAACTAGTTGACCCTGAAGTGTCTTGCTGCTGATCCCCACCAAACTCTATTTCTGTCTACACACACACACGACTGTCGGCGAGCAGCGAACAGGAGATCACAACTCAATTATCTCTTTATCTCAGGATACCACTGCAGCATCCAATTACATGTTTGTAATTACTTTTTAAAGCTGCTTTCTGAGTTTGATGACAAGAAATTCTTAAATAGTGGCTATGACCTGAGTATATTGAATTAAATTGCATGCCAAATTTCAATTCTTCACTGAACATTTTCTTTTAGACTAAAGGTTTTTTGTTAAAAATGTCTGATTTGCTGTTTGTGTTAAAATTCATGTATGTTTTGATTGAAACGCAACACTTCCTGTTCAGATATATCATTCAGGTTGTTAAAGAATGTAATCCTAAATGCAACTTGTCTTCTAATGGCAACATAAAATGTGTAAAAAATAATAATAATAATAATAATAAAATGAAATAAATAAATACATACATAAAAATAAGTTCTGTATCCAGATTCTATCATGTATATATATATATATATATATATATATATATATATATATATATATATATATATATATATATATATATATAAATACACAGTATATATGTGGGTAATTTTGTCAAAGTTTCCATGTAGGTCATGTGATGCTGTGTAATTGAGTTAGGGTAGTTTCTGGTTGAACAAGTCATGATATTGAATGTGTGTGTATTTTAACTATGTGTTGTTTTTGCTGATGTCTGTCTTTGCCAGGACTCCCTTGTAACAGAGCCCTGTTTACATGGGAGTTTTTATTTCTGTTTAATTCCAAATAACAGTCTGCTTTAAGATAACCATGTAAACACCTAATTCCAGTTGAAACTGACTGTTCCAAATGAAACTTCATTCCAAACAAAGTCACCGGTTTATTCTGATCTTAATTCAGAATTTGATCATTCCTCTGTCATGTAAACAGTTAATTCTGCTTTACATTATAACATTATTCCTGGCGTTCTGCACATGCTCCTGGTATCGTGGTGATGATGCACATATTTAACGTTGACGGCTCAGCATTAGTATGATGATACTTATGGTTGATTCAGTCGAGCTGCTGCTTCATAATTATCACAAAAATAAATGGAAAAATTCCATGTAGTATCTGGTATTCCATGTTTCTAAATCAAAACAGGAACTGGACACAGTCATTGTCTTCCAGTAGACATGCACAGGTCTGTCCGATCAGAACCCTCTGTACCTCCAGCTCTTAAAGCCAAATTAAATAGAGCGGAATACACAGCATTTCCCATGGAAACCTTTATGCGGAATTAACATGTCCATGTAAACACGAAAGAAAGGAAGTAATACCATTAAGTAAGATTGTCATTCATGGACTCTGATCAGGTCATGACCAGAAATGACTTTATGTATTTTGTTGCTGTGTACAAATGTGACACCATCCCAACCCTATATGATATCACATAGGGTCCAATCTGGCCCATAGGAGAAATAACAATGAAGATATTAACAGTGTAAAAATTATTTTAATTTAGCTTCTACATACAGAATAAATAGTTATAGTTCCTATAAATAATGAAAACTGCAGATTTTGATCTTTATTTTAACATAAAAACAATAAAACTACATATATTAACAATCTATTCCTTTATAATAAAAAATGTGACTAAAAGAATTTCTTAAGAGAAGTGTAATTATAGAAATATTCTGCCTGTATTGTGTTTATTTGTTATTGTAATGTTTTGTAATTGAGGCAAATGGGGAGAAAATCAGATTGAAATTGCACTTGTGTTTCTTAACATATGTCAAGTTGTTGATGTTATTCCCATTTTGATGTAAACATTATAATAATGTAATTTTACTCTTTTTCACTGTTATTATTTTACTGGTCTGGACCTTTTCAGATCATATTGGACTGAATGTGTGTTTGAAACCCCTGGTTTAATGGAAACTAAAGCATCTGGGAAGTCAAATCATTCACTTCCATTTGGTGGTCTTTTCAAAGTCAATCAGAAATGACTCAACAGTTTAAACAGCAAGTTTAGAGCTTGTGTGGTGTTTTGCGTGGGTGTAGTGCATGGGCCGGCTGACATAATGACAGCTGAGCCTCCAGCATGACTAAAAATGAAAAATTACTGTAGCCGATGGGAGAGAAGATGGGCTGGTCTGAGGCAAGTGTGTGTACCACAAGATATTTCAGCATGAAATAACTCATGGAATATATTAAACTATAGTTATTATTCAAGATATGCATTATTGAAATTAAATTCAAAAGTAATTTATTTTTTTTAATACTACCACACTACTTTTTCCAAAACCCTCAGGACACAATGAATAACAAAACAAATATAAATACAAGAAAGAAGATAATGAAAAAACATTACTGCTGTATTAGAATTACATAAATGGAAGCTGTGAAAAAAAAAAAAAAAATTAAAATCCTTTGGCAAATACTGATGGTGAGTCTTTCCTTTATTCAGGTCAGCAGGTTCTGGGACTAGTGGAGAACCAGAGTGACTGGTATCTGGGGAACTTGTGGAAGAATCATCGACCCTGGCCTGCCCTGGGCCGAGGCTTCAACACCGGTGAGTCTTCAAAGACCTGACAATGACACCAGCAACAAGAGATTTAAGACGTGTTTCCATTAGTATCACTTCTATATGATTCTACTAGCTTTGGTACGATGACAAAGGACCCAGTGTTACCAAAAAAAATAAAACATCACAAGAAGTCTGAAAGGTTGCTAGAAGTTGTTAAATTGCATTGTGGTATCATTCATGACGTAACCACACCCATGTAGCATGTGATGGAATCGTTATTTTCTATTTGTATATATTTATGCATTTGGCAGACACTTTTATCTATAACAACTTACAGGGGACAGTTAGCAGTCAGGCTGTGGAAAAAAAAAAAACACAATAAAAACTATTATTAATAATAATAGCTATTATTATTGATAGTATTATCAAAGTTATGAATAATAATAATAATAATTATTATTATTATTATTATTATTATTATTATTATTATTATTATTATTTATAATAACTTTATTTATATTGCACCTTTTAAAAATAGAGTTTACAAAGTGCTTTGACGGCCAAGCAGAAGGGAACATCAGAATAAAACAACACAAATAAGAACAACAACACATCATAGAACTGAGCTTGAGTGAGGTTGAAGTAAAGAGGACAGAAATAACAGAACATGATGGTGTTAGATCCATGAAAAAGGAGGGAATGGAGTGGAATAAAATGAAAGTTACATATGTGTGAGATATAGCAAATGTTTAGAGCTGTGTGTTATAAGTCAATGTATGTACTATGGATTTACCAGTTTCTAAAGAATTGACCCAAAGTATAAACAACTGGTGTTGAGGTTAAATTACACAGGTTATTTGTGTGTGTGTGTGTGTGTGTGTGTGTGGGAGGGTGGTCAGTATGAGTTGTAGTTGTACAATATATGTTTTTGCATCAGTAAGAGATGCTCTATTTGTTACTGAATTATGATTTACTAGAAATATGTCATGAGAAAGATTGATTGAAAATATGTGTTTTATATGTTTGCTTTTATAAACTGATTCTCAGTGAATCACACAGTATTTGTAAAGCATGTTTTTGGCAGGAAAATGGAATCATACTGTGCTTTGATGAAAATGTTTTTTTTTTAACAATATTTTTGCTCTGATATTTTTCCTTTAATGTCCCCGTCTGTGCTGTCTTAGTGTCCTAACAGTCCATGTTCCTCTATCTGTTCTCTCCTAACAACAGAATCTGTGATGTAACACATATTGGGGATGATATTGTGATATTATATTCACCTTTTACACATGTGGTGTGAAACTTGACTGCACCAAACCTAAAAATGGAGTAGGGAGACATGGCATTATAAAAACTTTTATGACGCCTAGTGTCCCTTATGTGGATGAAAATCTCACCAGACTAAATTTTTTTAGTCAATATATTGTTTGAGCATTGACGTCACAATGTACATGTTCACAATTATGTTCACATCACACGTCCTACAATTGTTTTTATTAATTTTTTTTATTATTAATTTTTGTGTATGTACGTATGTATACATTTATGTGTGGGTAAAGTTTCTATTCATTTATTTATTTTGACTCATTTATTTTTATTTATTTGTCTTTAGATTTTATTCATTTATTTTTATTTATAATAAACATAATTTTTAATTATGTTTAATTTTTTTGTTATTTGTCTTTTTTAATTTATTTATTCATTTCATTTTTATTTGTCTTTTTTATTTATAAAAATAATTTATTTTTAATTTATTTTAAAAAAAAAATTCTAATTTGTATTTATTTTTAATTATTAAATGTATTTAATTATTTCAGCTACAACAATGACACTGAAACTTACGTTCTGTATTGACTGCTAATCTGTTTGACTGTTTGTGTCGGTGCCGCACCGCCATTACACATTTTTTATATTGCAATATATAAATATAGGGTTAAAAAAAACAGGTTTTTTATTATATCGTGCAGCAATACCATGGTATATTTTCTCTATATCTTCCAACTCGACTGGAGGTCATTATTAATTAAAAGTTGCAGAAAAACTGGAGAAATCCTGTGTTACATGAAAAAGTCATGCATTCTAAGGTCAAATAAAACAAAAAAGACACTATGCTACATCCCCTTCAAATCAGAAGTAAAGGTAATAAAATGATAAGGATGAGCGAAATTCAGGTAAACACTACAGTCACTTAAGCTGGTTATCATCTGCACCCTGACTGCACCAGGCTATTAAATCCTACACCCTATAATCCTGACATGAATATCTACACATACCTCCCTTTTAAAACAGTACCATACAGCATGTGTGTGTTTTTGGTTGAATACTGGACAAAATTTTATATACTGTTAAAAAAAAAATGTTATGTGGCAGCTGTAGTTACCACAATAATCTTATAAAAACCACATCAAACCATAAACATATAGAGTAACATGTAGATTTAACATTTTAAACATGTAGATTTAACATTTTAAACATGTAGATTTAACATTTTAAACATGTAGATTTAACATTTGAAACACGTAGATTTAACTTTTTAAAGATGTAGATTTGACATTTTAAACATGTAGATTTAACATTTTAAACATGTAGATTTAACATTTTAAACATGTAGATTTAACATTTTAAACATGTAGATTTAACATTTGAAACACGTAGATTTAACTTTTTAAAGATGTAGATTTGACATTTTAAACATGTAGATA
This sequence comes from Siphamia tubifer, assembly GCA_020466265.1. Taxonomy (NCBI): domain Eukaryota; kingdom Metazoa; phylum Chordata; class Actinopteri; order Kurtiformes; family Apogonidae; genus Siphamia; species Siphamia tubifer. Next base: position 21,779,895 of record CM035794.1, on the reverse strand, counting down.
TAACATTTTAAACATGTAGATATAACATTTTAAACATGTAGATTTAACATTTTAAACATGTAGATTTAACATTTTAAACATGTAGATTTAACTTTTTAAAGATGTAGATTTGACATTTTAAACATGTAGATTTAACATTTTAAACATGTAGATTTAACATTTTAAACATGTAGATTTAACATTTTAAACATGTAGATTTAACATTTTAAACATGTAGATTTAACATTTTAAACATGTAGATATAACATTTTAAACATGTAGATTTAACATTTTAAACATGTAGATTTAACTTTTTAAACACGTAGATTTAACATTTTAAACATGTAGATTTAACATTTTAAACATGTAGATTTAACATTTTAAACATGTAGATATAACATTTTAAACATGTAGATTTAACATTTTAAACATGTAGATTTAACATTTTAAACATGTAGATTTAACTTTTTAAACACGTAGATTTAACATTTTAAACATGTAGATTTAACATTTTAAACATGTAGATTTAACATTTTAAACATGTAGATTTAACATTTTAAACATGTAGATATAACATTTTAAACATGTAGATTTAACTTTTTAAACATGTAGATTTAACATTTTAAACATGTAGATTTAACATTTTAAACATGTAGATTTAACATTTTAAACATGTAGATTTAACTTTTTAAACACGTAGATTTAACATTTTAAACATGTAGATTTAACATTTTAAACATGTAGATTTAACATTTTAAACATGTAGATTTAACTTTTTAAACATGTAGATTTAACATTTTAAACATGTAGATTTAACATTTTAAACATGTAGATTTAACATTTTAAACATGTAGATTTAACTTTTTAAACATGTAGATTTAACATTTTAAACATGTAGATTTAACATTTTAAACATGTAGATTTAACATTTTAAACATGTAGATTTAACATTTTAAACATGTAGATGTAACATTTTAAACATGTAGATTTAACATTTTAAACATGTAGATATAAGATTGAATGAGAGGGGAAATGATTCTTCGAAAAAATACAAAAAATGTTCGAGGATAATTAATTGCCTTGAAGATTTGTTTAATTAATGTCACACTTCATCAGGTAGTTATCATATTATTCTGGCTGCTCCGCTATCATTGTTTCATACTGGAGGTTTAACCGACAACTGTCTGTCTGAACACGTCAGAGATGTTCTACAGTTGGCTACTGCTACTGTGTAGCCTCACTGGTGAATACTAGCACCTGTTAGTGTGTAGCCTCACATGTATTATATTATAATTATTATATATAATTATAATATAGTTATTTTTAGCAAATGTATCAAGGTCGTGTAATTATTAGGCTACATCTGCATTCACATATTCAAGCACACACGCACCTCAGCCTTCTTCCATCTCCATTTATTAATTGTTCTAGTTTTTTTTTTTTAATTTAATTGATCCAATTAATTGACAAAAAATGGACAGAATACTTGATTACAAAAATATTCAATAATTGTAGCCCTACATTGAATGTAAATGAACTGCACCTTACATAGACCTGCAGGTGCCCACAGTGTTTTATGTTTTTTTATTCAGCACATTTAAAGTTCTTTAAAGGTTCTTTAGAATTTTGCAATGACACGTGTATATGTGAATAGTTGAAGCTTGGATTCAAACTGCCAACCACTGGGCATCAGGTCATCATTATTTGACTTGCTCTACCAACTGAACCACAGCGACATATTATTTTACATATTTAAAATGTGAAACTGTTCCATGTTTACTTCTTTGTGACATATTTATTTAATTAATTAATTAATTAATTAATTAATTAATTAAAACAACAGCAAATACTTATTTTAATATTATGTTCTTACAATTTAAACAGCACCACATTGTTTTTTATTCTCTCAAAACAATGTAAATACATTTACAAATCTGGTTTTGTTAATATACTCCTTTACAAAAAAACTACAGCTACAATTGATTTAATCACAAAAATCTTCTCAAATAAACAACTTTGCATTGTATTTTCACTTAGTTTTTTTTATGTTTTAATTTCACAACTTTTTACTGTTAATTTTACCAATGGTTTTTTGTTGTTGTTGTTGTTTTTTTTTTACACTGCATATGATTTACAATCTGTAATGACAAACATCCAAAATGAGCCCAGGTATTTATTTATTTATTCATTTATTTTTGATTTTCTATTTGCTGTCAAAACACCATTTTCCCACATTTCAAAGCCCAATCATCAAAGTAAGGAGTTTTCACTGAGGCAGATTCTTTCAGCATGTGCACAGGCATTAAGATTGAAATATAGAGGCTTGGTAAAAGTTTTGAAGAAGAGCATATTTTCAGAAAGGCGTGGGGTACCCTTTCACTACGAGCCTCAGAGCGGCCGATAGTGAAATTGATTGGATTCTATTACACCTTATTGTTATTTTCCACTGCCTTTGTTTTCCTTTCTTTCCTTTAAATCCAGCAGGTCTTTTGGTCCTACGAACATATGGCTCTATGTGAACTTCTGGAGCAGGAAGATAATCTTTCTATTGACTATAACCCAAAACAAGCAGCGTAGGCCGGTACAGGAACTCTGTAAAATTGACAGTAGACACATTTCAGTGGGAGCAGTAGAAAATTCAACCTAAACACATTGTAAAGGTGGCACGTTGTTGAACTTGCTGTCAGTGTGATTGACAGAAGGGCCAAAAGTCCACACATTTATTTTTTACTCCAATGGAAGTACAGATACGTGTGTGTGCGGTGGGGGAAAAAAGAATCTGTTGGAACAGAAGTATTGATTCAACTTCTCCAATGCAGTAAAAGTGAAAAATTACAGAGTCTGAAATTGTACTTGAAAAGGCCTATGAAGGTTTGTCCACTGCAAAGCTAAACTTTAAGTCAAACCAGTTTAAGTCAGTAATGATTTCTAAGTAGTAGATATGATAACTATCAGCACCGATATTTGATTAGATGGTGAAAAAAGATGCCGTCATTCAGATAATTCAAATAACATTGATCGATAACTAAATGTGTCCAGAAGATGTTACTGAGAAAGAAAACTCAAGTCTTAAATGCTGGTTGGCTCAAGTTTCCAAGATAAGTCTGGGGTCAAAATGTGACAGTGTTAGAATTAACAGTAGAATAGGTTTTAGTCCACATGAATATTGGTCTCAGATCTACTTCAAAACACTGTCTGCACATTATGATCCATTCACTTTACAGGTTCTTTCTAGTGGAATATTTACTAATCCATTTTATACATGTACATAAACTACCATATATGTGGAATAACACACCATCATATATATTAAAAACATGAACTAACCAACACTAAAGTCATTCGTTTTCTGATTCATCTTATTAAAGTATGTAAGATTTAGCACATTTAATGTCTGACATAGATACTTTATTAAAAAAAAGAAAATTGCAGAGCAGTGTTGGTTTACTAGTATTTGTTGTCTGTCTGTAAATTCATGCACTGAACCTGAGAACTCTACCCCACACTGTTTTTTTATTTTCTTCGGGGTTTTTTTTATTGTGTTTTATTGCATCTCATTTTCATGGATTTGATTTTATGGTCTTTTGTATTTTTATTCTTACACCAAAGGGGACAGGGGTATTGTGTTTGAATGGGTCTGTCTGTTTGTAAGCAGATTTACACAAAAGCTACTAGACCAATTTCCATAACATTTTCAAGAATGGTGCAAGGTGATTCAGAATAGATCCCATTACATTTTTAAACTAGTATTCAGAGAATGCCAAATCTCACCCCTATTTTGTGTCAATCTCAAGTTTCTATGACAACCTGTTCTTGAATTAGAGCCAATAATGTGATTTTGACCTTTCTCCTAAATGCAACCTTGACCTTTGACCTTTTCCAATATTGATAATTCCGTTATATGTATATATGCGTCAGTGTGTGTAATATAATGATAATATATCCAGTATTGATGAAGTTATAGCCTGATATGTCTATGTTTGACACACACAAACAGTGTTACAGAAGTAAATTTTTCGACATGTCACCTTTGACCTCCAGAGATCTCAAAATCTATTGGTTGTAGGTGGTAATACCAATTACGACACTAGTAGAAATCTTCTTTCTCCATTGTTTGGTACCAATCGGAAAGTTCTATGACCCTCCGTTCTTGAGTTATTACCGATAATGTGATTTTCACCTTTTAGTTAATTTGGATCTTGACCTTTGACCTTTACTCAAATGGCTCATTGAATCTGATGCACATTAGCTATGCATATATGCCCTTGTAATTTCATGGTGATATCTCAAGTATTCATTGAGTTATAGCATGATAAGTCTCTGCAGACACACACACACACACACACACACACACACATACACACACTGATTACAATAATCTCTTTCAACCAATGTTGGGCGAGATTAATAATTGTACAGCATTGTTAGCATTTACAAGCAGGAGGGATTTGTTATTATGCATCCCTAATTAATAGCATATAATAATATATTAGTGTATATTATAACATAATATATAAATATATAGTGTAGTTTTTTTAATCCAAATACAAAACAAATTAATATTGGAAATAATGAACATTGATCCTTATTTGTAAACCAGTTGTAAGTCTACAATAGAAATGAAAATGCGAAGACACCTTTCATCCACAGTCCAGCCAGTCTTTCATGTCTGCTTTGTTTCATCTGTGACATTGTCTCTATGTCTTATGCATTATTGCCGTCTTGTCTTTTGTCATCTCATTGCATCTATTATCTCTTTCAATCATCTATTGTCTTCAATGTCTTTTATGTTGTCTTGCCGTTGGCAATATTGTCATCTTGTCGTTTACATCATTTCTTCTTGTATATCATCTCGTTATGTCTGTCATAGCGTTTCATCTCATGTTTTCATGTTATGTTTTTTTGTGTGTGATACGCTTCAAATGCACTGAGAGCTTGACTTGACTATGTGCTACCTATGGATGTTGGGAAGACACTCAATAATGTGAAGAACAAATAAAGAAGTCTTCTGAAATACCTTGAAACTAAAGACACAAACCTGAAAATGGAAGAAACAGAAAGTATAGGTAATTGTGATAAGATCGATGTACAGATACCTAAAAGTGTTGAAATACAGTAAGATTTAACAAGCGTTTTTGGTGTGTTATGTTCAGTAAACTGCATATTTTGAAGACAGGAAAGGCATGTGTTGCATTTCCACACAGCAGCAATTTGACAGAAAGCCTTGGGTCCAGCTGCGGTTGGTCGGCTTTGCGGTGGTGGCGGTGTGGTAACAGATGGAGCACAGCGGGGTGTGAACGATGGTTTGTTTTGTTCTGATCTGAAAAAAATTATTCACCATGTCTCTCCCTCTGAAAATTGGCCGTTTGATTTTACTTGTAGCTGCCAGAAAGAAGCTTCTTTTAATAGGGAGGGAACAGACACAAAGTTTCTCACGTTTATTTGTGGCAAAAGTTAGCTGAGGAGCGTGTGAGCTTGTGAATGATTTGTGTTTTAAGAAGGATTTGAACACGGTTTCTACATCCATTGCCTGTCTGTCTTTAAGCTGAAAGTCTACTGCTTTATCTCACAAAACACAAGGCTGTGATTCACAGCCTCATGGAGGGACTTTATCACCTTTGCAGGCAGGGAGATACTAATCTGTCTTTTAAGCTACCATATCACTGTGTGTATGTGTTGTGTGTTTGTGTGCGTCTGCTTTCCAGGAGTGATTTTGCTTCTTTTGGATCGGCTACGGAAGCTAAGATGGGAGCAGATGTGGAGGTTGACTGCAGAGAGGGAGCTAATGAGCATGCTGTCTACGTCCCTCGCAGACCAGGTAGCACACACACACATGCATGTCATCACAACTACCTACTTCCTCAATATTTGGCAACATGTTCCATTTTTACTTGATTTTATGGTGAGAGTAGGGATGTAAGCACCACATGTTCAGACAGGAACAGATTCCATGTAACAAATGTCCCCCAGACACTTTAGTTACATATTATGCATCTGTTACCACTGACACCTCATTTTGTTTGATTGTGTTATCTCTTCTCAAGGGTTTTCAATATGCAAATAAGGTTTCATCATATTAAGACTGATATATATCATTCTCAGTCAAATATAACTGATCAATATGCTCATGATAGTGTATAATTTGGCAAAGCTACCAGTTGGACAATTATCTATTAACAAATCTTAATGCAGTAATGACCATAAACATCAATAATTAAGTATGGTTTGTCTTGTAAGGTATTCATTTGTACTTTACTTCAGGCTTTGACAATTCTAATTTGTCCTGATAATGGCTCAATCCTGACAGAAGAAGGTTTGTTTGCTGTCATCTATAATAGTTTTCTGTGTCTGTTCTACAGGACAAATAGAGGGCTATGGTTTTTCAACAATTTCCCAATTGTGGAATCAATAAAGTACTTCTATTCTATTCTATTCTATTCTATTCTATTCTATTCTATTCTATTCTATTCTATTCTATTCTATTCTTTTCTAGTTTTGAATTAACAGGGACCATATAAAAATAAGAAAATATAAACTGTTAACATGCTCACCACCCTCCAGCCCCTGCAGTTCCAATAAATTGCAGGATTATAGGTTGATAAAATATTTTGTCCATCTAATGTTGGTATTGCTGTTGTCCCAGGAGAGATTTAAACAAAGGAAATAAAGGGAAAAATAAGTTACTATTTTCAAGAACCTCTGTGGTCCTTTACATATTGATTTACAAGGTGCACTTGAATGCACCGTGAGTTTGTGTATCATTAAACACTGACAGGAGAAAAGAACTCTGAGTAGAGGTTTGTTTGCTATGTGTGTGCTTTGCTGCATACAGTTATGCCTTAGTGTTTTGAATAGCCCACTAATGTTTGTTCTCAGTATAGTGTGAGACTTCGTATCATCCTGCACATAAAAAAACTTGTTTTCAATTCAGTTGTTTTTGATGGTTCAGGACCATGGACAGCGCACAGTGTTACTGATGTTTGATAAATAAAAGGTAATGTGATACAATAATATCAACTACAGGATGGGTTTTACTAATAAAAACAGGTTTTGGACAATCTGGACATCAGAGTTCAGTCCTGTGGTCACATACAAATGAATAGGTCTTTCTGTATTTACCTCACAAGCACTAGCGGTCCAGATGTAACCTTTATTTTCCGAGGTTAGACCAGTGGTTCTCAAACATTTTCTTCCGGGCCCCCCCTTTAGTTTACAATAAAATGTACAACCCCCACCCCCCAACAGAACCTTCCCACGGTCCAGGCTTTGACAGGTTGTATTTTAAAGGGGACATATCATGCCCCTGGTGCCCCAGTGACCAGTCTGTCACATGCTTTGGTCAAAATATCACATTGATGCAGAGAAACAGCCCTTTTTAAAAAACACTCTGTTTTAGTGCCTCATGCTTTCATGCAAATGAGTCACATCTGACTCCGCCCCTCTCTTCCACCTGCTACCGAAAGAGGAGAAAGAAATGGAACCTGAAAAAGTTGAGGCAGAAAAAAAGAGACAAAGACACTGATTAAATAAAATCAGCTGGAGAGAATCAAAGTGGACTGAGTGGTGGGTTTTACATTCCCTGGTCCGTTAACACCCCCGGTGCGGGTTTGGGTCCAGTTTGTCAGACTAACCCATCTGTTCAACCTGAGTTCAAGCACAGCGACCAGGGCTCAGACTCTAATGCACCAGACACTACCGGGGCGAAGATAGGGAATAATGACAGATCTCCAAATGTGAACAGAGGTGACTGTGACAAGTAGGTAATGTTTAGCTGAGCTGATGGGGTGGGGTATTGAAATGAAACTGTCGTACAGAGCATAGAAAATCGCCCCCCTCCAATAAGAAATGGATCAGGAGAAAAGGAGAGTGGATGTTTTTTATTCATAATTTAAGGGTCTCTACACAGAGACAACACATACTGTATTTGTGTTGTAAAAATATTAAAAAGTGTATTTTGCATCATATGTCTCCTTTAAAGTTATTGACTGCGGCGATGACGTCGGCCATAACTCCATTCAGCTTGGGACTCGGCTCTTCAGACCCCAGTGCTTTGTGGTGAATCATGCAGTCTATCCACTGCACATTGGGGGAGACACATTTAATGAGCGTTTGCAGCCCTCCTTGTTTCTCAGCCTTGGCCTGTGCACCCTCTGAACACATCCCCACACATTTCTCCTATTTCAGATCGGACTGTTTCAAATAAGAGTCAGTGATTTTGAAAAGTTCTTCTGCAGCGGCTCTCCCAGGAATTTGTTTATAGAAAAGAAAGCACACTTAGCAAAAAAAATGTAGCTTTATGTGTAGATGTGAGCACTGTCAAAAACCTGTCTAATATGTTAGCCATCAATTATGGATTTTAGGGGCATATCCCCCACTTTGCAAACCACTGGGTTAAACATTTTGAAGTATTTTACAATTTGGTACTTTTTTTTCCCCACAAAAACTTGCTATTTCCCCTCTGTATTGTTATATTATACATTCCCTCATCATGATGTCTTGTTTGTGACCTTATCATAACATGTCCTACACTTCTTGAAATGACCTAGCCAGATTGTTCCTCCTAAATTTGCATTGTTACTAAATCCTTTGTCAAACTGGCTGCTTCCGTAAGTGCTTTTTTTTTTAAGGCTGTGGCATCACTTTAATTTGCCTCGTTCAGTAAATCTGGCCGTTTAGAACAGGAACATCCTGTTCCTGCATACTTTGGTCCTGAAGGTCATAAATATATCTTATCTAACCCTGCAGTATTCCATATCTAAGATTCTAAGGGCACACTGCAAGACCTTGGTTAAGGGTCTCTCCATTATCTTCAAACTATTCAGAGCTCATCTAGATGAGGTGCGTTTATGAGATTTTAATTAAACCTTCATTAAGCAAAGTCCCGCAAGGTACGCAGTTTGGAAAATGAACGGGGGCTTTGGAAATCGTTTCGGTATTCCATCTGCCTTCTGCCGTATGAGCTCCTCCAATGGACTGTCAGCTCTCTTTATCGCAGCATTCATTATGCGGCTATAGAGTTTTTATGTCTCCCATTAAGAAGCTGGAATCTGTCACTGAAACTCTTATCTTGCGAAGCAGCAAAGATCTCAGCAAGCCATCCAAGAGCCAGAAAGTCCCCTGGATATAAACAAAGCACATTTCCTCAAAGCAATGTGAGGTGTTGGTTTTTATATCTGCAATTACACATACAGTAAATATGAAATTAAATCTGGAACATCTGGACTACTGCAGAACACTAATGAGACAGAAGAGGACTGAGAAGTGAACTGTCCCCAGATCAGTAACATCTGGAAAACATTTGACAATACAAGTGTGTACAAAGTGAAACACCTCAATAAGCTGAGATCTGAAGTAACAGTGAGGAGGTTGCCCACGGAAAGCATCCCGAACCTTAGGAAGTCCCAGGATATATATTGCAAAGACGGCTCCAAAGAGTCCCCAAACATAACGAAGTGTCTGGTATTCTATAGATCTACCCATCAGCAGAGATTCCAACTTAAGGCTGATTTCTAGCCTTTCATAGGTTTACAATCCTCTGTATAATAGCATTTAGCATGGAGCACCATTTTCAGAGCTAGAGTAAACATAGGAGGAGGAGATTTTGTAATAGTTATGCATTCTCTGTGATAGATTGCGTAAGTAAGTAAGCTTTAATTATATCTGTACCATCTCCTTGGGCGGCCATGGCTCAGTTGTTAGAGCAGTTTGTCCAATAATGGTTGGCGGTTCAAATCCTGCTCTGTCCTAGTCAGTCTGTTGTGTCTTTGGGCAAGGCACTTCCCCATCCTTGCCTCCGGTGTCACTCACACTGGTGAGGGGTCATAGGTGCAAATTGGCAGTCATGCTTCTGTCAGTCTGCCCCAGGGCAACTGTGGCTACAAATGTAGCTTACCACCACCAGAGGGAGCATGTGAGAGTGAATGAATAATGGGTCACTAATGTAAAGTGTTTTGAGTGGCCAAAAAAGCACTATATAAATCCATTATTATTATCACTTTTCACAAACCTATAAAGTCACAAAGTGCTTTACAGTGAAACGCAATCAAAACAATTAAAATACACTAAATTATTGTTAAAATATCATTAAAATACAATTTCAATAAAACTAAGATAAGATAACAATAAATGCACTATGCAGTCAGGTGGTAACAACCATCAGTCAGTTTGGGAATGCCTGTTTAAACAAAAATGTTTTCAAGTAGGTTTGCAAACTCTCAACACTGTCCATTGCTCAAAGGTACACAGGGAACTCATTCCACAGGCATGGTGCTACTGCTTTAAAAGACCTGTCACCTCTGGTAGTGAGTCCCAGGTTGTGGGTTGAGGAGGGTAGGAGCAGAGCAGCCATTTATGCAGGGGCCTGTCCTTGGAAAGTGAGCACCAGGACTTTAAAGTGGACCTATTAGAGAACAGGGAGTCAAACTATTAAATTCCCTGAAATGGTACATAATTTCATGTCAAGAAAATATAAAATTATGACATAAAGCTATTAAAAATCAGCCTGCACAATATTAGAAAAAAATGACTGTGATTTTAAAATAATTAATAATAAATACATAAATAAATAAAATAAGTAATTAAAACATAAATAATTAATGTATTAATTCTGCACTTTTTTCATCATTTTGAGCCAATATTGTTTCAGTTTTGACAATATCTGATGAAGTAACCTCTAGTCTACAATTTTGCAGTATACACTGCTGCAGTGTTTCCATTAATAATCATAGACTATGGCAGCACAGCCTAACTTGTCCCACAAGAGTTGTACAATGAATCAAAAATGTTTTTACACTAACATAACATAACTCTAAAGCACCTGTATAAATCAGACTCACAGCTCAGTGGATGTGCCAGTCCTGCAGCTGATGGATCGAGTAATTCTTCATTATTTCTTCATCACTATCAGAACATGTTAAATAAACTCTCCTGAACACTTAAGTATGAACAGATTACTTATAAACTCACTAACTTAGCTACCCATGCTGAGGGAAACAATGCGGCAACAAGTTGGTACAATGCTCTCTGTAATTATATTAGAAAATTGGACGTGTAACTGTGTAGAATAGTTTGACAGCACTGTTATTTTATTAAATTAGTACTCTAAATCCCTGGTTAAATGTAGGTTGTCTGACAAATTAAAAGTGGCCATGAGCTAAGATTTTTGGTATCACACATCCCTGGGGTATAACCCTGTACTTCCTGTACATCAGGTGATGACCCCTTGGGCTGGAAAATGATGTATTAAATAATGATGAGGATTATTATATATACACAATATGTATATGTGTATATATAATGTGAAGTTGTAAGTATTATTATTAAACGTAACTCTGTGGGTTATATTTGTTAATACATCATTCTTTGCTCTTTCCATCTTCTTGAACAAATACCATCACATCTGACTGGAGCAAAGAAACCCAAGAAGACAATCGAAACAGAATCATTTGATCTCACTGTTATTTTTTCCATTAGCTGTAGATTATTCACCATCGAGTCAGAATTCTTAGTCCTATATTACAGTACATATATTTTGTTGTTATTAGACAACTGGGCATGAAACAAGTTGTATATAAACCAAAGAACCCATATAGACTGATATACATTTGACACTATATTAAAATGTGGTTCACACTCATTTGCAGTAATTATTTATTTTATTATTAATTCACATTTGATATAAAAACTATCAAATCCATTCTGCTGCTAAATTATTTTGTCACATACGATAAATGAGGTTTTCTGTGGTCATCCAATAACCCAGTAGCAGGGTTAGAGCAGACTGTAGGCTGCTGATGTTGTGTAGTTGATGTAACATATGGCAAAGCTTAACATTGATGTATGTGTTTGTGTGTGCGTGCAGGACATCTTCAATGCTGTGATCAAACAGAACCCCTTCCTGGTTCACCAGCTGCCCTGCTTCTGGAATGTCCAGCTGTCAGACCACACCCGCTCTGAGAAGTGCTACAAAGATGTGTCAGACCTGAAGGTGAGACCCTCGTGTCCCTGCTGTTCCCAACACTCAGTCACTTCAAACATGTACAAGAAGTCTTCTACAAACTGTCTCACAGAGAAACGTGTACTTTTACCAACACAGATTAGGTGCTGGGGTAGAGTTAGATCTTCTAGATTTACTAAAAACTGCTTTGCTTTTCCATTAAATTGTATATTCATTCATATTTTAATAGGACTGTCTGTGTTATCTATATAACACTGACTGGTCTATAAGTAAAATGCTTCCAGAATAAAACTAATGACATTTTACCATGTGTGTTAATGATAAAGAAAAGTCAAGTATTAAATGCTGGTTGGCTTAGATAGTTACTATGTGTAATCTGTTTATGATCTGTTCTTTACATTATTAATAATAGTACACTTTATTGTCATTGCACATGGTACAATGGAAAAGGAAATTAAGTGCAAAATCAACAGTACAGTTAAAAATAAATGAATAAATAAATAGAGCTCTGCTACACACACACACACACACACACACACTATTTAAAACATGATGGCTTTTGGGTGCAAACTGTTCTGCAGTCTCACAGACCTGGTAGTTTAGGACTCTAAACAGATGTTACTATATCATTAAAGAAGCAAAAGTACTATGTTGTATAAATGAGAGGTGGGGGTGACATTTATTTAATAAGATTTCTTCTTTCCACTCCTTTTCGAGCAATACTTATTTAATTTATTTTATTACTAGTGTACATGGCAATAGCTATATTGTTTTGATCATTTCTATTTGGTTAATTATTTGCTCTGATATTAGTTCTTTGTACACAAAACATTAGATTTTTCATCTGCTTGAAATGAATCAATTGATGAATGAATATGGAGCACATTATGATCCATTCACTTTACAGGTTCTTTCTAGTGGAATATTTACTAATCCATTGTATACATGTACATAAACCACCATATATGTGGAATAACACACCATCATATATATTAAAAACATGAGCTAACCAGCACCTTTGTCATTTGTTTTATGATTCATCTTATTAATGTTTGTAAGATTTAGCACATTTCATGTCTGAAGCAGATCAAAAATAAATAATAATTAAAAAAATATTAAATAAAAATAAAAAAAATAAAAAAAATGTCCAGCTGTAGATATATTTTATCTTGATTTGATTTGAATGATTTATTCAAATCAAATTCAGAGGAGTGTGCCGTAATCTGTGTTTTCTGAAGCTAAAACCCACTCAAAGCTAAACATTAGTGATTATTTTATTCGTTACATATAGACTGACTGAGATTTTAGGACATTCATTACTGATAATGACCACAAACACGGACTGAATACAACATATTAGATGTACTGTAATTCAAGAAACATGACAGGATTTCCTCATTGCATTGTATTTTTTAGGTCTTAAAAATGATTATATTTGGCAATTTTTTTTAAAGTATAGCATTACATTTCATCTGGGTAGTCTATGGTTAATGAAGAGCTGGATGTTTTCCCCTGTGCTAGTTATTTATTGAGCTAGCGTCGTTTGTTACCAAGATGGTGAAAAAGTAGATGTTTGCTCTATCATAGAGATGTTATGTGTCTAATAGAACAGGAATCACCCTGCAGGGGGCAGTGTGTCCTTTTTATCCAGCGTTTATGTCATCGAGTAGAACAGACGAAGAAGAAGTGGTTGGGACAGACATTCGTGAACATGAACCCAGACAGGGAAGTGACAGTTCAGTGATAAGTGTGTTTGAGGAGCCCAACAGGTGGTTCAAAAACAAGGTCAGAATATGAAGCACTATGTAAAGTATGTGGTAAAGACATGACGTTAGGAAGGCAGAAATACTGTGGGTTCAACCGCTATGCTAAAGATAGAAATACTGTGGGTTCAACCGCTATGCTAAAGGTAGAAAAACTGTGGGTTCAACTGCTATGCTAAAGGTAGAAAAACTGTGGGTTCAACCGCTATGCTAAAGGTAGAAAAACTGTGGGTTCAACTGCTATACTAAAGGTAGAAAATACTGTGGGTTCAACCGCTATGCTAGAGGTAGAAATACTGTGGGTTCAACCGCTATGCTAAAGGCAGAAATACTGTGGGTTCAACCGCTATGCTAGAGGTAGAAATACTGTGGGTTCAACCGCTATGCTAAAGGTAGAAATACTGTGGGTTCAACCGCTATGCTAGAGGTAGAAATACTGTGGGTTCAACCGCTATGCTAAAGGTAGAAATACTGTGGGTTCAACCGCTATGCTAGAGGTAGAAATACTGTGGGTTCAACCGCTATGCTAAAGGTAGAAATACTGTGGGTTCAACCGCTATGCTAGAGGTAGAAATACTGTGGGTTCAACCGCTATGCTAAAGGTAGAAATACTGTGGGTTCAACTGCTATACTAAAGGTAGAAAATACTGTGGGTTCAACCACTATGCTAAAGGTAGAAAATACTGTGGGTTCAACCGCTATGCTAAAGGTAGAAAAACTGTGGGTTCAACCGCTATGCTAGAGGTAGAAAATACTGTGGGTTCAACCGCTATGCTAAAGGTAGAACATACTGTGGGTTCAACCGCTATGCTAGAGGTAGAAATACTGTGGGTTCAACCGCTATGCTAAAGGTAGAAATACTGTGGGTTCAACTGCTATACTAAAGGTAGAAAATACTGTGGGTTCAACCGCTATGCTAGAGGTAGAAATACTGTGGGTTCAACCGCTATGCTAAAGGTAGAAATACTGTGGGTTCAACTGCTATACTAAAGGTAGAAAATACTGTGGGTTCAACCGCTATGCTAGAGGTAGAAATACTGTGGGTTCAACCGCTATGCTAAAGGTAGAAATACTGTGGGTTCAACCGCTATGCTAGAGGTAGAAATACTGTGGGTTCAACCGCTATGCTAAAGGTAGAAAATACTGTGGGTTCAACTGCTATGCTAAAGGTAGAAAAACTGTGGGTTCAACCGCTATGCTAGAGGTAGAAAATACTGTGGGTTCAACCGCTATGCTAAAGGTAGAAAATACTGTGGGTTCAACTGCTATGATAAAGGTAGAAATACTGTGGGTTCAACCGCTATGCTAGAGGTAGAAAATACTGTGGGTTCAACCGCTATGCTAAAGGTAGAACATACTGTGGGTTCAACCGCTATGCTAGAGGTAGAAATACTGTGGGTTCAACCGCTATGCTAAAGGTAGAACATACTGTGGGTTCAACCGCTATGCTAGAGGTAGAAATACTGTGGGTTCAACCGCTATGCTAAAGGTAGAAATACTGTGGGTTCAACTGCTATACTAAAGGTAGAAAATACTGTGGGTTCAACCGCTATGCTAGAGGTAGAAATACTGTGGGTTCAACCGCTATGCTAAAGGTAGAAATACTGTGGGTTCAACTGCTATACTAAAGGTAGAAAATACTGTGGGTTCAACCGCTATGCTAGAGGTAGAAATACTGTGGGTTCAACCGCTATGCTAAAGGTAGAAATACTGTGGGTTCAACCGCTATGCTAGAGGTAGAAATACTGTGGGTTCAACCGCTATGCTAAAGGTAGAAATACTGTGGGTTCAACCGCTATGCTAGAGGTAGAAATACTGTGGGTTCAACCGCTATGCTAAAGGTAGAAATACTGTGGGTTCAACCGCTATGCTAGAGGTAGAAATACTGTGGGTTCAACCGCTATGCTAAAGGTAGAAATACTGTGGGTTCAACTGCTATACTAAAGGTAGAAAATACTGTGGGTTCAACCACTATGCTAAAGGTAGAAATACTGTGGGTTCAACCGCTATGCTAGAGGTAGAAATACTGTGGGTTCAACCGTTATGCTAAAGGCAGAAATACTGTGGATTCAACCGCTATGCTAAAGGTAGAAATACTGTGGGTTCAACCGCTATGATAAAGGTAGAAATGCTGTGGGTTCAACCGCTAGGATAAAGGCAGAAATACTGTGGGTTCAACCGTTATGCTAAAGGTAGAAATACTGTGGGTTCAACTGCTATGCTAGAGGTTGAAATACTGTGGGTTCAACCGCTATGCTAAAGATAGAAATACTGTGGGTTCAACCGCTATGCTAAAGGTAGAAATACTGTGGGTTCAACCGCTATGATAAAGGTAGAAATGCTGTGGGTTCAACCGCTAGGATAAAGGTAGAAATACTGTGGGTTCAACCGCTATGCTAAAGGTAGAAATACTGTGGGTTCAACCGCTATGCTAAAGGCAGAAATACTGTGGGTTCAACCGTTATGCTAAAGGTAGAAATACTGTGGGTTCAACTGCTATGCTAGAGGTTGAAATACTGTGGGTTCAACCGCTATGCTAAAGATAGAAATACTGTGGGTTCAACCGCTATGCTAAAGATAGAAATACTGTGGGTTCAACCGCTATGGTAGAGGTCGAAATACTTTGGGTTCAACCACTATGCTAAAGATAGAAATACTGTGGGTTCAACTGCTATGCTAAAGGTAGAAAAACTGTGGGTTCAACCGCTATGCTAAAGGTAGAAAAACTGTGGGTTCAACTGCTATACTAAAGGTAGAAAATACTGTGGGTTCAACCGCTATGCTAGAGGTAGAAATACTGTGGGTTCAACCGCTATGCTAGAGGTAGAAATACTGTGGGTTCAACCGCTATGCTAGAGGTTGAAATACTGTGGGTTCAACCACTATGCTAAAGGTAGAAAATACTGTGGGTTTTTCAGATTATATGCTTTAAACTGAACCTACTCTGCTTCATGACTCTTAGTGACTTAGTCGTGGTCTTATTTTTTATACTCACGGGTCTTAAAAGCATTATATTTGCTTGTCATAAATGTGCAGAGACCTTGTAGAAGACAGTTATTACCAAACAATGAAGGTGTGTCTGAAATCAGTCATAGCTTTTATCTGGACAGGCAGGATACAACGTTTAAAGAAAAATGTCTGCATCCCAACCCTGCAGTCTCTTTACCCCATGTTATACATGTCTTAAATTATGCTAAAAGGATATCTGGTTATAAGTAGAATTTTTCTAAAAGCATTATTTTTCCTATAAACAGTTTGGCGCACATAATATATTATAACACATTATAACACCTGCCTGTTCAGACTAGACACAGAGTCATTTACCTACTTTGGTATTGTGCTCACACGTTCTTATGAAAACTTATATGAGGCTAATTTCAAAAGTTTAATTGAAAAAATTAAACTTGTTCTGAAGCGGTGGTCTACCTTGCCTACTTCATTAGCAGGTCTAGTCAACACAGTGAAGATGACAGTTGTCCCTCAACTTTTATATGTGTTTCAAATGTTACCACCAGACCTGGTTTTAGCTATGGGCAGGCTGGGCGACGGACCAGGGCGCAATCCTCTATGGGGCGCCAGCATATGACCGTCTTTTTTTTTTTCATCTTTATGCATTAAACACAATCTGATTCAGTTTAAGGTTCTACACAGGCTTCATTTTTCTAGGGAACGGTTGGCTAACATTTACCCCAACACCAATCCATGTTGTCTGAGATGTCACCAGGGCCCAGCCATACTTGGACATATGTTTTAGTCATGTCCATCACTAACCAATTTCTGGAGGCATATATTTGATGGTTTTACACATATGTGTGGCAGGAAAATCTCATTAGATCCAATCACTGCTGTTTTTGGCATAATAGGTGATAATATTCCCTACAGCCAAAACACACACCACCGCATTTGCTTCACTTCTAGCTAAGATACTTATCTTAGGGCAATGGAAATCTGCTAATCCCCCGTCTGTTCTCTGTTGGGTGAAGGAGGTCTTGGCCTGTTTGCCCCTTGAAAAGCTTAGATACTTGAGGGGTAGGACTTCTTGTAGGTTTAACAAGAGGCGAGTCCTTTCTTAGATTTTGTAGCCAACCTGTCATTCTCCTGACAGTTCGAGGTGCAGCGTAGTTACACTGACTGTAAATGGACACTCAGAAATAACCTATAAGGTGTATCTACATGTTAAAATGCTCTTCAAGGTTGCAGACCTTTATTGTTTGTTTGTTTTTTACTATTGTTGTTATTGTTTTTGTTATGATTGTTGGCATTATTATTATTAGGATTCTTGTAAAGAGGAGGATCATTACTATCATTAATATTACTATTACTGTCATCTACTCTCCTCTTGTTACATTTCAATGTTTTTGCTGTTGTTTTTTTTTGTTGTTTTTTTTCTATTATTTATTTCTAAATTATTATTATTAACCTGAATACTGTATGTGTTATGTGTACCCTTGGGTGGGTGTGATTGGGGTTACTGCTGTTGTCTGTATAACTGTGAAAACTTATAGTTACTAAAAAAAAAAAAAAAAAAGGGTCCTTTGACAACCTTTGGTGTTTAGTTTCTATTAAGAAAAAAAACTTTCAATTGGAATGAATAATTCCCTGTATTGTACTGACCACTGCTTTGATTTAGATGACATTTAGCTTGTTTTACTTTTTATAAAAACAGGACTGAAACATCACACCTTACTTTTCATGTCATTGGTGTAAAACATATGGAGCAAAACCCATTACGTACTGTACTGAGATGTGATAATTGTGAAACTGTGGTGGAAAAAAGGTTGTGAACGATGGAATTTACATGAATTTCAGCCACTCTCACTAGCCAAGTGTACTTTTTCCCCAACATCAATTTGACTTAATGTGTCAGTGATTAGACTACATCACCAGCAGCCATCTGTACAGATTTAGTTTGGCCTCAAAGCTTTGAATCTAATCAAGTATAAAAAGGCCCACTGGTGTCTTTTAATGATTTTGTTAGTGTTATAGCTCATTAATGTAATCGCTCAAAGCATAAATAAAGATGCATTTCAAATTAAATGATATCAAAATATTAACAACCTGAAGACTGATGATCCTTCAATGTTATGGCGACTGTGTGTATGAGTGGAGATGATGTTCCACTCAAACAGCTGAAGTGTTTCCTGAAATATTTATGTTATATAAGGTAAAAATGTTCTGTAATGCTAAAAAAAATGGAATAAAACTGCTACAGTAGTGGATGGAGCTCAGCTTTGTTTTCCCTGTATGAAAATAATCAGGTCATACCTTGAATTTGCTCAATCCAGAGTTTGGCTAATTCCAAAATGTGTAAACATTATGAAATGAGCTTTGTTGACTATTCTTCACTTTACTAGAGAATCAATCAATCAATCAATCAATCAATTTATTACAAAATCACTGCATAGAGAAGAATCGACAAGTCACTTACAAGTTATTTTTGCAATAGTAAACCCCAAAACCTGTCCTTAGCTTATAAATGGGACCCTTTAACATGTGATAATACAATTTATATTTAATCATAATTAAAATCTGATGTTCAGAATAACTACAAACACATTTAAATATCTGTCTGTCTGTCCGTCCGTATGTCCGTCCCCTTTTCTTGAATCCTACTGTCGTCAATACACTATTCAACAGTCACACAGAGCTTTGTACAGAACAATAAGGCCTTTATATGATTAGTAGATCAGTCATCCAGGGTTTTGGGTCAGGTACATCTGTTGTAGCTCTGTTTGTCTATTTCCTTTATGCATTGCTTAAAAATATTTTGATATAAATACATCTTTATCCTATAAAAAAGAAAAAAAACTAATTAGGTTCATAGATTGCCAGTGACCCAGAAGAGATGTGGTTACATTTTAGGAATTTTTTAAATGATTTTTTTCCCCCTTGCTTCTACTTTTAATGGGCAAAATTTCAAAACTCTATAAAAATATCACTTTTGTTTCAATTTACTTCAAACTTTCCACATATATAGAGACAATTGAGATACTACAGACATGACATCAGCTGGACTGATACCGAAATAAGCTATAAACAAAAGTTAGCAATGGAAATGTGTTCAATTTGTTACTGTGTTTTTTAAAGACTTAGAATTTGAAGAGCAGAATATGTTTAATGAATGACTAATGTGGGCAGTGGGGCATTCAT
Source organism: Siphamia tubifer (assembly GCA_020466265.1). Classification (NCBI taxonomy): domain Eukaryota; kingdom Metazoa; phylum Chordata; class Actinopteri; order Kurtiformes; family Apogonidae; genus Siphamia; species Siphamia tubifer. The sequence goes on along the minus strand of CM035794.1, from coordinate 21,760,047 downwards.
GTGCTCTGGGAAGTAGATATTTTCTAGTTGGGAAGTAGTATTTACCAGCGTGTTGTGTTCACAATCTTTTGTTTTTGGGGACAAATTAAAGATGGTGGTCCACCAGATTCACAGTCAGGCCTGTTATTTGGCTAAAACAATTATAGACTGCATTGTTCATCAGCTGCAGCAGGAAGATGAGTTCCCAAAAGTCAAAAGGTGAATAATACTGAATATTTCCTGACTATGACAAGTAGAGTTTTTCTTAACACATTGAATGCCACACAGTGTTTTGGTCATTTATTTTATTTTATGGATAAGAAAAAACAAACCATAACACATTTTAAAGGACATAGGTTTCTAGCGTGTTATATTATATACACCTCTTAAAGACAACATTGCATAGACACCAAAAAACAGCCCACTTGTACTAATAAAAAACACTTTAGTAGCGTACGCGGTTTACTTTTTAAATGTTTGTACCAACTGCCACCATGTTGAAAAGGTTGAAGGTCAACTCATCTCGGCAACTCGTGTATCAATATTTTCTACGAGCTCAGTGTTCAATGGCAAATATTACAAGGTTAGGATTATTAGTACTATTACTACTTCCCATACTATTACTAAGGACATGTCCTCTCCCCCTGACTAACTATGTTAGTACCACTGCTTTGAATACTACCACTACTAGTACGACAGTTACTACTATTACTACTTCTAATGCTACTACAACTACTACAACTCTTACTATTGCTACTACTATCAGTATGATTTCTACTTCTAATACTACTACTACTAATACTGCAAATACTACTACTACTACTTGTAATACTACTGCTACTAGTACTACTACTACTGCAAATACTAATGGTTCAACTATTAGTTCTATTATTACTAATTCTATTTGTAATAATATTGCTACTACTACTACTACTGCAAATACTACTGCTATTACTACTATTACTATACTAATACTACTATTATTACTATTACTACTATTACTATACTAATACTACTATTATTACTATACTAATACTACTATTATTACTATTACTACTCCAGATACTGTTACTAAGGACATGCCCCACCCCAACTATGCTATGTTAGTACCACGACTTTGAATACTACCTCTACTACTTCTACAGTTACTACTATTACTACTTCTAATATTGTCTTCATGTGTGCTTCTCATGTCAGTATTTGGTTTTTACCATAGTTCCCAGAGCACATGAATGTCACATTACAGGTGACAATTGCATGAAGAGGAGGTCCATCTGAGGACATGGAGCAGGTTGTAGACAGGACAGGATTTTCTCCACCCATGTTAATTTATTTTGAATGCCTAAGGAAGGTGTTCTAGGAAGACACTGAATGCAAAATAATTTGCATTTTCACCGAGTCCTGAGGTGATTAGTGAGGCAAGTGGAGAGGCACATAACACTCCCAAATGTACTCAGCTTAAATAAACTCTTATTTCCACACAAAAATATTTAAAGTTTATATTTTGTTTCTTGACATCTTTTTACACCATGGCAACTACTGCAGTGCACAATCTATTCTCCTGTTTTAGCAATATTAAAAAAACAAAACAATTGCTCATTAATTATAACTCCTTTCCTAAATAAGGCACCTGTTACCATCTAGATGCTAACCCTAGAGGGTGAATTCATGTATTCAACTTAAATCTGATGGTTAGTTTTTTGTCAGAAATACTGTTTGCACTCCTGGTTCTTCATGGCTGCATGTACATTTTACTTCCTCCTCAGCTGTGTGTGTTGACATAAATTGTTATTTAATTTGCCTTCCCTTGAGTTGGACAGCACAGATAAAGGTCTGACAAATAAAATACAAAATGTGAAGATCTGAAATTCCTCATAAACAACTGCAGCTGTTAATATTTGATTGGACAGATGCAGTGGGAATTCATGTTAGTTAGCGAATACTGCCCTTTTTCTCTCTTTTTTTTACAATTACAACATTATTCCTCAGCTTTAATCCCTTTCTTCATTTCACATGTTGATAGAATGGCAAGTTTTTTAGTAGATTGCATACACGGAAAAGCACATGAAAAGCTTAACAACCGGCTAGTTTACCAACCATGAAGAATAAATGTATAAAAATGTGTTATGTGATTGCTAGCTCCATCTCTACTGCATTTACTTGTCTACAGATGTTCTCTTACTTAACTGAGGTTCCTACATTCACCCATTAACTCTCTGTTTTTCTCCTTCTTGGTTTTCAGTGTCGTGTTGTTTCCATAAAGTGCTTTCTATTATGTTTCACAGATTATGTTTCTTGGTATCAAGCTGTTTCTTTATTGTTAGTTGAATTTCCCCATTCTCATCCGTCAACCTATGTGCTGTGCTAAACTGTGCTCTTCCTTGTTGATTGTGTCTGTTTGAAATGAAGCAGAGCATATGTGTGTTAGAATTTTCATGTTCGTTGATTGGAAGCTCCAAAGACAAGTTACTTGTTCTCCGTTCAATAATTTATTCGGGATACATGCAAAATATAAAAGTCTCCCCCACAGGTCTCAGGTTCAAAAAAGTCCCATATTCTGCGTCTGATTGACAATATTTTCTTGGGTGACTCCACCCCGAACAAAGGGGTTGGACTTCGTAATGTCATCTGACTCCATCATCTAACTGTACTTCACCTTGTGTTGGAAAATTACTATAATATCAGAGATATAAATGTTAATGCATATGCATTTTTGGAGTGTAGGGGTGATCACAGTGAAAAAAATGACATTCAGGCATGCGGGTAATAATTGCGGGGGAAGGGAAAACCACCGCATACCAGCTTTCAGAAGAAGACCCAACGCCCCAACAACTCTTCAGGAATCTGACCAATGGACAGATAACATCTGAAGATGGAGGGGTTGATGGGAAGGTGTTATAAAACTGTGTCTGACCTTCCCCCCTTTAGTGTCTCATGACCCCTCTTGGATTGTGGACACTCAAAGACTCAGACTTGACTTTCTGACAAGTGACTTTTGTAATCTTAAAAGTCATCTTATGCTGAAATATTTTGTAATACTGTAACTGATTGTAAACAATGATATCAAATTAATGAAAAGACAATGAGAAGATTCAAAGAGGTATATGTTAACCAACCGCTTAGGCTATAAATATAATTTGCGCAGTTAAATATGCTTACTTAATATTATATAAAAAGTATTAGTTACATTAATTTTTCCCAAAAACAACCTATCGATGTGATTTGTCAACTTCAGTTCATTCCTTGGTTTCTGTATGTAATAGAAATGTGTTATGTTTGTTGTGTTGAAACGTGTAACTACTTTCCTAAGGTCCTTCACAGATTGTAGTCAAAACATCTTTCTCAGTGAGCCAAAAAGACCTTGGTCATATCGCTACTGGCTCTCGGAGCTACATAAAACAGAACAGAACAGAGCAAATAATTGAAATCAATAATAATATTATGAATAAAATGTTGTTATATTGCTAACATGTGGCTGATGAATAGGAATGAAGTTACTGTCTCTATAAAATAATCTCATTGCCACTTTGTGAGACTAGAGAAAGTAGCTAACCTTTACTTTGCTTTGGTTCTGCAGGTGATCCACTGGAACTCCCCCAAGAAACTGAGAGTAAAGAACAAGCATGTGGAGTTTTTCCGGAATCTGTATCTAACATTTCTGGAGTACGATGGGAACCTGCTGCGGCGTGAGCTGTTCGGCTGTCCCAGTGAAGCCGACCACAACAGCGAGAATGTAGGTGGAAGTGACTTAAGAATGTTGACCCATCCACCCACACCACCCCCCCCCCCCCTGCAAACACTTTGTCACACTATAATACACACTGGCAAAATACAAGCCAACAGCCTGTGGATCATCTCAATCTGGCCCACAGCACACTCAAGGAACATAACAACCCCCTGAAAAATAATAGGCTTATGTTAAGTGCATCTCAAATCCTAGCAGACTGCTATTTAATGTGATTCACAAAAGCCAAAGTGTCTTCAATCAATATGGACTAAAATATGCCTCAAGTGTACAGGTACTACTCAGAAAATTACAATGTCATATAAAAGATATTCTGTAGAGCTAATTCAACATAAAAGGTGAAGCCAATACATTTTATAGACTCATGCAAAGTGGGATATCTTAAATATTTATTTGTTGTAATTTTACCAATTATGATTTACAGCGTTTTATAACCTCAAACCCAAAAACTCAGAGTATTGTAATATTGCTTGAAAGTGAGTTTTCTGAAGCTGTAGTGATGGAAATGTGCCCTTTGTAATTAAATGTACCATATGTTATTAACCAAATCAACAGTATATGATCTGAATAGTAATTGTTTAACTAGTGTATGCCTTTTTACTGACGTTGAAGTAGAGAGAAATGCTTTGGTCTCCAAGGATGTATGTTAGATAAAGACGACCCTGTCTCCACATGTCTTGTGTTAGTATAGACATTATGGCACCAGAGATGAGGTGATTCTATTTTATTTGGAATTAGGAATGTTCTGTTGTCTTCACGTATGTCTCAAAAGTCTCAAGTGTCAAGGGAAGCATGACGTGGAAAACACAGATTGTAACTGAGGGAGAGGTAACAGGAGAGATATAAAAGGGTCTCTTTTTCCTCTATGGTCAGAACATCTGAAAACAGCTCGTTCTGTATTTTTGTCATTGGTAGCAGTCCCAGAAATTACCAATTGTCTGATCAAAAAATGAAGACTTTGACTTAAAGGTTGTCTCTTCTCATTGTGATTGAAAATTCCAAATCAAAACAAAAAGCTTAAAATATATTGATTCACACACTATTGGTCTATATAATATATACAGAATAACAGAGATGGATGCACTTTTCAGGATATTCAAATTTTTCATGTAACACCTTTATGTTTCCACCTGTGCTGATGGCAGTTAAACTCACCTTGACTGACCATGGACCACCAGGCATTCAGATACTATTTCCAGTACCACTTTTATCAGGGTCCAAGCAGGTCAAAGTGATCATGATGTATAATTACTGTATGCAGATCATAGATAGATCAGTTGAGCTGGAATCACTGCCTCATCAAGACATAATGTACTGTCATGTGAGGATGCAATTAATAAATCAATCCCAGATTTGAAGTGTAAACGGTTACGTTCTCACCTAAAAAATATTGACTTATCATTTAATTAAAAAAAAAAAAAACTTTCACATTTAAGGTTCATGAAGTTGAGCTGATACCAGCAGTAGAAAAGTAACAGTATGGAAGCAAATCTGTTTCATCAGATTTAGAATTTTAAAAGCCAAGTGATACTATAACGTGATGTGTAAAGAGCGTAGACACTGATTGGTGGAGTTGTCTCTGCGTCATTATGTTATCAACGTGCGACCTGCCGTTTTTAGAAAACTAGATTTGGAGTTACACTGCACTGACTGGTAAGTTAAATTCAATCTGCAACACAATGATGACATTCCACAAAACTATACCAGAGTCAGTTGTAGAGGTTGAGACGCTTCTGTTTTTGGTGGCTGATGAAAAAAAAAATTGTGCAAGCTTGATGGCACCTTACAATGACATCCAGGTACAGTATGATAGTAGCTGTGTTTCCAATGACCTTGGAAATTCGCAAAATGTAAATATCACTATAAAAACCTGGTAATGGAAACACCTGAATTTAGAAAAAACACACTTTCATGAGGTGGTTTTTCAGACGTTTCGATATTCTAATGTATCGCAAAAGCACAATGGAAACACTTTTTCCGCAATTATACGTCACAGGATGTGACATACATAGTCACATTATCCCTTCTCTCTTAGTCAAAATGACAGCCGGAGTCCCTGTAACCATAACAACCATTGGCTGCTTATAATTTGTTGTTATTGTTAAGTGCTGAGTATATTTACACTTAATTTTTTGACCTGATAATGTAGGGACCACATGTACAGACCCTTAATGTTTGTTTGACATGTTAGTGTCTTTAAATAGTTCACCAGGGACTTTTACTGACAAGAGAATTAGCCAATTAATTCATGCTAATGCTATTACATGCTAATTCGCAGTTGTCATTTAAATACATCTAAAGCATATTTCCACTTAATCTTTCGACCTGACAATGTAGGGACCACATGTACAGACCCTTAATGTTTGTTTGACATGTTAGTGTCTTTAAATAGTTCACCAGGGACCTTTACTGACAAGAGAATTAGCCAATTAATTCATGCTAATAACGGGGTGATGGCTAATCTGAAGTTCTGAAGATGACAGCAGTGAAATACCGTGGGATGATATTTCACGAAAGTTACGATGGTCCTGCCTAGAACAACCATCAATGGAAACAAAGCGCAAATATACTTTGTCGAAATTTTAGGAATATCGCTATTGTTTTGCGAAAAACTGTAATGGAAACACAGCTAGAATCTGTAATGGAAGTGCTCTCAAGGAATAATACGTGGTCCCCAAGCCGACTTGAATAGAACTGATACCACGTAGTGAAAAATGCGGATTTATTGTACTGTGAGTCCTACCAGACCACCAAGTGAGATGAGAAACCATATGCGCGACATTATATTATATATATATATATATATATTATATTTTCCTCATTGTGCAGGACACAACTTGCAGCTTTTCTAAAGTATTGAGTCGCCACAGCATATGGTGTACTGAACAACTGCCATACTCTCTATGACTTTATGAGCATGGAAACAAACAAACAGTAATAATTAGCTGTGGGTTCTGGCTCCACACTGTGAGACATAGAATACACCAGAGCGTCTGTATGATGAAGACACCTCTGACAGTGGGAATACAAAGCTGCATTTCCATTTGGGAGGAGAAACATTTTGGAACAAGTATTTAATGGAGCTGCTTGTAGACTCATTCCATCAAACTGTACAAGACACTGAAAATGAGTTTAAATAGGAAGGAGTCGACGTAGGTCCAGAGGTGTAAGGTAACTCAGTAAAAGTACTTCTGTACTGTACTTAAGTAGATTTTTTTAGGTATCTGTACTTTACTTGAGTATTTATTTTTCTGGCAACTTTTTACTTTTACTTCCTACATTTTGGTATAAATATTTGAACTTTATACTCTTTACATTCTCAGAATAGACTCATTACTTTTACAAACTAAACAGATGTGACACTATGAAAAATCAGTGGCTTAAGACGGAAAATCAGTGAAGGAAGGAAACAGTGACTTTATATATTACATGACTATTATCTCATAATTTTGTCTTTTTATCTAACAATTTTGACTTTTTATCTCACACTTTTGACTTTTTAATCTAATAATTTTGATGTTTTCTCTTAAAATTGTGCATTTTTATGTCATTAAAAAAATCTCATGACTTTTTATCTTAATTGTTACTCTTCTTTCCCCATTTTTCCTAAATTTCCTGCCTGAACTGTGTAGTAAACAACTGTGACTTGATCAAACACATTATCTACACAGTAACATACTTTTACAATTTTTCTGATTTTATTTTCTGCAGTATTATTGCGTTTGTGACCAACAAAAGCTGTTTTACTTTTTACTTTCGTACTTTATTACAATTGAGAAGTTGTACTTTTTTACTTTTACTTGAGTAGAAGACTTTAATCAGTACTTCTACTTTTATTTTTTCACACCAGTAGCTGTATTTCTACTTAAGTACAGATGAGTACTTTGAACACCTCTGCGTAGGTCACACACCCTCTAACAGAATTCATTATTTGGACTTAGTATCACTTTGAAGTTTGACCTCAGCATACAGGTCGTCCTCCTCAGTCTTTTACTGACACTGCACAGAACAAACACTATTTCACTGACATTAACCTGGTTTGATCGCAGCCCATGAGTGCAGCTAAGTACATTTATTGCTGCACAGTTTCAAAGAATATCTGAACCTCAGACTGTTGGCAGGTAGTTCTTTAAAAAGATGCCTCTAAAACAGCAGCAAAGATGTGAAAGCTGAGTCACACTGAGTCTTACACACTTACCCACACTCACATAGCCCACTAATTAGCTAACGTATCTATTTTGAGAATGTTAACATGTTAACATTTGAATAAAGCTCAAATACTAAAATTAAGATTAATTATACCCTCATGCAGACTCTAAATACTGTGTTTGTACAATGCAGTCCACTCTTGTAAAATGTCTGAGACAAAAGACCATTTTTGTCCTCCCAAAGACCAAGTGAACATTACGTGTGACCTACAGTAGAGGTGTCAACCTAACAAAAATTCACACAAAAACGGAGATAGTCGTGGGCCAAACTCAGTATTTAATGAAAAATGTGTTTTGTTTCATAGTGTCTAGTTATATTGTATTGTTTCGTTCGAGCCACATTGGTGCCGAATTAAAGACAAAGGGGTCTGTCTTTTCTATTTGTGAACAGATAATCTGCCTCCCACCTGTCTGCAAAGCTCATATTGTCTGTCTTTCATTTGACTATTTTTGTGGAGGGGTGGAATTAATTTGCCCGAGGTGACTGGTAGCATAGTTGTTGATAACTGTGAACACAAAAGGAGGGGCGCTTGCTGGCCTTGACATACTAGCAACATACTAGCAAAGCATTGTGGGATTTGTAGTATTCGTGGTGCATGCAGCAGCCTCGCACCAATGCACATTTGATATGATTCCATGGGCTAAATATAATTACACTGTGGGCCTAAGTTTGACATATGTGTTCTACTTTAAACCATGATTTAAGGCAGTTTTATTCAGTATTTTTCTCCCGGGGGCCCACCTTTGGAGGATAAAAAAAACCTCCAGGCCCCCCTCAGTAACCACACAACACTGTAACACTGGTGCAATTATAACTTGTATTGGAAAAAATAAATCAATATTGTAACAATATTTTTTTGCTTTTCCTTGAATAATTCATTGCGCAAGTTAAAAATAACCTACATTTTTCCTTGAACAATACAAATAAACTGAACACACTGCTCCCAGTGACAATATTTTCCACATACAAATAGAAAATGCACAATTATCACACAACTATTGACAATAAATCAATGCAAATTACTCCAAGTTTTTGAAATTTGGCTTTTCCTTGCTCTCTTTTTTTTCCTTTTCTTTGTGCTTTGTCGCTCCACTTTTATGTTTATATGAATTTATGTTTAGTGTTGTCCATAAAAAATTACCCACTTATCGTGCACTTGACAAATGAATGATGATGATGTCGGTGGACGGTTGATGACGAATTTATCCAAAATGTACTCCCAGACAAAATCGGCGAAACACTTGGAAATTTGCACGCAATGAAGTTAAATGTGAGAAAAACAAATAACGCCAGTCATGGTGCACGTCATTTTATTCATATTTCACACCTAACTACATTACTACATTAAACTAAATTTCCCAACTTGGGATGAATAAAGTACTTCTATCTCTCTACTAAAGTCAATCTTGTAAAGTTTCTACCAACCATGACTCATCCTGACAGGCCCATCATATATAAGCCACATATGTCATATAGTTGTAAATACAGTAATTGATGGGTTTTATTTTTCAGTTTGAAGTATGCGCCTCACCCTCCCCCATGGGCCATAGGACAAGGGTGTGTCGCCCTCCCAGTCCCTCTGGAAGCTCCGGCGCTAAGTTAGGCAGACAATCAATTAGAATGTTACTATGTGTAATCTGTTTAATATCTGTTATTTACATTACTACGATCTAAACAGATGTTACTATATCATTAAGGAAGCAAAAGTACTATGTTGTATAAATGAGAGGTGAGACGTGAGAGTGACATTTAATAAGTTTTCTTCTTCCCACTCCTTTTCAAGCAATACTTATTTAATTGATTTTATTACTACTGTACATGGCAATTGCTATATTGTCTTGATCATCTCTATTTACTTAAGTATTTTCTCTGACATTAGTTATTTGTACACAAAACATTAGCTTTTTCTTCTGCTCGAAATGAATCAATGAATTGATCCAGTTATAACACTGGTCTACAAGTAAAATGCTTCCACAATAAAACTAATGACATTTCCTTATATGTGTGTTACTGATAAAGAAAACTCAGGTCTTAAATGCTGGTTGGCTTAAGGTTCCAACATAAGTCTTGTGTCAAAATGTGAAATTCTTAGAATTAACGGTGAAATAGGTTTTAGTCCAAAGGAATATTGGTCTCAGATCTACCAGATCTACTTCAAAACACTGTCTGCACATTATGATCCATTCACTTTACAGGTTCTTTCTAGTGGAATATTTACTAATCCATTGTATACATGTACATAAACCACCATATATGTGGAATAACACACCATCATATATATTAAAAACATGAGGTAACCAGCAATAAAGTCATTTGTTTTATGACTCATCTTATTAAAGTATGTAAGATTTAACACATTTAATGACTAAAGCAGATACTTTGTTTAAACAAAAAATAGAATAAATAAATTCTAGACCAGTGTAATGGGTGGAGAAGTAGATCAACCATGTGTGCGTCTTCGTCAACCCTTCTTATTTATATGAAGTAAACAGTCGTATTGTTCAGCCTGGTATCTACTGTTCATGTGTGTGATCCCTTTGGCTCCTTCAGAGCTGACAGTGTGCACTAAATGGAGAACTGCCTCATGTATTGCTTTGGAAAGAAAAAGATGTTTTGTTGGTGCGCAGTGTTACAAAGTCTCCTCTTGCCCTAAGAACAGACCCCTGCTAACCTGCAGCAAAATTGGGCACGGATGCATCCAACAATTCTTGTCCCACACATATAATCCAACCGTTGAACCCATGCTATTCTTCAAAAGGCCAATATGCAATATTGTGAGTGTTGGAAACCACAGAGATTTGTTGGAGAAAAATGGACAACCAGTGGGATGCAGCAGGAACAGAAACAAACTCTTAAAACCTGCAGTTGGATCATTTATTCTAAGCACACGGAGGTCTTAACTGTGTTCACTGGAGGCTTAGTGTGAGCAGCCTTTCAGCCGAATAAAGAGCTTGAATCTGCCGTAAGTCATGTTTAATTCTAAATGTATCACGGATGTTACCGGACGATCCGCTAGTGTTTTGCAAGTATTTACCTTAGCTGGTTCATCATCATCACTGGAGTTGGTGAATGAGCTGCTCATGTAGGATATAGGAGGTATTTTATCAGGTAGGATTATGAAAGACTTAAATCTCATCCTCTGGCTTCCTGGAGTTTGAGACCATTTGTCGGAGCTTTTGTCTAACATTCATTTCTGCAGTTCTTCATCAATAGTGCCATTTCATTTTGTTTCAATCTAATATAATAACAATGAATTGGATTTATATAGCACTTTTTCGGCCACTCAAAGTGCTTTACATTAGTGACCCATTATTCATTCACTCTCACATTCTCGCTCTGGTGGTGGGAAACTACATATGTATCCACAGATTCCCTGTGTCTTGTCCAAGGACACAAAGGACTGACTAGGACAGAGCAGGATTCGAACTGCCAACCCTTCAGTTATTAGATTACCTACTCTACTAACTGAGCCATGTCTGCCCTATTAAATATATATAATAAATATTTCAATGTCTTGTGTTAAATGACAAGATGGAGACTTTGTATTGATTCAGGCATGAGAACAAATGTGTAATAAATTCACATTCACATTCTGAATCCACTTATTTTGTAGACACTATGACAATATGTAGCCACAATAGACAGCAATTTACAAGTCTGACATTTGACCATGGTTATGGTGTGGTGTTTTACACTGCCCCTCAAAGGGAAGACAACTGATATCATATTTGGTTCGTTTATTTTCATTTTTATTTACATTCTAGCACCAAAACTATTGGTTGAGTTCATACCATGTTGTGTTTATATAAACTTCTACTGATCCAGAATCAATTTGAATGTATTTTGGGAAAAGTAGTTAAGTTAAAAAAGCATAGGAATTTATTAAATCTTTTGTCCTTTTTACTTATAAAATATAAAATGGTGTAAGACTATAAAAGCCTCAATTTTGGATCAATGCTAAAAAAAAAAAAAAAAAATGTGTGAGAGGTGGGGTTTGTTGTGCTGTTTTTTTTTTAACCAAACTGTTAGTGTCAAAACCTCCAGGCAATAATATAATTTATTAATTACAGTAAAACTTAAGAGTAAAAATGTTGTACTCACTAAAAAGAATTAAGAAAGGGGTATAACACAACAATGGCATATTATTCAGTCATCTGTTACTCAGAGCAACTACATAAATTACACATAAATTTAAATCTCAATATATACTGTTGCCTGTATAGTTGAAATAGAATATTTTTACCTCTTCTAATGAAATTAACTTTTAACTGTGGTCAAGAAAGATCATTGCTATGTATGAATCGTAATTGTGTTTATAAAATTAGATTAAAAAATACATTTCTTGAAAAATTCACCCCCTGTACATTGTTGTAAATGATGAAAAATAGCCACAAACCACTTTGTTTTCATCACTTACTTATTTCAAACTTAGCATTTTCACACAGGAGTTTTGATTTCAGATTTTTCAGTCCCAAACACTGCTAGATGGAGGTGTTCAATCATAATGTTAACATTTTAATTATCTACATTTCTGAATTTTACATATATAGCGTGGGTCAGAAGGACATGGCCCTCTACTACACATTTAATTTTAAATGTTTTTTTTTATTATTTTGTTCTGTAAAGAGCAAGAAATACAAGGCCAATTCACTGGCAGTTCGGAACACAGTATTACACATACACAAGAACAGCCACTCGTGTGTTCTCATATTTTGTCACAGAAAAATAATGCACAAATAAACAGTCATTATGCATGTTAAACACACAGAAAAATAGTACAGAATCCAAGAAGTAATTATGTCAATTAACATTGTCACACTAACGTCGGTCTACGGCCTCGCGCTCGCTAGTTGTAACTAGGCTACCCGTGCTACTAGCTAGCCATTTTCCCATCTGTTACTTTTTCTTAAAGAGTAACGCTCACAAACAACACCAAACAGTTGAACTAACAATTATAACACATAATCTAAAACATTCACCGAACAACTCTGACACTCCCTCCCTCCTTACATGTAAAGAGCAAGAAAAACAAGGGCAATTCAATGGCAGTTCGGAACACAGTATTACACATACACAGGAACAGCTACTCGTGTGTTCTCATATTTTCTCACGAGACTACCCTGCCCTTGACCACAGTGTCATGAACGCTCCCTCTGCTGGTTGGATTTGGATACTGCATATATATATATATATATACACACATACAATTCTCACCACATTCTGAACATGAACTGCATTGAATAAATAAAACATGTTAAACATTCAAATTATAACAAAACTGTTTTTCTCAACACAACTATGGCTCTGTATGCCACACATACTCCAAAACACAGAGTAATCAGACAAAAAAAGGGGAAAAAAAGTCCTGCATGGTTCTATAAGCGTGACACAGGAGCCTTTCAGTGACCAAGTGTAGACAGCCAGACTAATTACAGCAGCAGCGTATCTGATCAGTGTGACACCAAAGTAAAAGCAGGATGAAATGCTTTCTGTGTTGAGATGATGCAGTCCTGAGCATTTCTACATACAGACCGGGTTTGTCATCCAGGCTCTGATCCTTTGGTCTTCAGTTTCTCATCTGATGAAGGTCACCAGTGGTCAGCAGTTGGGTTTTTCAGGAAGAGCCACCATGGGCAGGGCAATCATTTCAGTGTCAGCTCTGTGGTCAGTTAATCACATTATAATTTTTCATCATACTGTCTGTGCCAGAGCCCCCTTTTTTTTTTTTGCCAACAGTCAGTTCTAATGTGTCCTTAACTCAGGAAATAGTTTGCTCACTCAATTTTTCAGAGTTTGAGCAGCGATTTAAATCCCATTAAAGTGATGATTAGACTAATGAAGTCACTGAGGGATTGGCTCTAGCAGCACATTCCAGACTGGGCTCCTTCAGGGCCACGGTGCCACTACAGCCCAGTCACTCACTGCAGTTCAGCTAATCACACTGTTCAAAGCACAACAACGCCACACACCAAGCCCTCTGCTGACAGACCTTCAACTGTTTTGTTTTTTCTTCTTCTTTTTTTTTCCCCTGAAGCAAAGTGCTTTGTAGAGCCACAACAATTCTTTTGTGTCAAGCACATCTTCACTTCAGCTAAAAAACAAGTCACATAGACCCAAGGACAAAATCCAGTCCTGCGCTGGCTGATGTGCTGCTCTATGACCATATCAAGTACAGGCTGTACCCACTGTGTAAAAGGCTTCAGTTGTGTCCACCAAATCCTGTATCACTGCTTGAATATGACATTTCATCAGAAATTTAACAAGAGCTAAATGGAGAGAATTAATTGGAAAAATGCAGTTTATTTTCATTAAATTGTGACAGCCGCTAAATTAACTTATGTTGGATTAGCAGTCCAAGTCTGTGGTGCACAGTGGCACACAGGAACACAGATGAACCCTAAACCAGGACCGATGATGCTCAATTATGACCAGATATCAGTCACATAGTGCAGGTGGATATGTGTGTTTTTGTTGTTTATCATTTACACTGTTTTCATCCTGTTAAAACTTGACGTAGTTTTTGGCTATTGTCCTTCTAAGCTGTTAAAAAAATGTTTCATCATAAGATTTTGATGTCTGTCTTTTTTGTTGTGTTTAATTTTTCATATATTTATGATTTAGACTTCCTTACTTAATATATCCTGGCACTGTTGAGCCGTATTTTGTAATAAATGTCCAAAATATAACAACTTTTTCATTTCATTTTGTAATAAACTGCTTGGGAAACATTCCAAGTGGTTTATGTCTTGGCTTGGAATTAGACCTTTTATACATGGACAATTTGAAATTACAAATATATTTTGGAAATAGAAAAATGCATTGGGGCAGTTTTTTTTATTACAAAATGCACCGCTATTATAAAATGTGGCTCAATAGGCACCAATAATACTAATAATGAAAATAAACAGCTCAGTAACCTGGTTTGTGGTAGAGAACCCCAGGTTAATACAGGAATAAATATGACTTATTCAATGTTGTATTGATCTGTCCAATCAACACATGTATATAATGTGCAGTCATCTGTATATTGTTATTTTGGCATGTTTCAGAATACATACTACATTGTATTTGTGGGATTTCACAAGCAAGTGGCTCAAGTCTATTTTTACAGATATAATCTGAATATGTTCCATTAAAATAAACTGTCTTAACTTTATATCCAGGTGAACACAGGTGGTATAAAACTGAAATACCATACTGGTTAAAAAAGGAGCCACCCTCAATCAGTTTGGTGATAAAAATTGTCAACCATATTCAATTAATGGAAACAATGACATACAATCTCTGCATACAACAACACAAGGACGTAAAGCAATGGAAAAAAATGTGACTTTTTCATTCAATCTATGGACAGTAAATAGTGTGTGAATGTTTGAATGTACCTGTGACCTTAATGATGTTTTCTATGAATAGTATTAGTATTAAAGTATTGAAAAATTAAACACTAAAGATTTTCGAGCTGAAGGTAGGGTTCAGTTTCACCTGTGAGTCATAACTTTTGCACCTATTCTTCTAAACAAACTGATGTGCTTCTCCTGTCCGTCTGCAGCTCCAGAAGACTCTGTCTGAGCTGGATGAAGATGATCCATGCTATGAGTTTCGCAGAGAACGATTCACCGTCCACCGAACGCACCTCTACTTCCTCCACTATGAGTACGAACCCAGCTCTGACAACACCGATGTGACGCTCGTCGCTCAGCTCTCTATGGACAGGTACTGTTCCATCCCGACACCTCAGGCTGTAGTTGGATCTTTTAATCCTACTGTTGTCCTTGGGTCAAACTGACCCACCACTGTGGTAAAAATACAAAAAAAAATCCCCTAAATGGTATTTTTTCAAGTTGAAAATTGATGACTTTTCCTAGATTGGCCTCAACATTAGAAAAATCCGCTGTTGCCTGTATGCACTTTTCCATCTAAGCTGTACAAACACAGGTACAAAGATCATCTTCAGGTCAAAACGACCCCACAGTCAAATTGAATTAAATTAAGTCACAGAGTTAGTTAAAAACCACAGAATGTGAGAATGTTTAGTTCTGTCTCAGATCAATCAGTAACAGACATAAACAAGACGAGACAGGTGGTCTTCTGGGGGACTGTACTGCCTTTGATCTGACCCAAATGGAACAATATTAACCCTTTGATCAGAACTCAAAGTGGATTCCCATTGGCTATAAAGATACTGCAGATGAGAGTACCCCCCCCCCCCCCCCCCCCAAACAATAATGAGTCTTAAATAAATGCAGTCTTTCTGCCCAGGTAAGAGGGAAAAAATTAGGTATTCACACAATTTGTGGTGAATCACAAGTTGTTTTTTAAAGCAAAGTAAGATTTGGTGTTTCAAATTCAATTAAGGTGTTTATATTGGACGTTTACTGAAGATGGGTCATTTTGACCCAGAGGACAGGGGGTGTATACACAATATGAGGACAACAGGAGGGTTAACACTATTTGAACCACATGATATGAGCTTTTATTGAGAAGTAAAACTGGTGTAGGGTAACTAGTTTTAAGTGATCTTAAAAGTCAGTGTATTGAAAGTTGATCGAATATGTTATTATTAAATGACTGATACATGTCTGTGGACATACAAAGTAAAAACTCCTCTGAAGCTTTTTAGTAATAAACATTCAATCACAGAGCTAAAAATGCTTAAGGTTAAAGTTTCAGATGACACTTCACCGTTATGTTGTTTACACTTGCGAAAACTCAGCATTCTGACTGTGTTACAAGCTTTGATTTGCATCACTAAACTGCTCTTTACCATAGCTATTGGAGGCTTAGGGGTATCATTGTGTTTAGAGCCATCTGCCATGCCCAACGGATTGAAACAACATTGTGCTGCTTTGCCAGTAGCACTGTTAAGTAAGATTAAGCTAAAGCTAACATTAGAATGTGCTGGCAAAGATGACATGAACTTTTACTGTTCTGCATTGAAGGTACCGAATTAAATATAAATTATCGAAAGAAATGAGATACAGCAACGATGAGAGTGGTGAGAGTTAATGGAGGAGTTGGATGTGGAAGTTTATTACCATTTAACAGCTGATGTTTCATGCCTTTAAGAGGAAGTCAGTATTTCACCTTAAATTTGCACCTGTTTCATCAAGGCTACAGCTGTGGAAGCACATGCTTTTAACATTAAACATGCTGCTCATGACGTTACCATTATTGGTCATTGTCGAGCATCAAAGATAAGTGGTTTGCTCTTCCTGGCTATGTCGTCTGCATTCACTGATGTTTTTTCCCTATCTGAGGTGTTTCCATCAGAGTGCATACACATAAAAAGCCCTGGAGGCACAGTGTTATACTTAAGATAGTAGGCTTTAACACAGGCATATAATAAAGATTGCATTATATGTGATGGGTTCATTTAAAAGCCATGAACACTATCCCACCAACACCATGCTGTAAGAAAGGGGGGCTTATTGACAGATCTACAGTATCTAATGAGCCATGTAACGTTCAGCTTTCAGAGGATTTGAAGCAACCCACTGTTAGATCTGCTTAAATTTAATAATTAGCATCATGGTAGCTTAGCAACCAGAGAGAGAGAGAGAGAGAGAAAATCTACAGATTTCATAACTGAATGTGATCATTCCACTATTTATATGGTACTTTGATTATATTGTTTCATATACTGAGTAAATTATTAACATGGTTTTGCAAGAAGCATTTTGTTCATATGAATTAGCAAATGATCCTACATTTCAAAACCTGTCACTGATTTGTACTTCATTTTATTGACTTATTGAAATCAATACACACTTGTTTGCATCAGTCTGAATGAAGCTCTTAAAAAAGACAAGTCTTCACAAGATCTGTTTAGGTCTTTTACTGTACACTCATTTATTTTGGTGTGTATTTATACAACTAAATGGGAACACTGATAATTTATAAGTATATCTACATTAATGCTATATTTCCTCACCAGGCCCTTATTTGTATTAAAGTTAAGCCTTAATTTATAATTTACTCTGTTTAATTAGTACAAATGGTTGTATTTAGTACAAAAGCATTATTCACTCCTGTGCGCAATATTAAAATTGCTGCAATATCCTACACACAAAACTGTTTTTCACACCATTTCTAAATGTCAACCCCTCTAGGTGACATCTTGTTGTAGTGGTTAGAACTATGAGCTCACAGAAGAAGGTCATATCAGTGTTGGGAGCAACGGCATTATTAATGTAGTTATTATTTTCAGAAACGGGTAATCTAATTAATTAGTATTTGACATGTTTTAACTAGGGATGTCAAATTATTGCATTAATTAAGGTTGTTTAATTTGTGTTATTGTTATATTTATAGTCTTGTGTTTTTTTAATCACATTAATCATATTTTTTATTTCAAAATGTACTGTTTCTGTATGCGAGTTGCCTTTTTGATTTGCTGACTTAAAACACTGTGATTGATGGGTCTGTTTTATTTATTTTACATTGTCTGAAGCACAGGAAAAGCAACAAGTTCAGTGTTCAATACTTGTGTTGATCAGAAATGTGCTCTTACTGCGTTAATTTACAGCACTTTATATGGACCTGATTTTTTATTTTCTTTTTATTTTCTAATTATTTGAAGATTGATAAAAAGAACAGATCAATATTCCCCCCTGTAGGTGGAAACTAAAGGTTACAGGCAACACTCTGGATAGGTCTTTAATGCTGCAGAATGTAAATGGCTACGACTGTGTTCAAGTCTGTTATAAACAATGAATGACTTTTATAAAGCATATATATCAGTATATATAATATAATATTTTTGTGTCATATTTGTTTGTTATAAACAACTTTAATTATCAGTGTTATCTCTAATATTCAAGCAAGTAGACTCATGTAATTGAAAATCACGATATAGTCCACAATAATCGCAATTACACATTTTCTTCAAATTGTGCAGCACTAATGGGAACACTGGTTCTTATGTTCTATTTTCTGTTTTTTCAACAATTCAGCTACAAGACAAAGCAAATTTATTTCCATAGCACATTTCGTGTACAGGACAATTCAAGGTGCTTTACATAAAACATATAAGAAAATTAAAATGATTAAGGTGCATTAAAAGACAATTAAAATAAGAGACATAAAAACATTTAAAAACACTTGAGAATCGAAGTAAAAGCTCCAATGAACAGTAATATATACAATATTTTTTTGATGGAAAACCTAACTGTAAGAGTATTTACGACGGAGAAATTAATGGGTTTATAGTTGCTGTCGGTGGTGGTTGTCCGTCAGTGAAATACTGTAGGTCCAGTCTCTACATTTTTGGAATACACTTTTCTGTCAGTTAAATAGAGATCGCATTACAATTTACTTTGCTTAAAGCCTGAGTAGTGAAGTTAAAACACACAACTCATCATGACCAGTTTGCCTCAAAGATTTTGACTCAGGAAAGAAGTTTCCCCCGCTGTTGTTATGGCAACCAACGATGCCCGGTGCATGTCGGGTGAAACATACATTACATTTCTGGAATACACATTTACTGTCAGAGGTGTCAGAAGGACTTCAGGGTAGCGCAGGGTTTACACCAATAGTAGACATACTTTGAGGTTCAAAATCATAACAGCAGACTGTGTGTCTCATCAAGCTGAGCATTTTAACCCAGAAGTGTGTGGAGGTCGATTCAACGGACAGCTTGTCATGTCTCCCGGCATGAACTGGGCGTAGTTGGTTGCCATAACAACAGTGGCGGAGACTCCTTTCTTGGTCTAGATGAGTTCTGTATTTGAACTTCTCCGCTACTTTGGTAAATTTAAATGCGACCTCTATTTAACTGACAGTAAATCTGTATTCCAAAAATGTACAGACTGGACCTATTTCACCGAAGGACAGCCACCACCAACGGTACTATAAACTAATTATTTTGAACCTGGCATCTTTATATGATGCGGTTGATTGATGCTGGTTTAAAGAAAACGTAGAAGAACCTCGACTTAAGTCTAGAAATATTAAACTATCAAAAGGTACACGGACCCTGCAGCCACGGTACGGTTGCTCTCTCTCCGAAATAACGACATTAAAGTCCACATTTGATTTCAACTTTATTATTGACATTTCGAAATTAAAGTCGAAGTTTTTTGATTTTAAGTTGAAATTTTAAAAGTCAAAATGTCGACTTTTAAAAGTAGTTTATAAGTTTCAAAAATTGACTTTAATCTCGTCATATCAAAAAAATAAATCACACGTGGCTCTGTCGTAAGTATTGCAGTATTAAACACAATTGAAAATAAAAGTGGCTGCTGTGTAAAGAAGTGTTTAGAAGAGATTCAATCATTATTATTTATTACAGATACACATCCACACCACAGTCATTCAGTTAGCCTGCTCACTCCTCCAGAACAGCCTATACTCAGTTCACATCACTACAACCCAAAGTGGCCTTTGCATGTTCTTTCTCTTCTCACTGGAATGACTGTTATTATTGTGAAGTGGTCTGTGTAAGCATCAGGACACCTCTGAGCTCACAGTGGCAATGCAGCTAAACAGCTTCACTGTTCCGACCATGCAGGAGCTGCTTAAGTAAGCAAACAGTGTACACAAGGTGTTGAGTCAGTGCTCTGTTTGACATACTGTGCGCTGATGTAAAGGAATAACTATCATTTTTCAGGAAATGAGACCAGGTATATGTGTATCACATGGGGTACCTTGTATGGTTTTTCCCCTTTTGTCCTCATTCTATGAAACTGCTCTGACAGTCGGTTTATATACCTGCTGTATATAAACCGACTTGTTAATATACAAATGTAATGTTCTCTACAAAACATGTCAATAATTGCAAACAGTTTAGTATTGTATGATTTTCAAGTCACAAATTGCAAAAAAAAATGTATCCCTATTTATTTTCCAGTAGAAGACACTGTGACAGGCTCATTATTTATGAATATCAACTAATGTAGAGATATAGTGGAAACTGTAATGCAGTGTATGACATCCGTTACCAATTTTGCATGAAATCTGTAAAATCCGAGTGATAGCTTAAGTATCACAAATTGGAACATCTTTTCTCATTCTCAATTCTGATGTTTATTTTGTATGAATGACAAACATACAAACAAAAAGGATTGGTTAGAAGCCAAAGTTTATTATGAACCAACCCATTCAGTCTTTTCTGTGGTTACACACCCACATCAGTCCAGTGGTTTACATACTAAACCAAAGCTAAACTCTCACTCGAGCCTTTTCAGAATTCCAGACAGACGAAATATGTCTGCAGCGGCAACAAACACAGAAACAGCTTCATTACTGCTGTAAAAATCTGTGTGTGTTTGTTGAATTGATCGCTGCAGAGATAAGTTCAGCCAAAGATGAGTTCAGGATTCCATCACTCTCATTTCAACAATTTATTCAGGTCATATGTGAAACACAAACATCAGCTGATTTTATTGGACATGAGCTTCCACATGGAAAGTTATGTCCAAAAATGCCCTGAAAATCCTGGATCCCTTGACAATATATTCTTGGGTGTTTTCACCCCAAACAAATGGGTTGGACTTCATAATGTCACCTGACTCTTCATCTTCTAATTGGGCCTCACCTATGGACATGTCTTGCCAACCCCAGCCCACACCCTGGTTACCTAGGAGATGTAAAATTCAATGTCTCATCTCGTCATCTGAACCCATTTTATCCTCACTAGGGTCATGGGGGTCACTGGGGGCCTAATCCAGCTACAATGGGCGAAGGTGGAGTACACCCTGTATGAGAAAAATCAATGTGTGTGTGTCTATTTCTAATGATGTATTAGTATGTCATCTCAAGTTCTCAAAACAGTCACTAAGTTCACATGGCTCATCATCCAAATATTATCTCAACTTTAGTCTTATCTCCTCACATGTGCTGGAGCTGTCAGGCCTCAGAGAAGCTCACAACAACATTATTGGAACACATATATTATATGTAAAGTAATTAAATAAGTTAATAACTTAATAACGTTAATAATATATAAACTAACAATAACACTACTTCAAATTCTGAAAAGGCCAGGGTGACTGTTTTAGTTCAGTTTGGTTTGTAAACCATTGAACTGATTATGATGGAGTCAACATCGAAGTTGTTGATGTAGGTGTGAAACCGCAAAAAAAGACTAACCAATTTGTGATACTTAAGCTACGCTCTTATGTAGTTCACATTTCATTCTTATCACGTTGTAATTATTGAGTCCTATAAGACTATAGATAAGACTATAGATAAGACTATAAGACACAGCATTATCATAGATGTCATTTTTGTATTATTCTGAACAAATTTTGGCCACATAATGTTGTGGAATAGCCAATGAGAAGCGTTTTGGGCGGGGCAGCGAGAGAGAGAGAGAGGGGGGTGGGGTGCAGAGAGTAACTAATGGTTACAACTGGGTGTGGAGACACTGTTAGACATTGTCCAGAATCCAGATTGTTTGTTCAGATCATTCTTGAGGCATGAATTCCCAGTATATTAAATTTATCTTACACAGGATTATTAAAAACCATTTATGTACTATACACATTATTATTATTATTATTATTATTATTATTATTATTATTATTATTATTATTATTATTATTATTATTATTATTATTATTATTATTATTATTTTGAATCTGAATTGATTACGGAAGTCTCAAAACTTTCATAATATTTATGTATTGGGTGGAGGCTTTTAAATAAGCCAGGCTTTCTGCCTCTCCCTGCACCTTTACCTTTACTGTTTTTTCTTTTATTATGACTTGGATCAATATTATTGAATGTGCAAAATGTCAATACAGTACAGTACAGGTGGGATTTAACCTGACTGTAGTCTAGGATAAGACTCAAAGGAGAACAGTTTACTGTAGGAAATTAAAAGATACTATTGACTATTGTTGTATAGTTCAGCTTCAGCTTTTAGGGCTCACACATTGTTACACATACATGAGGTTATGCATTGGCCGCCTCCATGCGGCGATGCATAGGAAAATATGTCCTCCCAACTTTTGATACGTGATGCGCCGATCTGCACAATACCTGCGTCATCAGTGTGTGTGATACTGCAAATATTGTAAAAATGTTTTCATGTGTTTGTTATATTCATAGAAGTATTCCAAAAATGTCTGGACAAGAAGAGAAGCTGTGTGAAGTGATTAGACAATATCCTCATTTGTTTAACAGTACGTAGCAATTGCACAGTAATAAAAATGTCTCCTCGTCTATGCCTGTCATTGGGTGAAGCAGAGAAACAAACTGTCCATCCATGTCTCTGCAGATGTACAAAGGGTCAACATACCACAGCCGTTTGTGCTGCTTGGTTGTTGTTTTTTTTTGTTTGTTTGTTTTTTGTAAAAGTATCAATAGAATGCACTCCTCTTCAGTTGCCATTTTGACTGATGTCACCCACGATGTCACTTGCAATGACAATCCACAGGTGATTCTGCTACAACCTACTGACTGAGTGGTGAACTGCAGTCCACGCACAGCCCACGATGCTTGTGTCGTATAAACCCAGCCTTAGAGCTGTGGTACTGGGACATGCAGAGGTACTGTAGGTGTACGTAGTTTACTTATCCTATCTGTACCCTAGACCAAGGTACCAGTGAAGGTCTACACGTGGTCCCTGAGCACCTTTAATGGCAGCTCATTGCTCATAATATGCTAAGTGCTAAGGCTAATCACTAATACTTTTTTTGTTTTGTTTTGTTTTGTTTTTTGTTTTTATTGTTTTGTTGTTGTTTTTTTTGTTTTTTCTTTTGCTAATCACTAATACTAATGGTAGGTGTTCCCTTTAGAAAGTGAGTTAGCTGTTAGCTGTTCCTGTGCTGTGTACTTTACTGCAGTATAACAGTAGTTTGTTTTTTCTCCTACAGGCTGCAGATGCTGGAGGCCATCTGTAAGCACTGGGAGGGCCCCATCAGTCTGGCCCTATACCTGTCTGATGCCGAGGCTCAGCAGTTTCTGCGCTATGCTCAGGGCTCTGAGGTGCTAATGAGCCGAGGGAATGTTGGTTATCACATCGTCTACAAAGAAGGACAGTTCTACCCAGTCAACCTGCTGAGAAACGTGGCCATGAGGCAGGTCAACACACCCTACATGTTCCTGTCAGACATTGACTTCCTGCCCATGTATGGACTGTATGAGTACCTGAGGTAAGTGGAGATGCATTCATGAGACACTTCATATACCCTCCTTAGTGTTTTGGCTTAAATATTAAATAATTGTCGTGATTCTACACAGAATATTGCAGCAGTTGTTTTTTTTTTTTTTTTTATGAAATATCCTTTGTAATGCATAGTGTTCTTGTATGTGTGTGTGTGTGTATATATATATATATATATATATATATATATATATATATATATATATATATAACACTGGACAATGAGGTGCATTAACTGACACAAAACAGTCAGATAACTCAGTGTGTCAAATTTTATTAAACACATTCACAATAACTCTCAATCTTGTTGAGTTGTAACACGTAAAAAAACACACTGTTATTCTGCTAAATGAAATTTATTCACAATAACTGTGAAAATTGTTCATTTATAACACGTAAAATATAACACAGTACACTCACTTTTTCAGTTCAGTCCTTATACATACACTGTAATATTATGGTAAAGTACAGTATGTATTACTCCACGTCATGAGCTCCGTGTATAATGCAAAATTGCTTCCAAGTCACTAAACACAACCAGAATTAAGTCATATATATAAGGTGCTCCAGAATGTCATTTTTTGAGAAAATTAAAGGCTTTTAAATGCACGTTATAACCTGGAAATTTCAGTACTATAGTTTCCTTTAAAAGGTTGAGGATTTTCAGACTTTTTCCTGTGGTACTGTGTATGTGTGAGTAACAACCTTATATTCATATGTTTGTAGGAAGTCTGTGGTGCAGCTGGACATGGCCAACACAAAGAAAGCTCTGGTTGTCCCGGCCTTTGAGACTCTGAGATACCGCCTCTCCTACCCAAAGTCCAAGGCTGAGCTGCTTTCTCAGTTGGACATGGGCACACTCTTTACCTTCAGGTGCACCGCCTCTCTGAATGTAGCCATGTTATATTCCAGCATGTAGTTGATGTAGTTGTGGAAGTTCAGTCAGGAGCTGTTTATTTGTATATTGAGGCAGAAAAAACTGGTTTGACATCTGGCATAAGCTCCAAAACAGTCCTTGAACTAAGTTATTGGAAAAGGTTTATGGTGGTGTGTGTCTCTAGCTCTTTTCAGTCCTTTCTTTTCATATCAATTCACATTTCTTTCATTCACAATTAAAACTGTTAAATTCAGAAAGCAGATAATTACTTATTAATGTAACAGATGAGGCTGTTGGAAGTCCTCTGTCAAAAGCATCCGTCACTTCACCTATTTTTGAACCATCCAGTTTTGGTGTGTACTTTTTCTTCACATAATCTGAGCATGAACACAGACTGTCACACAGCAAACACTGTAGTCTTTGTGGTATTACTTTTATAGGGAGGTAGGATAAGAGTGGGCTTATATTTGTCATGGTCCCTTCAGTCACACTCACTTTGCTTCACCCTCCTTGAATTTACAGCGAGTAAATTCCTCCTTTTATCTCAACACTTGGTGTGGAAAGCAGAGGTGTGATGGCAAAAGGCAGAAAAAGACACAACAGATCTCCAACCAAACACAATATGAAAAACATTTACATTTTCTATAGCCAAAAGCACGATTTATGAGCAACACTTAATGTTTTAAAAAAAAAAAAGAAAAAGTTTCTTCTGTCACTAATAGACCGCACTATTCATCAACATTATTGGATCCATTTGTTATTATTATTTATGATTTCCTTCGTATTAATGTTGAGGGATTTCTTGTTAATCTGCTTTTCTTAGTATTCTGATTACACTGGTCTACAAGTAAAATGGTTCTGGAATAAAACTAATGAAATGTTACCACATGTGTGTTACTGATAAAGAAAATTCAAGTCTTAAATACTGGTTGGCTCAAGTTTCCAAGATAAGTCTGGGCTCAAAATGTGAAATTCTTAGAATTAACAAGAGAATAAGTTTTAGTCCAAAGGAATATTGGTCTCAGATCTACCAGATCTACTTCAAAATCCTGTCTGCACATTATGATCCATTCACTTTACAGGTTCTTTCTAGTGGAATATTTACTAATCCATTGTATACATGTACATAAACCAGCATATATATGGAATAACACACCATCATATATATTAAAAACATGAACTAACCAACACTAAAGTCATTTGTTTTCTGATGTGTCTTATTAAATTGTGTAAGATTTGACACATTTAATGTCGGAAGCAGATATTTTCTAAAAATATATATATAGACCAGTGTTATGCTCCAAAGAAATGCAGTGTGAATGTGATATCAACATGTTATACCTGAAGAATAAGGCAAAATTAACTTTTTTTCCACAAAATATGCTAGATAAACTACAGTAATTTGGTGGTGATTCTTCAGAACATGCTTCCTAATATTTATCAAACATATTGTGATGTTTTTCACTTGTACAAGTTGCATGACTTTGCTACTGTAGTGTTAAAACCCACAAATGACTTTATATTGCTTATAATTGTTGTTCAAATTGCGTTTTTCTTCCCTGTAGGTATCATGTCTGGACTAAAGGACATGCACCAACTAACTTTGCCAAATGGCGGACGGCCACTACGCCCTACAGGGTGCAGTGGGAGGCAGACTTTGAGCCCTACGTCATGGTGAGGAGGGACAGCCCTGAGTATGACCGCCGCTTTGTCGGCTTCGGCTGGAACAAGGTGGCTCACATCATGGAGCTGGATGCACAGGTGACTGACTCCACTGGCCGATGACCAACATCAGATCATGAGTGAATGTTGTTAAGCAGGCACAGATTCTACAGTTGGAAAAGGATGAACATCATTCTGATAAATAATATTCCCTCATTTGGTCTTTTGATGATGTGAGCGAGAGCACTGCTCAATACATTGATTCAAAATCTCACATATAGGTGTTCAGTTGGGTCACATGCAGTTATGCTGAAGGCCAAAGCATATAATCTACATCATTTTCATACTCATCAAACCGTCCGGTGTCACCTTGAAAGAAATCACTGCCATCAGTGTTTTCCTTTAATCAGTCTAAATGTCCCTGGAAAGGGCACCATGCATCTAATTATAATTGCAGTGTAGTGCGATTGCTTTATTAAGATGGTTTAGGTCAGGTTAGGCTGATGTACTTAATGATATCTATATTTGCAACGACTTATTTAGTGGAACACCATCTTATAATAGAAGAGCCTCACTGGCCTTGTCAAAGTTAAATGATTACTGCTTCTGCTTTAACGATAACCAATGAACTGACGGCTTTAACTAAAGCTGCATCATTACATTAATGTTGAATATGATGTTTATATAACACTTTGGATACCTCACACCAACAGAGGCATCTGTCGAAACATTAAATGTCACCAGTCAGTGTGTTTTTGAATGGAGGCCATGGTTTACTGTAGATAGAAATATTGACACAGATTAATCATGAAAATGTTCTGAAATTCAATCATCCAAGCACCCACCAGCAAATTACATTCTGATTCATTTCTTTTGCACGGCCGGTATATTCCATTCAGTTAACCAATCATTTCATGCATGTAAAGTTCATGAAGCATCATGTCATTCATGCCTACAGGCCTAACTGTGTTCTTCATGTCTGTTCCGATGTTCATTCGGTTTAACCACATTAAATTTATAACATTAGTTTTAGGTCTTAAGGAGGATTCCTAGCACGACACGAGTTCATACGAGGGTAAATACTGCATCAGAAAGAAGTGAATTAAATTAATGATAATATTGGTTTATGTCTTGTGGTTTGTCTATAACCTTACCATCAAATAGCACAACACGAGGCATCAATGAGGCTTGAAAGAAACACATGTATTGCTTTTAAAGAATGCTTAATATATGGTAATAATGCTTAACAGGCATTACCCTAATTTGTTAATTAAATACACTCGACTTGTGGGGCTGTGTTTAATTTAATTTATCCAGTAAAACCAAGTCTAACATTTTATTTAAATCCCCAAACCTGCCTTAAATTGTTAATGACAGAAGCTCAGTATATTTTTAAACACGTACAAAACAAACGAGGCTGTTTTAAATACATTGTGAAAATGTATACGTTGATTTTGACAACTCTCTTCCACTCTTCTCATCTATTCCCTCTACAGGAGTATGAGTTTGTGGTTCTGCCAAATGCCTACATGATCCACATGCCTCACGCACCCAGTTTTGATATCACCAAGTTCCGCTCCAATAAGCAGTACCGGGTCTGTCTCAAGACCCTCAAGGAGGAGTTCCAGCAGAACATGTCGCGGCGCTACGGCTTTGCCGCCTTGAAATACATGACAGCTGAGAACAACAGCTAGCCACCACTGCAGAGCCTCTCACCCCCAGCCCTGAACTACTGACACTCCCCCGGCTGGGGAGGTGGGGGGGGCATAAAAACAGGTGGCCTATCTGGGGTCACGTGGAGCGTTCTGGATCCTTTGAGACTTGAGTCACTCAGACTTTGTTCAAATATTTGACCTTCAGTCGTGGACTGCAGGGGTCTCTATGTCCATACTTTGTCTTCTGCAGTGGAAGGAGGCGTTAACACAGGAGGCCGTCACTCCAGGCAGGACGTCAAAGCTGCGTATGAGTGACTGCTTCAGCCCAAACCCAGATCTGTGGACCCTGAACCCACACCCTGGAGTCTGACCGGCAGCAGCAAAAGGAACACAGACATTCGGTGCTTTGCCATATTTGTAAGAGCAGTGACAGAGTTGTGGGGTTGATGTAACGTGATGTGCGTATGCGTGTGTGTACATGCAGGTAAAAGTGTGACTGTGTGTTCATCTACATTGGAGCTAAACAAGAGGCTTAAGGAGAGCTGGAGATGTGAAGCATTGTGGGCTTACATTCTGTTTGCACGCTGCACCGACGAACGCATTCCAAGTGCCACGAAGTAACAAGACGCAGCTGCGGTTTGACTGACAGCTCACCCCAACTCCAATGCAAATCATCACCGGGCGGCAAGATAAGACAAAGCAGTAAACATGTCTACACAGATTTGGAAAATCTCATTGTGAAGAGTGACACACACTCAGATATTCCGGCAAGAAGCCAGCCAAGCGACCATCTGCTGTTGCTTAATTTGTTTCATAGCTGATACAGATCAGAATAAATCCTCCTCCTCATATGACAAGGGAAGCTAAATGCAAGGATGGCTGGAGGTCGTCCACACGGTTGATATTCAGGGTATCTCCAGCATCAGCCGGCGAGCAGTGGGTTTTGTTACACAATCTGACAGCAGTGTGCTTTTTTGTGTGTTTTAAATTTGATCCTGGTGCGGTGAGCTGTCTACTGGAAGTCCTGTCAGTGTGAAAGTCCCGCACACAAAGTGGAGCACGAGGCAAAGCTCCAATCACTGAGCTCACTGTTTACTTTTCTTTGCAACAATCACTATTATCTCTGTGTGTTTACAGTCCTGATGTGTGGAGCAGCGATGGCTAAACCTAAACTTTCACCGTCTTGTCAGCAGAGACATTCAGACACTCGCTATCTTTCTCTCTTTTGTCTCTTTGGCCTCCAGTGTCATGGTGTAAACTGCATTAGGTACCACAGATGTAAGTTTGGAGTAGGAATCTACCAGAAGGCTACGGTCTAGTGACTGTAGACGTCTGCAGACCTGACCTCCTCTTCACTGTTCAAAGGAGCTCATGGTTTTTTTTTTTGGTTGTTTTTTGTTGTTTTAGTTTTTTTTATCAATAGTAAAACAGCTGAAAATGGTAAAAACAAGGAGGAAAATACATATTCAAACCAAAATGCTAGACTTCATGTTGTATGTAAGGTATGGCCCAAAGACTTGTAAAACAAAGTCTAGACCCTTCTGATGTGTGTCCAGCTCAGTGTAATGACTTCAGTGAGTTTTCAAGTACATTTAGACTCAAAAATATTAACTGACCTCCACGTCCACATGTGGAGGAGGTTGTAGTGATTGATTGGGTAGAGACTGGACTCCATATCCCCAGTGAAACTTCAATTTTTAGACTTAATTTTTTTTTTCTCAGGTTTTTATATTGACATGCAAGGTTACCTAAAATAACATCATCTCCCAAGTGCAAAATTACATTTAAGGAGTTATTTGTCCATTTGCGACTGAAAACTTAACTCCCATCGACAGCAGGGGTCAGTGGTGTACCTTGATACCACCACCTTCTAAACCATGGGTGTCCAAATCCAATCCTCGAGGGCTGGTGTCCTACATGTTTGAGATATTTCCCTCTTCCGCATGATTCAGTTTAACTCTTTAACTTCTTAAACTTTAGCAGTTCCACAGTAAAAAATAATTAAAATAAGCAACAAAATGAACAAAAATGGCCAAAGTCATCAATAAAATAAACAAAAATTAATAATAAACTGACAAAATAATTAGTAACAGGAAGAAAGTAAGACACAAATGGAGCAAAATTAAAGAAAAAATAAAAAATAACATCTAGAAAAGTAAACAATGATCAACTTAGTAGGAATGTTACTAATGTTACTAATTGTTTTGACAGTTTATTATTCATTTTTGTTAATTTTATTGATGACTTTGGCCATTTTTGTTCATGTTGTTGCTTATTTTAGTTCTTTTTACTGTAGAACTGCTAAAGTTTTAGGAGTTAAAGGGTTAAACTGAATCACATGGAAGAGGGAAATACCTAAAACATGTAGGACACCGGCCCTCGAGTACTAGATTTGGACACCCCTGATAAACCCATGTTGCATTAGCCAGTAGAGTACAATACATAGAATCCAATTTGTAACTGGGTTGTTTTTTTTGGGGGGGGGGTTTCAGATAAACAGCCACAGTGAAATCATAAATCACATGCAGTTTTTATCTGTATTCAGAATGGCCACAGTTTAGATAACTTGGTGGAGACTGCAGCCAGTTTATATATTTTTTTGTGTCAGACATGTCATTCATTAGCTGAGTTTTCATCAAACATGGAACTTTATGTTTTCTGTTTGGCATGTTAACTGAATTTTCCATTAGTCTTACACTGTACATTATGACAGATCATTTTGTTTTTATCACATAACACACACATATATGTATATATGCATGTGTACTTTATTTTTTTAAACCGAGGTTCACAGTAAGTTTTATTCATTGAACTCAACATTACAGCTCAAGTCGCAAAACACAATGTAAGATGAACAGATGTGATTCTGCGCTCAGTGAATCTATGGTGTAATGGGTGTGAATGTGAGGACAGAGATTACAGTTTAGTTTAATCAGCGCCTCATAAAAGTAAAGTTGGGAATAAGTTGGGAAACAGCTGATATAAAACTCCGTGGTTATAAAACAGCATTTGATGTCCCTCTGCGACATATCCTTATTTATGTGCTGTGATATTGTCTGTATGAAGGGGAGCTGTGTGTCAGACAGCAGGAGGGGAGGAGACACAGAGACACTGCAGGTTTCTTGGAGAAAACTTAATGATGTAGTTAATAAAGATTAATTATTAACAGCAGTGACACAAAACTGCAATCTAAGTTTGCGACTTCCTACAACTGGCAACATTTGCAAGTAAGCAGAATTAGCATGTAAACAAACCAAACACGACACTTTGACTGTAGTCACTGTGAATTTATCATATATTCAATGAAAGAACTGGACGCTCTGTAATATTATCTATTTGTTCATGACATTTACTTCACACTATGATGTTGTTGCTAACCTTTACACCAGTGGATTATACTGTATAATTTCATCTGATCTATGCTAATGAAACATTTGTTGAAACCAGTGAGGCTTCCTCCACAAAACATAAAAAGAGATATCCAAGTTTAGACGTTTCACTCTGCTATCAGATTTCTTTTGGACTAGATACGTGCATAGACTCAAAGTTACTCATGTTGGCTTATGCTCACATTTGACTCTCACCTTCGTCTTCTTCTTTTTTTGTTGTTGTTTTTTTACACATGTATATGTATTTTTAAAAAATCACATTGACAAGTTTTACAGACACAAATACATCAGACTATTAGGTACAAATCTAGACGTCGCAAAATGAGATTACTGCTGTTCTCTGATGACGCATATCACATTATATTATTTACTTGATCTCTTTGCCAATCTGATAAGTATATACATTTAATGATGATGGGAGATGTAGTGTGTATTTAAATGGGATCATTCTTGAATAAATTGGTTATCCCCATGAATTAAATAGTCCAGTGAAAAACCTTGCATGTGTTCCAAATCACACACTTCAGCATTTCGAATGCTTAATTTGAGGGCGTAAATGTAGTATCAAAATGCAGCATGCTTCAAGTACCTGGATGGTGAACTAACGGTCAAAATGTAGTGTGCAATGGTGGACAGTTCTTGCACTACACGGACACCATTTTTCTGTCTACTGTGTTGATTCAAAACCCATAAAAATGGTGGCTGAGATGGTTGTGTAAGAGGGGACGGAGGTTCCTACGCCTCCAGATGTAAGCTTTACCTGCGTTGTCTTGAATTTGTTGTAAACCAGGTAAACCGTGTCCATTTTTTAAAGATTATGGCAAGACTGTATGATAAAGCGAAATAGCGTGACCGTCATTTCCGGAAAGTGCACTGAAGAATGTTCCAATTGGAGTGACACTAGTTCATTGAAAATTGGTACAGTATTCATGGAGTGTGCAGTGTTCATAGTGTGTGAGAAGGAGAGCACTTCGTGGAGTGCATGATTTGGAACACACCCATAAACTGACAATTTAGCTTCATATTGTGAAATAAAGTAGATTAACTCACACGGCACTAGCTGCTTAGCTAATATTAGCCTCTGTTAGCATGCGGGCCTGTCTAAACATTGTCAATAAACATAAAAAGCACAACAAAAGAAAATGTGCTCCAACATTGTTGAACACATTAGCTAACTTAATGAGTTAAGCATTCAAGCAGAGGTCTTAAGTGAACTTAAATTATGGAATAAAGTGGATTAACTAACTCTATATTTGCCAACCAGGTGAAGTCGTTAGCTCTGTTGCTAATATTAGCTGTTGATAGCTCAATGGATTGTGTAAAGATTGTCACCAACGGTAAAAAACCAACCACAAAAACAGGTGCTATTATTACATATTTGAATACTTTAGCTAGTTTACTGGGATGAGCAGTCTACCCGTAGTGTGAATGGAACTATTTGCTCCACACTGTGAACTTAACAGATGATGAGAATGTGCAAATTAAGCCTCAGATTTCATATCCAGCAGAGGAAAGAAACACTACTACTGATTTATTTTGTTTCTGTTTTTCATCACTTGTTTTCTATGACATATAGAAGGTGATCATACATTGTGAACAGTTTGTCCACTCACTTTCTGTCTAATTTAAAGGAATTTACAGACGCTACAGTCGGCCTGGTGAATACAAGTAATACTGCCTTTCCACTAGTACCAGCTTAACTCGACTCGACTCACTTATTTGCATTTACATTACAAAAAAAGACCTGGAATGTGGTACCCAGTACTAATCTTTTGGCGTTGCCTCGGCCAATGTTTCAAGTGATACTCAAACCTGATGTATAAAACCTGCAGACATTGATTTATCAGCAGAGGTGGGAAGTAACTATCTTGTTACTGTGCGTAAGTTGATTTTTTTAGGTAGGCTATTTGCACTATATTATATATATAATATAGTGCATATATATAATATAATATAATATATATATATATATATATATATATATATATATATATATATATATATATATATATATATATATATATATATATAATATAGTACTATATATATACATTATATATGTATTTTTCAGCCAACTTTTTACTTTTACTCCCTACACAAATGTGACAGTATGACAAATATGTGACTTCAGAGGGAAAAACAGTGGAGGAGAGAAGGAGCACAGAGGTCAGTACCAGATTCCTACATGGGTCCACTTTTTCCAAAATGTCTTACTCATACACAAAAAGCTGAGTACTGTGAACCCATCAAATGCATTGTCTACACAGTAAGTCACTTTTAAGGGCTTTATTTTTGCCTTTTTATTTGGTTCAGTAAGCATTGTTTCATTCATGGTTAAAAATTCAGTTTTACTTTTTTCTTTTGTAATTTATTACAATTGAGAAGTTGTACTTTTTTTTTTTTACTTTTACTTAAGCAGTACTTTTACTTTTACCAAAGTATTTTTATTTCCACACAAGTAGTTGTACTTCTGCTTAAGTACAAAATATGAGTTGTTTTGTCACCTCTCAGTTGATTCTGTGACCTGCCCCTTTACAAAATACAGAAGCTGACAATAAATATGGCGGTACATTAATCCACATGATGACAGCCCATAATACTACATCATGGTTGGTTCAGGAGATTCAATCTTCAGTGGCCGGTGTAGAAATTTAGATACAACACCTAATAAGTTTAAAATTATAAACAATTCCCTGAGCAGAGAACATGGAAGTAGGTGCCACGTCACTATGACGACCAGGTACTGTAAAATCAGTAGTACTATTCTGTGATGCAAATGCTCTCCAGAAATACTGAGTCGATCCAGGCCAGTACCAGTGGAAACGCAGCAAAAGTCACTTTTTAGTCCTACATTGCACTGATGCTAATGATGCTAAATGCTACAATGGCTGACTACTCACTCTACTGGCACAAGGTGGTAATACACTGTTACTATCCTGGCCTACACTAGTGTAAAATCCAGTTGAAAATCCAATAGGAATTCTACTGGTATGAACTGGTCCGAACTGGTCTGTACTGGAGCAAAAGGTTTTTGAACATTTCTACTGGTAGGTCCAGTTAGAATACCATTTGACAACGGTTGCGGTCCAGTAGAACCATTAGAGCTACTGGATTAAGACTCCTCACCAGTTCGGTTTAGTTTAAACCAGTAGGCTTTAACTGGTGTGTGTGTGTTTGAGGAACCACCATTTGTGGAAATGTTAATTGAGCCATACCTTTTTTCTTAATTTGAATAAATTTACAGTATCATCCAAAGTCTACTTGTTCATGTTGTTCTTTGTTAATGTAACTTAAAGGACTTCGAACTTTTTAACATTATTAAATGTTCAAAGTGACTTTTACCAGTGAATATTGAGTTACATAGTGTTTCAATTTCCAACAGCCAGCTGAACTCTATTAGTTTCTAAATGGTTTCCTACTGGTTTTCTACTGGAATTTTTAACTGGTTTTCAACTGGATTTTCCGCTTGGGTATATATTACTTCAGTGTCATTTTTAATTGTTTGGCATATCATCAAAACTAAAAGGCGTACGTGAGTAGAAATATTATATATTGCTCCTTTAAACAACCTTTATTTCCATTTAAAAACGAATGCCAAATTAAGATTTCAGTAGGTTTCTCATGACATTTAAGTCCTTTCAGTGAGTCATTAATGTGCTTATGATCATCTAACACACAGACAGACATTACCTTTTATTATGCCACATCTCATACCTTGTTCATGCCAGAGAATCTGAATCCATATTCTATTTCACATTAAAGCTAATTGTTCTTTGGAATGCACACCGAGATGAAAGGAGAGGAGAAAGACATCACATTTAATAAGACG
Source organism: Siphamia tubifer (assembly GCA_020466265.1). NCBI lineage: Eukaryota > Metazoa > Chordata > Actinopteri > Kurtiformes > Apogonidae > Siphamia > Siphamia tubifer. Next base: position 21,724,594 of record CM035794.1, on the reverse strand, counting down.
AGTCCTTTTACTTTTTAACACCATGATACTGGAGGCCTCTCTTTCTCCCTCTCATTCTGACAGCAATCTCTCGCTCTGCACAGAAAAACTCCGGCAGGGCTCGGTGCAGTCTGCAGGTGTGTGTGTGAGATCGTACATGTATGCTCGGTATGCAGATGTGTGTGTTTGTGTGTGTGTGTGTAGAGTTGATGTGAATGTATGTGTGGCTTTGCAGGGCTGGGAGGAGCTGCAGTGTGGAAGTAGGACAGAGCTGACTGATGCTGCTACCTGCTGAATAAAAGCAAACGACTCAAACACTGCGCTGGTGCTCCGTTTCATCATTTCTGTCGACGTGAATATCAGTTTAACCCTGTGAACCCGAAGTACAGAGGGATTCGTGGAAACACTGATGCTCCACACGTATACCGGCATAATAATACATCTGTGAGCAGACGTAGATTTCAGGGAGGCTGCAGGGGATTTGTTACCCTGGGTATTTAGAACATGTGCATTTGTCACAGCAGAAAACATGAAAAGAGCAGAGGATGCTGGAACTATAGTTTAGTTACACACAATGGTTGACAGGAAGGTGTTTTTCTTCTGCACTGAGTTGTATTTTGCTTTTATAAGTGAAAAATCTTTGGTTTTCAGTTCATATCAACAGTGACTATTATGTCACAAATCGATTTTTTTCCATCACAAAAGTTTGAAAAGGCTGTGGCTCAGTTGGTAGAGTGGGTCGCCCAATGACCGAGAGGTTGGCGGTTCGTGTCCCAGCTCTGGCTGTCCACATATCAAAGTGTCCTTGGGCAAGACACTGAACCCTGACTTAGGCTCCCAGTAGGACTGACCTTTGACCTTAGAAACCTACTGGTGTATGAGTGTGAATGTGAAGCTAATGTAAAGCGCTTTGAGCACCGTGAAGGTGGAAAAGCACTATATAAGTGCAGACCATTTACCATATGTTTCTAAACCCACTTTTATTAGTCGTTTTTGGGTCCTTATCGCTCATAAAAGTTTGAATTTGAAGGTGCTATAACGCTTTATACTGATTTTGGCAATAATCAAGTGAATTTCTACAACCAATTCCTTAACTTGTTTTAACTAGTGGTGTCATGACATTTGCACATATGACTTCAAAACTTCTGACGAACATTTGTGTGAGTACCACATAATTAGTTTGTTCTCAGTAGCAGTTGTAGTCCATACTGAAATTATGTCCAAAGGTAGAGCTAGCTAAAATGTTCAGTTGAAGAGTGCATAGTTAACAACCTGGAGGGGGCGGGGCCTGAAGTGGCTCATGTACATGTAAAGGGCCAGTGCTTTAAATAACAATAATTATAATGGTAAATGGACTGCACTTCTATCGCTCTTTTCCACCTACACGGCACTTAAAGCGCTATACATTAGCTTCACATTCATTCAGTTCAGTTTATTTCGAGTACACAAAATCATCAAAAGATCAATCATGATGGTCAACAAAACATATTTTTTGCACTCGAAAAGGAGTAGGAAGAAGTTACATTTATAAACTCCTACCCCCTTTTTACAAATTAATAATCCAGCACCTTCTACATTCTATGATTTAACACACTATTTATCCTTTACGCAAAACATCTACAATCATTTCTATACACTCTACACTCACTTCACATAAATGCAATTTCTATAATCAACTATACCTATATTTATATTCACTTTATATTTACTACAAATACAGTATTTAATATATCTTCTAATCATGATAGTCTATATTAATTTATCACTATAAAATGTTATTTTATACATCCTTCTACATTATAACTGAATATTCATACAACAGGAAGTGCTGCTGCCATACAAGGTGCTGCCAGACCTACTGGGAGCAATTTAGGGTACACTGTCTTACCCAAAGACACTTTGACATGTGGACAATCAGAGCCAGGATTCGAACCACCAACCCTCCAATCATTGGACGACCCACTCAATCAACTGAGCTACGACTGGTGATTGTACTATAATAATAATAATAATAATAAAAATAATAATAATAATAATAATAATAATAATAATAATAATAATAATAATAATAATAATAACTTTATTTATAGAGCAAAGAACAGCAACATAAAGTATAACTGTGGTTGAGTGAGTTGAGGTAAAGAGGGCAGAAATAACAGAACATGATAATGTTAGATCCATGCAACATGAGGGAATGGAATAAAACAGGGTCATGTTTGTCACCCAGACCGGGTAAAATTAGAATTCAAACAATAAAAACATAAAAAAATAAAAGAGACAACATCACGTACAAGCCAGTCGATAAAAATACATTTAAAGAAGTGATTTAAAAGACGGCACTGATTTTGACTCCAGTCTTATTTCCTGGGGCAGGACGTTCTAATGTTGAGGACTCCTGATAGAGAAGGTGCAGTCACCTTCAGGTTTTCACCTTGACTTTGGAACAGCTTGGAACCCCCCGCCTGAGGATGAATAAGAGCAAAAAATACAGTGGTCAGTTGTAATGAACAGCTCATCCATGTCTGAACACTATAAAAGAACATCTGTTAGTTTAGCATCAATGCTTCTTAGCAATGAACTGAACATTTTTAGGACTTTAAGGACACTCACACTCTTCATTGACATTTCAGTGACACAGTGCACATAATGTTCACGCACTGAATTTAAAGACATAAATATACAATATTTCTATACACTGTTTTTACCCGGCAACACGTCCAATGCACGCCTCTTCTGGCCTGGCACAGTGTAAAGGCTGCCAGTGGCATTTACTGTGAAGAGAGAGCGCTGCTGAGCCAATAAATACAGTTATGGAAAATGGAATCCCATTAACTCTAAACCCTGTAACAGTAGCTAACATTAGCAACCTGCCTCACTACCTAAACCAGGAGTCTCAAAGTATGTTTCTTTCAGGGGCCACGTTCAGCCCAATTTGTTCTACAATGGACTGGACCAGTAAAATAATAGCATAATAACCTAGAAATAACGACAACTTCACATTTTTGTCTTGGTTTTAGTGGAAAAAAACCCCATTAAATTATGAAAATACTTCGTTTTATAAACTCTCTAAACAAAAAACCTGAAAAAAAAAAATCTTAAGGGTGTCATTCTGCTGAAAACCATCGAGTTACCAATACATGTTTAAGTCTCCGCCCCTTCCAGGAGGCTCATGGGGCCTGAGATCAGAAAATGAATGAATGGTATTCAATGGGAAATAAAATGCTAAAATCATATCTGGTTTGTCATGTGCCCTGAATCACACACATGTTGGACTTCATAATAAATGATAATTATTGATGTGTGTTTCAATGCTTCTGTTAAACAACGGCTGATTCATTTGTGAGTAAAACCTGTTAATAATTATGGTTTACATAAACACAACCAATGTTTATGTCAGGAAAAAGGAAAAAAAAATAAATACACAACCACACGAATATTAACCACACCTTCCTCTAGTTCTTCCAGTATATCACCTATGTTTTTTCTCATCTCCCAACCAATGAAATCGCCCCTTTTTTATGCATGCAAATTTTAATGTATGCATACACAGTCCAGTACAACACACTTAATATTACTTTTTCCATTTTCTTCTAATGCGATGCCCTTTTATATCAAATACATGTAAACAAATCACTACACCATTGTAAATGTGAAGCACTTGAAAAATACATTAATTGTATCGTACAGATATTAGGGACTCCATAAGACCATATAGATTTTACTAAAAATAAGTCTTTTAAAAAGAGTGAGAAGAAAAGAAAAGAAAAAGAACAAACCTCAGTAACACCTGGGTTACATAAAGTTAGTGTTTTCTTTTCACACTAAAACCTGAGACATAAAAAGACACAGATTGGTGCACTTAAAAATTTTTTTAAAAAAATCCCCATGATGCAGGAAATGAAGTGTTTGACGTTCAGGATTTCCTGGGGGTGGAACCATAGACCCCTGCTTAATGTGTCCCGCCCCGTGTATGAAACAACGCCCATCCATCTGTGCATTCTTATGTGAGGAAAGTCCCTGGAGTTTTACAAATAAAAGAAGTGTATCTAAGCAGATTGTCAGTGAATGTGCTCATCCTTCTCTCCTCCTTTACCATGTGTGAAGGAACCCTTTTGTAAACCCATGGAATATTACACAGATCTGTGTCTACGGTTAAAAATAGGGGATAGTTGGAAGCTAATGTTAGACTTGAGCAATGGGACGTATTAACATCAGCGCTGGAGTCCTCTTAGAATAAAATTTCCTCTTTTTCTTTCCCTGGACATTTTTCTAGTGCTGAGCTGCAGCTGAAGAGTTTAATATTAGCTTCAGAGGGAGATTTGACTCAGTGATTGAACTAAACTAATACTTTTACAGACATGAGGACTGAATACAGTGAATATAACCTGTGTTTGTATGAGTAGGAAGATTATAGACCAGTGTTTCTGAAGCTCTGCTCTGGTACATTAGGCTGTTATTTTATTAGCTCACCTCCTGTAAGGGCACACAAGGGCTATTGTTTTTGCTTCAGTTTGGTACAGTAGTTAGTTTGAAGCTTGTTTTTAAAGTAGCAATGTATATATATTTAATTTTAAGCTTGGTTTTACACCTCATTCACTGACTGGTTTGGATTTTAATTGCATTGTACTTGTTGCAATGACAAATACATTCTATTCTAGTTAGTTAGTTAGTTAGTTAGTTAGTTAGTTAGTTAATTAGTTTTGTTGGTTGGTTGACACTTAAGCAGCAAAACTATTCCTACCAAAATAGGACTATAGCTTGACAGTGTCTCAGAATCGATGTAGTTATATTTTGGGAAAACTAGGTCAAAATTAAAACATTTTATGACATTTTTTAAATATATTTTTCTCTCCTGTTTATTTAGAATTGGACCCGCTCTACCTCCTAAGCCAAAATATAAACATTTTAAAATGTAATAAAAAAAAAAAAAGTACAATATATTTAAATCTAAAAATAGGTAAACAGTGATTTTACTGCCCTGTGAAAAATGTCAGATTTTACCCAAACTTTTTGTGTGCTATTGGAGAAAACTAACAAACATGGATCTAATTCTGAATTCAGACGTTCTTCATGAGATCAGACTGTTGAGTCAGCATATAACACCAGTGCTTTAATAGTAAATCATCAATATTCAAGAGCATAATGATATAGAGCTGGAGTTGTAATTGGAGAAGTCACTGGTGAGCCTGTATTCTACTGTAGAAATTAACATCTAGGAATAAATATACAAATGCTGCAAAATGTTCTGGGAAAATATAGAACCTAATAGATGGGAGAACGTAGGAAAGTAGATCAAAATCATTTCTTTCCCTTGTACTATGACTCTTCCACCCAGTTTGTGTGATGGAAGTGATGAACAGTGAAGGATTCCATCAATATGCTTCTGAAATGGAAAAATATTCCAAAGGGCTTCAACCCAAACATAACAGTGATTACTGCTGGTTTGTACAGAGGGAAACTGTCACAAGTCATGAACACACGTCTGGATGATTCTGGAATAATTAAAGCCATAGCTGATGGCCTTTAGTCTTTGTTTGGATCAAAGTCAATATGACAAATTCAGACTGTGAAAAAAAAAAATCATTAAAGGTGTTGGTACAGAATTGGAAAAATACTGTTTTGAATAATACTATTTTAATTATTCTTACTTCAGATTTTGATTTGTGGGAATTATTTATATGCTTACAGCCTTACTGGGTTCCTTCTATTGTACAGTCTTTTTATTTCAATTTTTTTTTTTTTTTTTTACTTTTATGACCTCCACCAAGTTATATTTTTGACAGAGTCTGTCTGTCTGTCTGTCTGTCTGTCTGTCTGTCTGTCTGTCTGTTAGCAAGATAACTTAAAAACTAATGAATGGATTTTGATGAAATGTTCAGGATGTGTTGGGAGTGTCACAAGGAACAAATGATTACATTTTGGTGGTGATCCAGAAGAGATCCTGGATTCTGGATCACTTTGAAATTTTACATTGCAGTAAATGGAGAATACATTTGAAAATGATCCAGGATCTCTTCCTGATCACCACCAACGCATCCTGAAAATCTCATCAAAACCCACCCATTATCTTGACCCCGTCCTCCCTCCCCCTGGATCACCACCGAAATCTAATAATTTCTAGATCTCCATATTACCAACATTCCCTGAAAATTTCATAAAAATCCATCCATAAATCTTTGAGTTATCTTGCTAACTAACAGACAGACAGACAGACAGACAGACAGACAGACAGACAGACAGACAGACACACTGTCAAAAACATAACCTCCTTGGTGGTCTGCCTTGGCGGAGGTTTGCGTTCTCAGACTGTTTTTGTAGTTGTAAGTGTTGTGTGTTGTCTCTTTTTCTGGGCCAAGAGCTGAAATTAAATGTCATTGTGCATTACATAATGACAAATAAAGAATCTGATTCTGAAGGTCTAAGGTTCTAATGTAAATGAACACTACACTGTCCACGTATTGATAGAGAACTGAGGAAAAAAATCTAAATAAACAGCAGGTTGTGCATTGAAGTCATATTGGAAGAAGAATGAGACATGTATTTAAATCATAATAGAGGAAATTGTGATAAATGATGTTAAAATAAAGCTACAATTACTTAGCATTAGCGTCACCAACTGGTTACGCATGGTGTCCCATAAAGTTGATTAAATAAATCAAGTGTAACTGAGACTCAATATGTAATCATTACATGGGGTCAAAGATGATTACTGATGTGTATAAATCTGAATTAAAAAGAGGAATGTGTTTGAAAACAAAATTATTCTACCTTTATGGGCAATGTTTTATATTGATGAATACAGAATATTATCACAGTTAAATTAGATTAAGTTGATCAGTGTGGTGGTTGTGTATATACCCTAAACCTCCCAAAGTTTAGTCACATCATTATGTCAACACTAACACTGAAAAATACAGGTTTGCAGGAGGACTGTGAACATGTCATTTACAAAATAAACAGCATGTGGTGACTAAAATAGGACAGAACATTTTTACACACAGACGCTGCTGTCAGTGTGGTGTTCACTGAACGACAATTAATAGAGTTTTGATCATGTGACTGAAGGGTCTTTGCTGGAGTACAGTATATGTTCCTCCTTTCTAGTCCAAATATCTCATCACACTTAAAATCAGACATAATCACCTAAAGATGAACTTTTCACTGAGATATAGGAACTTATTTCTAGACAATAGACATGGAAATAATATTTCAAGAAACCATACCAATGTAATTTTCACTTGAATTAAGTCAAATAAATAAATAAATGGTTCCAGGCACAACATACCCCACCCCCCTTTTACACATTTAACCGGATTTTCTCCATTTATTGTGAAAACACATTTTTGACCTACATTCACCAAAATTGAATGGGATCTATTCTGGATCTGAATGTGGTCAAGTAGTTTTGGTGCAAATTTCTTAAAAAACAAACAAGACAGACAAAAAAATTTAAAATAAAAAGTTACCCAAAACAATACCACTCTTCCCGTTCTGGGGGTGTTGGTAATAAATAATAAATCTTGAATTAAGCAAAAACATATACAAATGCAACAAGTGGAAATTATTTTGATAACATTTGTGGAAATAAAATTTTCCAGATCTATGGTTTAAAATTAAGCTCTAACTGCAATCATACTTAGGGAGTAGCATGTATATTTAACATTTTAAACATGTCGATTGAACATTTTAAACATGTATATTTAACATTTTAAACATTTAGATTTAACATTTTAAACATGCAGATTGAACATTTTAAACATGTATATTTAACATTTGTAAACATTTAGATTAAACATTTTAAACATGTAGATTAAACATTTTAAACATGTATATTTAACATTTTAAGCATTTAGATTGAACATTTTAAACATGTAGATTAAACATTTTAATCATGTAGATTGACATGATGGGTGAGGTGGAGAGAGGACTCACCTGTATGAGTCTCCAGTTCATCTCAGGGCTGAACATATATACACAAACAATCACTCTCACATTCACACCTATGGACAATTTAGATCAGGGGTCTCAAACATGCGGCCCTGGGGCCAAATGAGACCTGCCACAGGTTCAATTGCAGCCCGTGATATAAAGTGCAAAAATACCACAGTCAAGGCTGTGGAACTGATTTTAGTTCAGGTTCCACATACATACTAATATGTTCTACAGTCAAATTATAGCAGAATAACATACAAAAAATAATTACTCCATATTTTCTTCTCATTTTGATGTGAAAATAATTTACAGTATGCCCATCAATAATAACAACTTAAAATTTCTGTCTTTGTTATAGTGCAAAAATAAGATTAAATTAGGAAAATATTTATAATTATGAACTATCCTGTAATAATGCAATGTGAAAAACCTGAACAAATATGAACAAACTGAAATTTCTAAAGAAAATTAAACACAATTTTAATAATTTAGTGTCTCTGAAGTAGATCTGATCCAAAATGCACATACGTAAATGATAAATTGAGGCATAATATTGTTAGAATTGCCTGAATTGTTCTTGAGATATTTCATTTTTTTCAGATTATTCACACATTTCTTGTTGGATAGTTGTTGTTTTTAAGCATTTTCACAAGGTAATGGGGTTTGTTTGCACTAAAAGACACATTTGGAATTGTCTTTTTTTTTTTCTAGGTTAATATGCTATTATTTTACTGGTCCGACCCACCTGAGATCAAATCGGGCTGAATGTGGCCCCTAAAAGTAATGAGTTTGAGACCCCTGATTTAGATGAACCAGTTAACATATCAGAGAACCACTGCACCACCGTGTCGCCCAATTGTAAAACTATTTGCTGTTAATTCTACAGTCTTTTATTTTTACAATGAGGTTATTCAGACACTCAGGCATTAAGTTGTAACAATGCCTCTTTTATTTTAACTTTATTCTGTGCATTATCAAGAAGAAGTCTGTTTTAAGGCGTTTCATCTGTAGAAGCTTCTTACACTTCACTATGTTATTTAATTATATCCTCTGGCATTTTCTGTGAGGATGAAAGCAGGACCCTTTGATTATAGTGTTGATATGGTGATATACGTATGTTGTTGAGTCTCAGAAGATATTCCCCATCGTATTATTTTACCCATAATTCCATAAATGGTTAGAGGCGTGGTGGGTTTTCACAAGCAGTCATTGTCCTAACAGTGATCTCACTGGCTCTTTATGCAGTAGTTTGTGTGATGTCAGGAGGTTGTGCAGCGTAATGTGTGGCTTCCTTCCTACTGTTGGGACGTTTCAGGATGAGGGGACGGCGAGATGACCTGACTCCAAATGAAATGAGAGCACGGAGTGGCGAGCACCCAGTTTATCAGCTCCCTGGAGTCTGCCTGTCCCCGCTAGAGCCATCCTTTAACTTCCATTTAATGAAGGTCCCACGACACCATTTCTCTTATCGGATAGGCTATTAAAAGTTTTAGAGGAGCCGCTCATTAATTCAATTTAAAATTTAATGCCTGAATTTCAGCTGACTTTCAGATAATACATTCAGAAGACTAGAGGAAGTTATCCTCGCAGTGATGTACAGCAGCCTTTAATAGTAAAAGAGGGTAATAAGTATGTGTTTGTTTGGCTGAACTCTGCTGACAAGTAAACCACAGCTTTAGCGGAGCAGCAGCCTTCTATTAGAACAGACCTCATTGTGCCAAAGCAACCGTTATAGCAACACATCAAAAGGAATTCAATCCATGTGAGGCGAAGTCTGTTATTTAAGTTTATCGAATGTGACAATATTGGTCGACCATGTAGAGAAACACATATTTATGTAATTGAGGAAGAAAGAAAAGGTGAAGTGACCAAATGACTGTTAAATAGGAACAAACTTTAAGACAGGGGTCTCAAACATGCGGCCCGGGGGCCAAATGCGGCCCATCAAACGTTCAAATGCGGCCCCTGAGCTGAAGAGAATAATAACTTAAAAAAAAGACTGTATTTTCATCTCAGATTTTTTCTCGGTCTATGAATGAAGACAACTTCAAATATGTCTTTTTGTTTTAGTGGGAAAAACTAACATTAATTTATGAAAGTATTTACATTTATATGCGATCCTGTAACAATAACATGTGAATAATCTGAACAAATGTGAACATGAAATGTCTAAAGATAATTAGATACAATTTAAACTATTTTCTGCTTCTGTTACTAAGAGTTTAGTGTCTTTGTAAAACTGATCCATAATAAAACACATGGACTAATGATAAACTGAGGCAGAATATTGTTAAAATTGACCTTAATTTTCCTTTTTTTTTTTTTAAATTTGGATAATTAAAAAAAATACTTTCATAATTGATTTGGGTTGGTCTTTTTTGCAGTAAAACAATGACAAAAATTTTGAGTCATTATTTTTTATAGGTTATTATGTTTTAATGTTACTGGCCCGGCCCATTGGAGAGCAAATTAGGCTGAATGTGGCCCCTGAAAAAAATGAGTTTGAGACCCCTGCTTTAGGAGGAGGTGGATGTGATGACCCCCTGTAGCAACTCATAATGTAATAAAAGCTCATAATGTAGATTATTCATTTTTATTTCACACTTTAAAAGATGACAAATACATAAGAACATACAAAAATACAAAAGTGCAAGAGAGGCCCAAAGTTTAATATACTAATATAGAGGCCTCCCTTCATCAACTTAATTAACACTTCAAATGAATCAGATAAACAAAAAATAACTCCAACAAGGCAGTCAGAAGCTGCGTTACCATTACCCTTGGAAATTTGAGAAATGTAAATATCGTTATAAAAAACTGGTAATGGAAACACCTGAATTTCGAAAAAACACTCAAGTATCGATAATTTTTACGCTAATATTATGCTTTCATGAGGTGGTTTTTCATACGTTTCAATATTGTAATATATCAAAAAAGTGCAATGGAATCACTTTTTCTGCAATTATATGTCACAGGATGTGACGTGTATGGTCACATGATCACTCCTCTCCGAGCGAAAATGGCAGCCACAATGGCAGTGCAATTCCTACATTTAACATTCAATGTTAAATCTACAACTGTTTATGGTTTGATGTTGTGTTACAAAATGACAATGGGACCAGGAATATACAAATATTAATGCATAAATATGGGAGACAAAAGATTCCGATGAGCACATAATTCAGTCAGGGATAAATCTGGCTGCATAGACAAACAGATAAGACAAAATTTGACAACATTTGACATTAAACACCTAAGAATGTAAGTAAAAGATCCATTGAATGGTGATATTCCAGTGTTGTAAAGACCAACAATAGGATTTAGATTTTTTTATTTTAAAACCTCATGGAAATTGAGTTGTTGATGTGGTACAGTCGAACTAATTAATAGGCCCTCTCTCTCTCTACCCCCTCAAGTCCCATCTGGACTCAAGGTCTCAACGTTCTAGTAAAGTCTTCAGACACAAATGGAAATTTTTGGGATGGAGTTCAATAATGATCTACTTATACACAGGGGGGTTTTAGGGGGGTTAAATGATTAGATATCTATCTATCTATCTATCTATCTATCTATCTATCTATCTATCTATCTATCTATCTATCTATCTATCTATCTATCTATCACTCACCATATAATGGGGGTTTATCTCTGTTCACCACAAACCACACATGTTGTCTGACCTTTCCCTCCCTTCTACCACAGGGATGTTTCACCAGGTCTGAACATATGACACACTTGTAACTTTACATCCACACACACACACACACACACACACACACACACACACACACACACACACACATCCAGCCCTTTTGCCTTGATAGTTTTCCACAGCGTGGGTGTTCGCCACGTTTCTGTCGTCCTTCAAGATGACTGAAATCTGGATCCAGATTCTTGCAGAGCCCTGAGGGACTCCATGTTCCATGTGCTGGTGTCTGTAGTGAGTCGCTGGCTCACTCTGATCTCAGACCAGCTGAGTCAAGACAACACTGTGGCTTTAAGACAGCAGCTGATCACAGCAGCAGCGCCTCTGTCTGTGCACAGGGACCAGTAAACCTCATTACCAGTCTATTTATTCACACAAGTCCATGTCAACTCTCAAAGTCATTTTTAAGGACTAATTTCGATTCATAGTTTCATCAACATATGTGATGTGACATTTTAACTGACTACCTGAGTATTGTGTTTTTCAAACCTAGAACACTAACGTCAGGTGATTTTCACTCATAATTCTTGTCCTCTGATTTTCAGTGCATTGCTGCATTTTTTTGTTATTTAATGTTTTATTGTATATTGGGAAATTAAAGAAATATACTACAATTTGGCATACAAAGTTGTACTTTTACATAAATTGATTAAGACTGTATTTTATCAAGGATATTATATTGGGTAAAATATACCAAACATGAGTGATGAAGTTCCTAATTTTACCGTTAATGTTCTAGGGCTTTTTTTAGTGCTTATGGCTTCTTCTTCATATAGTACTATAAACCTCGCCGCTTGCAGTCATTTATATTCCCACAGGGTAACTGTTCCTCATATATACCAAATGTTGAAGTTACACTCCACATGCTGAAATCCCTTTTCTTCTTGTAGTTAGTGTGAAAATTGTGGCTGCGTTCTGTGAAGCTGCTTTTTGCTCACACTGACTCATGGTTTAACACTGACACCTAGTGGTGTGTGTGCAGACACTCGTCCCTCTGTGGGTTGTTTGGACTGAACTGATATAATCCACAAACTGTGCCAGGTTTGAGAGCAGATGATATTTACTACAAAATCTAACATATGTTAGTGCAGTGCAGTTGGCTTCTGATGTTTAAGACAGGAGGCTGCAGTTAGTGAAGCACTGAATCACAATTACACTGCTCTATCATCTTTTAGAAAATATCTGCTTCAAACATTAAATGTGCTAAATCTAATTGGGGGAAAAAAATGACAAAAGTACTGGTTCGTTCATGTTTTTATTGTATATGATGGTGTGTTATTCCACATATATGCTGGTTTATGTACATGTATACAATGGATTAGTAAATATTCCACTAGAAAGAACCTGTAAAGTGAATGGATCATAATGTGCAGACAGTGTTTTGAAGTAGATCTGAAACCAATATTCCTTTGGACTAAAACATATTCTATTGTTAATTCTAACAATTTCACATTTTAAGCCCAGACTTATCTTGGAAACGTGAGCCAACCATCATTTAAGACTTGAGTTTTCTTTATCAGTAACACACATGTGGTAACATTTTATTACCTCCACCAAGGAGGTTTTAAAGTCAGGTATGCTTGTCTGTCTGCCTTTCAGCAGGATTACGTGAAAAGTTCTGAACAGATTTTTGATGAAACTTTCAAGAATGATAGATAATGGGTCAAGGAAGAACCCATTTCATTTTGAGAAATGAAGGTTAAAGGTCATACTAGTAGGTAGGGACATTTCATTAGCTTTATTCCGGAAGTATTTTACTTGTAGATCAGTGTTACAACTGTATTAATTTATTGATTCATTTTGAGCAGAAGGAAAAGCATATGTTGTGTGTACAAAGAACTAATAACAGCAAAGAGAGATGATCAAGACAGTATAGTAATTGCCATGTACACTGGTAATAAAATAAATTCAATAAGTATTGCTTGAAAAGAAGGGGACAGAAGAAAACTTCTTAAATGCCACTCTCACCTCTCATTTATACAACATAGTACTTTTACTAGTACTTAACGATACAGTAACATCTATACCCAAGACCCCAGACTTATCTTGGAAACGTGAGCCAACCAGCATTTAAGACTTGAGTTTTCTTTATCAGTAACACACATATTAAAATGTTATTTGTTTTATTCCACAAGTATTTTACTGGTAGATCAGTGTATTCAGTGTTGACTTATTTCACATGTATAAAATACTTTAGGGAACAAGGAAAACACACTTAAGACATGTTTGAAAATATACCACATGCATAAAAAGAAGCACCGATATAAAACTATCTTATAGAATTTGCATCATTCATCATCATCTAGTTTTTGGTATTTAGAAATTACATTAAACTGTAATGTAAAGACACATATAGATTTACAAGTGCACTGCCTGTCCAATAAAAAGTCACACATGCAATATTTCACTGCACCACCTTTGGTTGTGATTACAGGAATGTGACACTCAGTTTAACTAAGCTAATAGTTCAGATTCATCTATGGGTAAATACTTCAGTGGTTAATAATGTTTCAGGTGGAGCAAGTTATTTAATCTAACTGATACAGTAAGTGTCCTCTCATGTCTCTAATGTTTAACAGGTTGGACACCACCAGGATTGATCAGGGTCATCAGGGTTTATGAGAGAATACTTCAGGGACCATGAGGTATTTTCCCATAAAAAATAGACTTCAAAAAGATCAGACTTTAATTTAGGATGATGAAGACTTGATGCAGTAGTCTGATCATCAACATCAATAATAAAATAATTAATGCAACAACGGGTGGGGAAAAAATTCCAACAAAATGTATTGTGACACTACAGAAGCATTATGTATGTAGCAAAAAAGTCAAAGTTAATGTCTCCTGTAATCAGAACCAAAGGTGATCCAGTAAAATATTGCATGTGCGACAGTGTATAACCTGTATTCCCAATGCCAACATGTTAGTCATTTGTTAATTAACATAATTTCAATATCTTGTCTGATTGTCTGAACCCGCTTTATCTTCAGTAGGGTCACAGGGGTCACAGGGGGCCTAATCCAGTTACAATGGGTGAAGGCGGGGTACACCCTGTATGAGTCTCCAGTTCATCTCAGGGCTGAACATATATAGACAAACAATCACTCTCATATTCACTCCTATGGGTAATTTAGATTAACCATGTTTGGATGGTGGGAGGAAACTGGAGTACCTGAAGAAAACCCACGCAGACACGAGGAGAACATGTAAACTTCACACAGAAAGGTCTGGTGTGGGAATAGAACCAGGGACCTTCTGTCTGTGAGGCATGAGTGTTTACCACTACACCACCCTGCTGCCCCTTGGTGAAGAAGTGTGATGGAAAAATACTACATATATATATGTATTGTTTTTGTCATACCATATGCTATTAACTCTTAATCTGTGTATTTTTTAAATGAATTTGTATAGATTCACCATCTTTACTCTGGTGCACCCACAGTGACTTACCTTCGACAGTGTCCTGTGAGTCGAGGTCCGATTTTGGTCAAAGCGAAAGTAGTCACAACAGGTTTCCTGGAGTCACAAAAACAAAATGTGTGTCTTCTCAAAACAATATGTTTTTGAATGAGTAGTTTATAAAACCATCACGGAACAAAAACTCACACCTTGTAATGGCTTTGAGCTACTTCCTCTCAATAGCGAACAATGCATGTTGTCACTGCTAACAGCTGTGCGCCTACACGTAGCAGCCAAAAACACCTCCAAACAACTGATGAAAGTAGTTTGCTAAGGCCCATTAGGCCCCCACAGACCCCCGTGACCCTAGTGAGGACAAAGCAGGTTCAGATGACGAGAGTCGAGACTTCTTTACCAAAAACAGAAGAAAACAATGAAAATAAAAAATGGTTTCCCTCCCCTGTGAAAACTAGTCAATTTAACAAAGAAATCCAATTTTCTATTTACAATATTTACAAACACACACTGTCAGACTGTCTGATCAAGGGCATGTGCTCATCACACACAGCTGGAGAAGGAGTGAGAGATTAAACACTTCATTCTTCTTTATAAATGGGGTTCAGCCAATCACAATCTGCCACCTGAAATACAGGAAATACACACACACACACACACACACACATACACATACACACAGGGAAACACCATCCTGTGTCCAGGAGGATACATAACATACAACAAAGAAAATATACAAAATGACCAGGGGTCATTTTGGGTTGGTTTTTTTTTATGTTGCAATTTTGCAACTTTTTTTGCTGTCAATTCTAGTCATTTTTTTACAGTGTGCAACACAAATGTAAGGGTGTAGAAGAATTCAATGGATTTTAAAAATATAGTGAAGTAAAACTCAAAGTAAACGCCATAAAAATAGTACAAACTCTTCCAAAACATACTTGAGTACAGTAGTGAACTACTATTCCTTAGTTATGATACAACAGTGGGCTGTAGTGACACCACTGTTTGCACTTGGATTTGTTTTCCCAGATATCTTTAAGTGTTTTTAGAGACAGAACCAGCTGATGAGAGCACAGCGCTGGGGGTTGAACATGGGACCATCAGGACATGCTGTCCTGATGGTATTTGATGAATGTTTACAGATGGCTGTGACAGAGGTGGGTGGGCAGTGGGGGCGTAACGCTGGGTGTTGTCTTCCACCAGGCCAAAGGCAGTCTCCTCACGTACGCCTATAATGGAGATTGTCTGGAGCAGTTCGATTGAAGCAATCAATCACAGTTTGTAGGCCTTCCCTCATGGACAAACACAGCTTGCAGCAACATGCACACAGTTTATTACCAAAGCCAAACTCCTTAGTTCCTTTTCCATGACGTCCCTCTGAGAGTTCAGGATCTCTACCTTCTCCAAAGACACTGATTTGTTGAGATACTGTAGATCTACAAGTTAGTGAAGTTTTAAAGAGCACAGATCACAGACAGAGCCTACTGTCACCACATCCATACATAAATACATAGAAGAATATTATTTCTTAACCCTGTATTATGTTGATAAAAAAAATTACATTGATTATGTTGTGGGTCATTTTGACCTGTTCCCTTCAAATCCACTCAAAACAGGTTAAACCCAAAAACAACTTTATTATATTATATACATTTTTAGAAAGCATACATACAATGCATTTTTTAATTCCCAAACAAAATTTAAGAACTATTTCATCAGGAGGGAGGAGACTTCGGGGTTGACCCACAACACGCTGGAGGGATTATATCTCTCAGCTGGCCTTGGAACACCTCGGGATTCCCCTGGAGGAGCTGGCTGAGGTAGCTGGAGTGAGGGAAGTCTGGGATGCTTTGCTGAGGATGCTGCCCCCACAACCCGGAGCCGGATGAAGCGGGAGACGATGAGTACGAGTACGAGTATTTCATCAAACGTTTATCTTCACAAACACTTCTCTAATTCATCCTCATCATAGACAATCTGGATCATTAAAAACATTGTCCTCTGTCTCTGAAATCTCTTCCTCTGCATCACTGTCCCAGTTCAACATCTGTGATAAAGCCTCTTCAAGAATAAACTTTCTGGAGCTCATTTTTAGTGTTTGTCAAAGAGATGACATGAGAAAAGTGACAAGGACAAGAGAGAGAAAGTTCCAACTCTACACACCTGGGTCTGAATGGCTCTTCAAAGGAAATCAAAATACAAATAATTGTCCAATCAAACCAAAGAAGCTGTTTCAGAGTTGAATCAAAATGGACTGAGCTTATATGACGTCCAAAGCGCTTTACAATTCCTCACATTCACTCAGTCACTCACCAGTAGACAGCTGCTGCCATCTTAGGGTTCAGTGTCTTGCCCAAGAACACATCAACATGTGGACAGTTGGAGCCAGGATTTGAACCGTCAAACCTTTGACCATTGGACGACCTGCTCTACCAACTGAGTTACAGCTGCCCAGAGGTGAGTCTACAGTTCAATAACTCTGGGCTCTATTATATGTTCATAAGGTCAACATTTGTGACTTATTGAAGGAAATGTTTGAACTGTAGGCGACACACTGGTGCAGTGGAGAACACTAGTGCCTCACAACAAAAAAGCCAGTTAGTGAGAAGTCTCTGTGCAGAGGTGCATTTACACACTATAACAATAAATAAATACATACATTTTAAAAATCCTGTTGTTTATTTAAAAAAAACAAAACAACAATGGGATTACATTTTTTTCCCGCATGAATATGTATGAAACTGTAAACATATGTCCAGAGTAGGGCATTAACGACTTCAATTTTTTTTCAAGTCGACTTATCCCTCAATGAAGTCAAAGTCGAGTTGATGGGTCGTGATGACGTCATCATATAGTCAGTGGAGGAACAACAGACACATGTCTGTCCAGCAATGAGCAACTTATATTAAAGTTCACTACAATGTAATAATGTCCACTGACACAAGCATCAACATTTTAACCCCAACAAAACAAAGGTTAATGTTAGCAAAGAGTTTTCTGTTACATTTAACTGCACAACATCAGTAGGGGACATATGTAGTATGTCCACATTTTGTCTGGACCCACGGCTCTAACCCCCCCCCCCCCTCTGGTTTTGGATATTGCCGTTGGGTCCTGCTGTTAATGGGTTCTTCTGACGGCGTGAACACAAAATGATTGAAAGAGGAACTTCACATCCAACAAAGTCCAGGCAGAGTGGGGTCTGGAAAGCTCCCAGCCGACCCCGCAAGCCACCTTCCTCCCCTGAGCTGTTTATGTGCACCGCAGAGGAAATGCACCCAGCGGTACCACAAGCCAGACCCTCCTCTTAGAAAAATACTGACATTCAGCAGGTCGGCTCGTCTAATCTGATGCCATAGTCGAAAAGAAATAGAGGGGTGGGGTAAAGGGACAGGGGCAGCCAACCACCCCAACCTGACTCCCACTGACCCCCGGTACCCCCCTTCAAATGTGGCCCGGACGGATCTCATGCGCTCAGTTTGACCTGACCCTGGTTGGAGAGAGAACTAAACCCCAGTCCTGGGTGCACTGCCGTACCGTGCCCTTGCACACAGGCAGCAGAAAAGACCACATGAACTGAACCATTGGAGAAAACTAAATGTTTATTTAGTGATTTGAGCCTCATTTATGTTATTGATGTGAACACCCCCCCCCCCCCCTCATTCTACAGAGTGGCAAAGGACATTGGATTACATTTCTGGACAGTTTAGTGAAGCTCTGAGAGTTTTATCTGGACCAAGGGCAGAGGTGGATGAACTGAGAAAACAACAACAACATTAATTTGAGGTCGATGAGCGCTGTGTGGGGTGACACCTAATTTAGGGGTGTAGCAAAACCCTACCAGGTGTTAATTTTTCTCCTAAAGCAGAGGAGATGTCCTTGTTTTGGGTTCCTTTGTTTTTCCTCATGTGCGCTCCTACAATTCTTGTGTCTGTGCTCTGTTCTGCAACTTTATCTTTGTTCATATCACGTGTGTTCATCCTGTGTTATCGAAAAATCAAGTAATATTATTTGTTTTTATATTAATTATATGGACTTAATGTGCACTTGCTGAGTCTTTTCCTTTCCTGTGTCTCTTCATGGAATTGATGTGGTGCACGCTCTGCTGCGACCCCTCAGTTTGTTCCTTGTTATGGAACAGAACTGTGAAAATTAATTTCTCCTCGGGGACAATAAATCATGAATCTGAATCTAATACGACAAGTTTTATGATGGATCTCTTTAAAATGAGCTTCCCCTCTTTTAACCCTCCTGTTATATTATGGGTCAAATTGACCCGCTTTAAAGTTTAAATATGATGGCAAATGGCAAAACATTTTTGAAAACTTTGAACATCTATTTTTTTTATGAAAAACAAGTGAATTATCCTATTTGAATCATTACCTGTTAGAGGTAAGGAAGACCATTGCACTAAATATTGATAGAATAGTTTGTAAAGGAAATAATCATGAAATATTAACAGTAGTTTTTGTTTGTTTGTTTTGGATGTTTTGCATCTTTTGGATAATTAAACATGCACTGGGTCAAATTGACCCAGGAACAACATTACTGTTCCTGACAAATGAACATAACAGGAGGGTTAAAGACCAGTAGGAACCACTGGATGAGGTGTTGGTCCACTATCACATTGCAGTGTAAAATTAAAACAGCCCAAACCTGAATTTTGCTTTGGACTCATTAATGAAAAAACACCCGCTGAGTATATGTATTTGATTATATAAACCATCACAGATTCCTCAAGATCTAGCTTCTCTGATATTATAAAATGAACCTGATTGCATTCAAGACTGTGAACTCCCTCCTTTGCACATTTTACAGGCCAAGATCCAAGACCTTTTCAATTCATTTTAACAAGTAGAGTAGTAGATGATAGAGCCAATTTATTCAATACTTTCAATTCCATCAATATTCATGGCAGCATTTCTTCAAACTCTGTTGTTCAAGTGAGAAATAATGTAATAACCCTGCTGCTTGTCTGGCAGAAAAGACCCTCCAGTGTCAGAGTCCAGGGAGCTTCTGATAAGAGAACAAACAGGGATGGAGAGTCAGCCTGCACCACTAATCACACGCACACATGCACACACACACACACACATACACACATGCACACACACACACACACACAACACACATGCGCATGCACACACGTGCGCACGCACATGCACGCACACACACACACAAACAAACACACACGCACACAGACACACACACTGGTTTCCATGTCTAATGAGGACCAAGTTTGTAATCATCACTAGTAGATAAAGAATCCATTGGGTAGTTAGTTGTTATATACATATGTGTATATATATATATATATATATATATATATATATATATATATACATACACACACACACACACACACACACACACAGATGGAAACATATATTCAAACCGTTAAAAACTACATGTTTTGTTTTGCACCTGTTTGAACTATGCTTTATGGGGACTTAAAGAAAAAACAAGTTAATCAGTTATACTTCAAACAGAGTTACATTTTACTAGTGGGAATTATATATATATTGTATTTAACCCTCATGGCAACCTGAATTTTGGTCCCCAGGGTGTCAAAGGTCCCCCTGGAATGACTGTGTAAACAAACCAATGTCCCCTTAAAGATAACAATTTAAGAACACACACACATGTGACAGAATGAGGCTCACCAGTTGTTTACACCACTTTCCTGTAGTTTTATAAGTTCTAAAAAAAAATGCAGGTACTGAAGGTAATAAATATGCTCCTCAATATCACTTTGAATTTTTCATATCATCAAATACATTTTTCGATGAATTCCACTGTCACATGTGAGGAAACATCAAATTTAATACGAACACAAAAATCATTTTTTTCACAAAAATATAGACATTTCCCTCTTCCTGCCACACCTGATGCAATTAGTTATCAGCTCATCATCAAACTGCCAGCCTGATAACAATGTAATGGTTTCTAGGTGTGATGGAGGAGAGAATAATCTAAACCATGCAGGACACTGTCCCTGGAGGACCAGGATTACCCACCCCTGCCATGGATGAAACATGACTGTTGAGACCTGAAAACAAATGGGCTATTATTAATTAGATTTAAAAAAAACAGCTTTTTCTAAATAGTACATTTGACTTTTCATCACACCATGTAAAAACACTACAAAAAAGATGCTTTCAACACTTACAAACTTATATATGACATCAAACATTAATTGAGTGTTGAGTGAACCCACAGAACACCAGAAAGGAAAAAAAACACAGGATCGTCTTTAGCCTCTAATGCAAACGTTATGTTTAAACACAGTTCACATATAATAATAATAATGATTCATCCATTTTATGAGCCCACTTTATCCTCACTGGGGTCACAGGGGGTCACATGGAGCTTATCCCAAACACTGAAGGGTGAAGGTGGAGTACAGCCTGGAGTCAGGAGGAGTAAGGAGAAGGAGTGAGGAGTAAGGAGGAATAAAAAGTAAGAAAGAGTGAGAAGTAAGGAGAAGGAGTAAGGAGGAGTATGGGTATGTAAGGAGGAGTAAGGCAGAGTAAGGAGTAAGAAGTAAGGAATAGGGAGTAAAAAGTGGTAAGAAATAAGGAGGAGTGAGGAGTACGAAGGAGTAATAAGTAATGAGTAAGTACAGTAGTAAGGAAGGTCAAGACGCAAGGAGTAAGGAGGAGTAAGAGGGAGTAAAGGGTAAGGAAGTGTAAGGAATAACAAGTAAGAAGGCGTAACGACCAAGGAGTAAGAACTACAGTAGGGAGGTGTAAGGAGAAGAAAGGAGTAAGGAGGAGTAAAAAGGAAGGACTAAGGAGGAGTGAAGAGTAATAAAGAGTAAGGAGGAGTAAGGATCAAGGATAAGGAAGGAGGGGTTAGGTGGAGTAATGAGTAAAAGAAGTAAGGAGTAGGGAGGAATAAAATGTAAGGAGGAGTAAGGAGAGTTAGGGTTAAGGTTAGGGTTGGATGTTAGCATGGACATTATTAAACGTTGCATTTAAAAGTCAATCTCTTGCAGTAATTTGGAAAAAGTATCTCTTTAATTAATGAAACACCACTCACTTGAGTATAAACACATGCTTTTAATGATGGTTTTATTTTCTGCTCTTATTCTGAAAAGTACAAAATTCTTAATAAATTGTTGTAATGGTTAATAGAGGAAAATATGATGCCAATACTTTCAGCATTCAGCCATGTATAACCTGATTAAACAGTGTGTGCTGTGTGTTTATTAAAGTCTGCCACAGATTTTTCTACTTCTCATCACAAACTTTTCAGACAACTTCCTAAACAATCAGCTGTTTGATATTTGCAAGATCAACAAAGTCTTTGTGGAGTTTTCCTTTGGATCATCATCATCTGTAGCAGAAAGAGTTTTTGTTTTTGCTGCATGCTGAGCATATGTGTCAACCTGCAGCAAAATGAGCTCATTAGAATTGTTTTCCAAATAACATGTATATTGAGAAATTCTGAATGAAAATGTTATTCTAATATGTCACACATTAGTAAAGTCAAATATTTTGTGTAACTGCTGCAATAACAAAGGTGAGACCAAGAGGAGAACAGGAAATAGTTGAGTTTACAATAATATAAAACTGGTAAAAGGCTTGTGAAATAAAACTAACAAGGCAGTCAGAGACAGCAGACCTCCGCCAAGGCTTTATATGACGTCACATACAAAGATGTTGACCCATCTGATGTCTGAAGGTGAGACGATGTGAATGAAAAAAACACCAGATTTTATTTTGTCTGAATCCTGAGATATTACCACTGATGTGTTTCAGCTGTAGTGTGACCTTTGACCTTCATTGCTCATAATTGAATGGGTTCTTCCTTGACTCATTATCTATCATTCCTGAAAGTTTCATCAAAATCTGTTCGGAACTCCTGACAGACAAACAGACCTGACTTTAAAACCTCCTTGGCAGAGGTAATAAAATGTTCCCACATGTGTCTTACTGATAAAGAAAAATCAAGACTTAAATACTGGTTGACTCAAGTTTCATAAGTCTGGGGTCAAAATGTAAAATTGTTAGAATTAACAGTAGAATAGGTTTTAGTCCAAATGAATATTGGTCTCAGATCTACCAGATCTACTTCAAACACTGTCTGCACATTATGATCCATTCACTTTACAGGTTCTTTCTAGTGGAATATTTACTAATCCATTGTATACATGTACATAAACCACCATATATGTGGAATAACACACCATCATATATATCAAAAACATGAACTAACCAGCACGTTTGTCATTTGTTTTATGATTCATCTTATTAAATTATGTAAGATTTAGCACATTTAATGTCTGAAGCAAAAAAAAAAGAAAATAGAGCAGTGTATTAATTGCTGTGTATACTTTTCTTCTTCTACTTCTTCATCAAATAATTTCTTGTTAAGTGTTTTCTTTTCCTGAAAATCTTTTTTTTTGGTGGGTGGGTGGGTGCGATTTACAAACTGTAAAATACTAGAAATTGTTAATATTCTCCCTTTGCACCCACAGATTTGCTCCTTCATTCTTATACACTGACGCCCTCTAGAGGCCAAACCTTTAATCTCACTGCACATGAATCATCACTGTATTTTTTTCAAGGACTCCCCTTCACTGATACATTATTTATTTTCCATTTTTTAAAACCTGGAAAGGTATCACTAACACAACAGCCAACTTTTATCTGGTAAAAAAAAAGGCAGAAAAACAAAGACAAACATGAGCAGAAGTCTTTTATTTTGATTTCAAAGTAGCGTTTCAAGGAAAAATGAAGAAAATAACATATTGCTTCTCAAAGCTAATTCATCGCCTCCTGCTAAAGCCACTTTGTAATAAATAAATATCACTACTGTCCCCATGATGCAGCAGAATCATATTAAACCATGAACATATGCATTCATTCTTTCACTGAGTTGATGCTAGAACGGATGAGTTGTTCTTCTGTTTATCTGCTAATGCTAACAGCTCATGGCTAATGCTAACAGCTCATGGCTAATGCTAACGGCTCATGTATAATGCTAACAGCTCATAGATAATGCTAACAGCTCATGGATAATGCTAACAGCTCATGGATAATGCTAACAGCTCATGGCTAATAATAAGACTATGGCTCTGATTTCATAACGGGTTTTTTGTGCCACATCACTAAATACTCAATAAATCAAATGTCAGACGATGACCACTATTTTACAGAGGAAAAACTTGTAACGTGTTGTTCATGAATTTAATATGTTATGTAAGTATGTAATATTATTAGATTAAAATGTGTAAATACATATATCTGTAATACCTGGCCCACAGATGAACTCAATTCCCTATTGATAAATGTAATTTTTCATGTAAACATGGAAAAAAAAAATTCTGCTTTTCCTTTAGTCAGTTGGATCATTTAGAGCAGGGGTGTCAAAAGCATTTCGGTTCAGGGGCCATATTAAGCCAAATTTGACCTGCAGATGGGCCAGCCCAGTGAAATAAGAATTAACACCTTATAACTGATCCATTGTACAGTAATAAGTAGTTATAAAGGCATTATTACCATGAAATTACATTAAAATGACCATAGAATTACCACCTTATTAGTGATCCGTAATAAAAAAAAAAGCCTTACTAATAATGTCAACTCCAATTTCCTCTGTTTTAGAGTGATGTGATGAAAATGTTTGAATAGAAACAATGTGAACAACATGAACAAACTGAAATTTCTTAAGAAAACTATGTGCAGTCTTAACAATATTATGTCTCAGTTTATCATGTACATATGTAAATTACAATTTACAGATCACAATGGATCAACAAATGCATAAACCATTTAATATCAGGCAGAATATTATTAAACTTGCCGTTCAGACATTTAAAAAAAATCAGATTTGTTCAGGTTACGTGTATTTTTGTGAAATGCTCATTTTAGTGTAAGTACAATAAAATGAGATTAACATTTTTACATTCACAAAGAGAAAAATTTGGAGTTGTGAGTATTTATACATTATTATAATAGAATTTTACTGATCTGACCAATTTGACATTAAATCAGAATGTGGAACCTTAACTAAAATGATTTATATATTCAGTGTAATTTTTTTATTTTTGGTCACCGAGCTGCATGTTTAACACCTCTGATTTAGAGGTTTGGGTTTTTAGTGGGACACTTTGAGCTCTGAGACAACATTATTTTACAAAACAATTTAATGTAGAAACCAACTGAACCTATTCATGCTTTCATTCAGTTGAAAAATCACATTTCAGGGATTTGTGACACTTTGATGAACTTTATTTGATGATCATGAACAACCAGTACGTTAACATTGTATGGATATTAAACCAGCAATTCTACACATTCAGGAGTTTCACTGTTAAGCCTAATTTATACTCTACATTTTCATCCAGTTCCATAAGTATAAATAATATAAAGTATAAATCAGATTATAGTCATGATATTAACACATAATGAACCAGTGACAGATCCATTCTAGCATGAACGTCTTCACAGCTTCGTACCATCAGTCACAATCAGTCAGAAGTGATGAAGACAAGGGCTGCACCATATTAGAAATAACTGACATTGCATTTTTTTTTTTACTTTATTACTATACTATATTGCGATATGAAAAACTTCTCAGTAGTATATAACAGCTGTGTGGTGCCAACGCAAACAGTCAAATAGATCAGTGCTCGAAACAGAATATACGATTCAATGTCATCCTTCTTGTAGCCGAAATAATTAAATTAAATTAATAATTAAAAATAAAGACATTTTTTGAATTTAAAAATGTAATTAAAAAAAAAGTAAATAAATAAGACAAAAATAATAAGAAATTAAATGAAAACAAATAAATAAATAAGACAAATACATTTTTTAAAATAAATGTAAACAATTACACTAAATCAAAAAAAATTTAATTATATATATATATATATATATATATATATATATATATATATATATATATATATATATATATATATATATATATATATATATATATATATATATATATATATATATATATATATATATATATATATATATATATATATATATATATATATATATATATATATATATATAAATGTTAAAAATAAAATAAAAATAACACCTAAAATACCTACATTGTGATGTTGATGGTCAAACAGTATACTGTGCAGCTCTAATGAAGACCACATGATTATGACTGTTCTGTTGTCATCATCAGCTCTATATCACAGAGTGTACAAAGTCCAACCTGAAAAATACCTGAACTAAGCCTGAGGGGTTGACTTTTCTCTTAACCTTCTGGGGGTTCTTTCTAGATTTCAGTGATGCAATTGCCAGAAATCATTTTCATCCCTGTGTTTCTGAATAAAGAACACTCCAGCTTTGATGGAATGATAAAGTTTAACTTGAGAGTGAAAGAGCACAGAGCATCTGAGAAGACTGTTGAAGTTACATCCAAGAGCTGTCAAGTAAAATAAGAGGACGTTCAGAATACTGATGATGTACTGTTGGTGTTTGGAATGCTTTGCATACGTTTGTGCTTATCAAACAAGACATCGCTTTACTGCATTAAAGTGAAGGGGGTTTTAAGGCACAAATAATACATGTAGGAAAAACAATAGAAAATCATTTGTATGAAATGTGTTTTTTTTTAATGTTTTAAGTTATTGTTATGCTTTTCTGGTTCCCGTTCAGATTTGGTTAAACCTGTGATCATTACAGTACCATGCACACTGCAAAAATTCAATTCTTACCAAGTTTATATCTTCCTCATTTCTAGTCAATATACGTCATCACACTTAAAATAAGACATAATCACCTAAAGAATACATTTTCAGGGAGATATAAGACTTTATTTTTAGACAATAGATCTGGAAAATCCTATTACTCATCTCATCATCTGAACCAGCTTTATGCTTACTTGGGTCGTGGGGGTCTAATCCAGGTACAATGGGTGAAGGCGGGGTACACCCTGTATGAGTCTCCAGTTCATCTCAGGGCTGAACATATATAGACAAACAATTCACACCTATGGACAATTTAGATTAACTAATTAACCTATCAGTGCATGTGTTTGGATGGTGGGAGGAAACTGGAGTACCTGGAGAAAACTCACACAGACACGAGGAGAACATACAAACTCCACACAGAAAGGTCTGGTGTGGGAATTGAACCAGGGACCTTCTGTCTGTGAGGCACGAGTGCTAACCACTGCACCACTGTACTGCCCCAAAATCCTATTTCAAGAAGTGTTAATTTTCTCTTGTTCCACTGGCAGATGATTTGGCTTAATTAGTCCACTGAGAAACAGCGGAGTTATGTTTTTGATTGATTGATTGAATTGATTGAATTTGATTGAATTTATTAGACCATTCTTGAGATAAAACATGTAACAGCAACCAGTGCCATAAAACATATAAAATAACAAAATAGTCAGGGATAACACAAAAAAGCCCTAAGGCTTATTTCCATTGTGGTCCCTATAGTTTGACAGTGTCTGTCTGTCTGCCTGTCTGTCTGTCTGTTGTTAGCAAGACAACTCAATAAGTTAAGTTTGAATTTAACTGAAATTATACACTTGGCAAGATTGAAATTTTTTCCAGTGTAGATCTGTATATATTTATCAGTCACTGATAAAGTATAAAGTTTGCTATAGTTGTTTAGTGTATAGGATCACTATATATATATATATATATATATATATATATATATATATATACACACACACACATATAAAATGCATTCTTAAAAACACTGCTGCTGTTGGATCCACAGAATATATTTGTTTAAATTTAACACGTATAGTTGCTTTATTTAATGTGATAACATGCTGTGATGTTTTTGGAGATGCACAACACTCTCCTATTTGTGGCTGTGTTACCAATGATCAACATAACCATACTCTCATCACTCTTTGTACAATATCAAGAACTGTCTAAAAGCTGTTTCCTTTTATCTCCAACTACAGTTCAGTGACACATCCACGGGGAAGCACTTATCAAAACTCCTGGTATTATATTTCTGCTTCCAGCACCTGATGAAAGCAGTTCATGGTTCTGTCTCTGCAAAGTGTTGGTGTTATTCCTGAACCAGTTTGTTTGTCCATGATCTGACTCTTTGGCTCGAGGACAAAGAACTGGTGTAAGATGAAACACTAGCTGTGGAACTGCATTGGTAGAAAACTGGGAGCTTACGTGTGTAGAATTTGTTTATGGGTATGGCATCTTTCCAATAATGCAATGTTCATGATTGTTATTGAACATATGTTTTCACTGTAGAACAAATGAGGTATTTACTCTGGTTCTACAGCTGGAACACAATAAAAGCTGTGTTAAAATTGGATTGGCTCAAATTACATTAAAAACCAAAAAATAAATAAATAAATTAAAGCGTGTAACAGCTGTGTCCCCTTTCAGGTGCTGCCTCTTTAACCCACTTCTTCTTTTTTTTTTTAATCTATTACTGCTCTTATTCCCTTTGTTTTGTCCACAATAAGTTCTCACTATGTAGGACGTAAGTAAAGCTCATGGTGCTGCTTAAATAAAGGAACATATAATGAGTCTTAAATTAACTTTATGGTATTTTTCATACATTTGAGTCTGTGTAAGTTGATTTTTGTAAAGCGTGTAAACATATATTCTAATATCTAGAAACCATTAGTTTTTCTCTGCTAAAAATGTACAATATTTCTCAGTAATGCTATGATTAGAGATGGGTTTTTTTATCAGTGTGTAGTATTTGAATCCCCTCTCTGATACATTTGTCATTTAATAGTAGCCTATGTTATTGCAATTGCCCAAAATATGGCAATAAAGGCAAAGTTGTAATAAACCAGAATGATCCTTTAGGTAAGTGACTGGAATTATACCAGCACTAAAAGCATCCAAGGATAAAACGTTTGCACATGCATGTGATATGTACATAAGGGATGATAATTGTAAGATGCGGCTGACTGTGATTGTTTAACAAAATGCACACATTTACACAGAATAAATACAGGTTACTCTAGACCAGGGGTGTCAAACTCATTTTAGTCCAGGGGGAACGTTCAGCTAAATTTGATCTGAAATGGGTCGAACCAGTAAAAACACCCAAAATATAATATAGAAATAATGACAACTCCAAACTCTGTTTTAGAACGAAAAAAGTAAAATGACATGATGAAAACCAGAGGTGGAAAGTAACTAAGTAAAAGTACTTCATTACTGTACTTAAGTAGATTTTTTTAGGTATCTGTACTTTACTTGAGTATTTATTTTTCTGGCAACTTTTTACTTTTACTCCCTATATTTTTGTATACATTTCTGTAATTTAAATTCCTTACATTCTGAGAATGGACTCGTTACTTTTACAAATGAAACAGATGTGACAGTATGAAAAATAAGCCACTGTGGTTTTATATATTATTGTTATATGACTATTATTTTATAATTCTGACTTTTTATCTCATCATTTTGACTATTTATCTCACAATTTTGAAAAATTTTCTTAAAATTATGCATTTTTATCTCACATTTATAACTTTTTTTGCAAATCTCATGACTTTTGATCTCAATTGTGACTTCCCCCCCCCCATTTTTCCTACATTTCCTGTCCATATCCATAAAACTGAGTAACTGTGACTCGATCAAACACAATAACTCACTTTTAAAGGCTTAATTTAGATTTTTTTTTTTAACTTTTCTGATTTTATTTTCTGAAGTATTATTGCATTCATGACAAAAAAAAAAAACAGTTTTACTTTTGTACTTTATTACAATTGAGAAGTTCTACTTTTTTACTTTTACTTAAGTAGAGGAGTTGAATCAGTACTCCTACTTTTACCAGAGTATTTTTCTACTTCTACTTAAGTACAGAATGTGAGTACTTTTAACACCTCTGATGAAAACAAACAATATTACGCTTTAGTTTATCATTTACACATATGCATTCGATTTTACAGATCACACTGGATCTACAGATACACCAAATATTTACTAATAGCTGGAAATTGTACTTACTTCTCTTAAAACATTTCCAATTTTTCATATTTGTTCAGATTTTTTTGGTAAATTATACATTGTTTTAGTGTCACTAAATGAAAAAAATGTACATTTACAAAGATATATGTATATTTTTTTACTTGTGATTATTATTTATAGGTTATTATGAGACTGAATTGATGTGAATGTGGACCATGAATTAAAATGATTTAGATTTTAGTGTAGTTTTTGCATTTCATAAATTCATCCAAAGGGCCAGATTTGTTGGACACCTCTGCTCTAGACATTCACAACAATGATAATGGATGGATGAATACATGGATAAACAATGTGGCAGATGTTGTGGCTCTGCTGGCAGTTAGTGTCACAGTCTTACAAAGCGATGTCACTCCATCTCGAGGCATTGTAGGATGTTTGTGGAGGAGGAGGTTCCTGTGTAAGCCAAAGCATTAAGTCTTGAAAAGTCCCTGCTTAGAGGTTAAAAACAGTTCCAGAGGTGACTGAGGAAGTTAGACAGGAGGCACTGATGTCTGCTGGAGGATCAGTGATCAGCAAGAGGCTGCACCACTGCAAAGAAAAACAGGAAAACATGGAAAACTTTGCTAACTTAAGCACACAATGATACTCATATATTTTTTTAGGAACTTTACTGCTAATTCTGTTTGATAACCACCATCTAATTTCACCTTAATCTAAAGACCTAAGATAATAACCATACAGGAACATTGTCCAAGTCATTGTCCTGTGTAACAGAAAAGACAACAGTGGAAAAAAATCTGAATTTGACCAAGTGAAGTGTATTTTTTCCCATTTCTTTCTCACTTCTTCATGATCCATTCACTTTACAGGTTCTTTCTAGAGGAATATTTACTAATCCATTGTATACATGTACATAAACCATCATATATGTGGAATAACACACCATCATATATATTAAAAACATGAACTAACCAGCACTAAAGTCCTTTTTTCCCCTTGATTTATCTTATTAACCCTTTAACCCCTGATGCATCAGTGCTAACACATTCTGAATGGATGGTTTAGTTTAAAAATTCAAGGGTTTTTTTAGTGTTACTTGACGGATCATTTTGTTGATGGAACTAATGTACAGATGTCAAAAAGCAACTGATATAGAAAAAGAAAAAGTCCAAACTAAAACGACTGGAACCAAATTACAACACTACTCATTTAGTCCTTTTTTTAACTTAATTTTGGGGGGGGGGTTCCATTGTTTTTTTATGTTATTTGTTATTTTGTGAATATTTCTTAGTTTCTGTTGATGTTGTTGCTTATTTTTGTTTATTTTTTCTACATTTTGTTCGTTTATTTTATTATTTTTCCTCAATTGTGCTCTGTTAGTGTCTTACTTTGTTCATGTTACATATTATTTTGTTAGTTTAATATTCATTTTTGTTCATTTTACTGATCACTTTGGCTGTTGTTGTTCATTTTGTTGCTTGTTTTATTTTATTTTATTTTATTTTTTACTGTGGAATAGCTTAAATCTCAGGAGTTAAAGGGTTGTATGTGATGTAAGATTGTAAAATTTAGCACATTAAATATCTGAAGCGGATACTTTCAAAATAAATTGTATAGCAGTGATAGAACATGCATTTTATTTGGGAAGAAAAGACAGAATTTCTGTTACCTGTAAGGAAGCTGCAGGAGATTTGAACCCTCAACTCTTAGGAGGGTATGAAGAACGGCACTGTGGCAGAAGGCTACTGACGATCTGCAAGAGACTGACTGTTACAGATGGACACAGACGTACAAGATAAACGCTCAACGAAACCATAGATACTTACCCACACGTCAGTAAGGTTTAGGCTGGTCTGGGTTTGGTGTTTACACGAGCATCAAGTCAAGTATTTTCATAAAGGTTTGTCTTAAAGAACTTAAAGGACGCATTTTTGGATTAATCTACACCTTGACCTTCTATCAACATCATTATTATCATTATTATTGTTATTTTAAAAGTATCTGAAAAGAACAGTAATTCATGTTTTTCTCTTTTTTTCTCTCTTTTATGAATAAAGTTGAAATCATGAAAACATTTATATAAAAATATAAAGTTAAGTTAAGTTATATGGCTTATATTACATGATTTGTGATTGAAGTTGGATTTTTGTTGTTTTCACTTTAGATTATTATTATTATTTCAGCTATATAGTTTTTTTTTTTCTTTTTTCTTCTTATTTTGGGGGAGGTTTTAACATAAGGTTTATTCTATGTCAAAGCATCCAAAAAAAAAAAAACAATAACCCTAACCCTCTCATAAAATTCATATATGTTCCTCTTATGAACTTATGAAATAATACCAAGTTTTTGTCTGATGTCTTTCAAAGTTTTGAAGTAAAGGCCTTCCAAATGTATTTATTTTACTTTGACAAAGTTGCATTTCTTCCAACTTACATACTTTTTAATATGATGTTAACTATTTGGAGCTGAAATTGATGCAAATTCATGATTGCGTAACATCACATGTCAATAACTGCACATCTACCACATTTATTCTCTTGGAAACAACTAAATGAAACACAAAATAAGTCAGACTTGGGATTGATATAAACTTTTATTATTTCACAAATCCATACTGTATATGAATTTTTGGAGAATTTTCTGAGGGGGTTACCTGGGAGTGTCTGGATGCTTTGACATGGGGTGACCCATACGCCTTTTTGGATCCTATCATCTCTTCCACAATTATCTCAATTGTTTGTAAATTGTCTTGTTTCTTATATTCTTTATTTTTATGACATGCAAATAAAAAATTTTAATAAAAATGTAATTAATTTAATGACATGAGCTTCTAACCACACCGAAGTTTGGAAGAAGGCACAAGGCAACCCTGACCATAACCTACCATAACCCCCGCCCCCATACTCCCCACTTATTTACTCCCACAGCAGCCTCCCATACATTGCACAATAGCATCCTCTGAAATAAACTAATAAGTCAATTGAAGCACCCGCTGCATTGAGTTCTCCATGTCTGTGTACTGTACAGTGACACTTTAAATTCCTCCACACAGGCCCATCTTGACTTATATTATGTTTAAATTATGCTCCTTTTCCTAATTTTAGTGTGATGCAATTAGTAATGTCCTTAAATTAATATCTGTTTGTATTTTAACCTATGATGGGCTTCTATCGGAATTGGTTTTTTGGGTTTTTTTTGGTTGAATTATAAGTAAAGCTGTCAAATAATTAACATTTTCATCACATTAATCAAAGGTTTGCTTTGGATTAATTTCCATTAATCACAATTAAATATTTGTTTTTATTCTATTTTAACTGATTATATTAACAATTTCCATGAGCAAAGAGACTCATGAAAGAAGGGAATATATCTGCACTTGATGTGTTTGTCCAAGCTAGGTGACACATTAGCCCAGTGTTAGAAGCATCTGCAAATAATGTATGCTTTGTGCTGATGTGGTATTTTAAGGTGGAAACTGGTGAAAAACTTTATGTCACTCAACTTTTACAATTTCAGTGTTGTGTGTGTGTGTGTGTGTGTGTGTGTGTGTGTGTGTGTGTGTGTGTGTGGAGTGATGGGGCAAAAATACAAAACATACTAAATTCCACTAAAATTCATAAAAAATAAATAATATAATAAACATGAACAAATAAACATAGAAAACTGATGAAAAATCCAAAATCTATTTTAAAAATCTTCTAAAATACAGGGGAAAAATGCCCCAAATATGATAAAATGTCCAAAACATATGCAATAATATGAATATATGCAATCAATGTGTTTATTCAAACAGCTTCAACAAAAAACTGTTCTATTCAAATGTGTTAAAATGTAAAACTTTTATCAGATTAATCATGATGATGAATTAATCTGCATTAATATGTTAATTTTGACAGCCCTAATTCTAACTTTTGACTTCCTAAAACCTATGTATTTTACCTATTGTATCCTATATTATATACATATTAGTTATTCTTTTTTTCCCACATTTAATTATTGTTACATTTCAACCAAATTCTTAATTCCACAGTATAATAAAGCGTTTTTATAAAATATTTATTTGAAAAATGTCATGGTTTGTGGGCCTGTGCAATGCAGACGGTTGCCTTTGTCCTCCTGAGGGTGGGGGCTGATCCCAGGAGGAGAGTTGACCAGAACTAGACAGGCTGTCCCTCATAACCATGATGATCCCTATCATACAATCACCCACTTCGCAAAACCAGCAGATGAGGAACCAGGTCTGTAACCCACTTCCCATTCGGCATGTCCATGTGGGCCCCAGAAGTGTAAATACTGGTTGGCTCAAGTTTCCAAGATAAGTCTGGGGTCAAAATGTGACATTCTTAGAATGAACAGTAGAATATGTTTTAGTCCAAATGAATATTGGTCTCAGATCTACCAGATCTACTTCAAAACACTGTCTGCACATTATGATCCATTCACTTTACAGGTTCTTTCTAGTGGAATATTTACTAATCCATTGTATACATGTACATAAACCACCATATATGTGGAATAACACACCATCATATATATTAAAAACATGAACTAACCAACACTAAAGTCATTTGTTTTATGATTCATCTGATTAAAGTATATACAATTTAGCACATTTAATGTCTGAAGCAGATACTTTCTAAAAAAAAATTGTAGACCAGTATTCTGCCCTACAAAGCAAAAAGGGAGTAACTGCATTTTTTGACGAAAATAAGTTGTTGTGTTTTTTGCAACATTAAAATAATTTTTGTCATGTAATAAATATATATATATATATATATATATATATATATATATATATATATATATATATATCATCTGAAATGTCTGTCACTTTGGAGAAAATTGAGATAAAAAGGTAAAAATTAAGAGATAAAACATAAAAATCATCAGATAAAAAGTCAAAATTCTGACATAAAAAGTCAAAATTCTGACATAAAAAGTCAAAATTCCCAGTCACTAAGCACTACCAGAATTAATCCATATATAAGGCACACTGTGGTTTTAATAGAACTAGGTAATATGCAGTAACAATACTGCCTCATGTCCAATAATCTACCTACAACTACTGGGGCTGAACAACAAGAGAACTTTAAGGTCATTTTTCCCAGTTTGGTGTCTGTACAGTTACTGCCTTTTTACATTTTATTCTACGCCCTCTAGAACGTTGCGGCAGCTCCTGTTCACTTTGAATGACGTCAGTGGGCGGCCCATGGCAACGGGTTTTGTCACTTCAGATTCACTGTACCATATCACTCCGCAGGTAGTTCGGCCACTTTTAAAGTAAATATTCGCTTCGTTGTAACTGCTAGTTTATCCAATGTTAACCTATCCTGATGTTATCTTGACTGTAGTCAGGAAATCAGGGGAAATCACCGTCCTCCTCTCATACAAAATCTCCAGGGCTGAAGTGAGTATTTTACTCCGGGGTTAACTCATCTTTGCTGGTTTTTAGAAAACCAGCAGCGGTTTCAGCGAGCTTCGTTTTCAACGGGACAACACCTGCTCCGGTCACCGACCTGACTGTGTATATCCGTCTCTCTCTTTTCTCCGGACTCCCCTTCTGTCTGCCCCACCTAACCCGCATCTTATTGGCTGTTTCACAACACTAGTCTGTTAGAGTAGTGACAGTAATAAACTGTAATAACCCATAGAATAAGCAGGATAATGCATGGCCTCACTCTTTCAACAGTATCCACATAAGGAGCCATAGACAACAGGATCTGCAGTGACCCCAGGCCTCCTCCACCACCCTCACCTGTCTGGTGGATGGACCTGCCCCCCCCCCAGCCTCATCTACAAATGGACGTTTATCTATAGCCTGTCCGTCCATGGGAGTGGATCTGTCCTTCAGTGTGGTTCTCTTTCCCACTGGGTTTTGGAGTTTTTTCTTGCCGAGAAGGAGGCTCTAAGGACAGGGGATGCTTGGGACTTTTTATCCATTTCTATGGTTGATTGTGTTTTTGTAAAGCCCTGTGAGATGACATTGTTTTGATTTGGGGCTTTATAATAAAATCTAATTTAATTGTTCACTTATGGAAAATGGTCACGATATGTTCCCTTTAAATAAAGTAGCCTTGAGTTTCATTGTACTGTACATTCTGATTCAGATACAGACATACCCACATGGGACTTTTATATGGAGCCCAAATGTGACCCTTCTGGGGCCCACATGGACATGCTAGCTGGATTGTGACCCCTGAACCCCAACGCAAACATCATTCTACCCTAACTTTAATCCTGTGAACATCACCCCTTCACAAAATATGACACTGAAAACATTATTCATCGATACAGTTTATATTAATTGAACACTGTACAGTTAAAGCTTTAAAATACTTGGTATGTACACGTGCATATAAAGTGGTCAGAAAGCAAACAGGCATCAGACACATTCAGTGGCATGACATTTAACAGTCTGGATGTTGGAACAGCAGGGCTTTAGCGCAGACGGGCTGCTTATAGAGAGGCCAGGGCAGAGCTGCCAGCATGACAGAGAAAGCTTTACCCGAAATAAAGTCAAACCCAGGAGTCAAAGGGATGGGTGAAAGGCTCAGGGTCGTCAGGTGATATTTTAAAGTGTTAGAAGTTTGAACTATACAGACATTTCTGGGAGGCCGTGGTAATACAGCGACAAACCTGCAAAGACAGTTATCTATGTGAAAGAAAAAGCTAAAAAAAAAACAACAGTAGAAACTGTATCCTGTTAATGTTACTGTGGATGGAGTTAAGGATTCTAAACACACTAAGGTCAAAAGACTTAACATGTAGTTTTCTTCTGTTTGTTCCCATTCTTACCACCACGTAAGGGAAATTCTGTCATGTAAATTAACTAGAAAATGTAAATACAATTGAAACTTACTATTGTTGAGACCAATCACTGTAAATATTTGTTAATAATATTTAATGTATAATATATAATGTAATATTTGTTAGTATTTTCATTGTATGAAAATACAGCTGATTGTTATGTTTTTTTCTTTGCTAATTAAACAAAACTGTCTTTTGTTTACTTCTATGCTGTTGCAGTCACAACTAGGGCTGCACAATATTAGAAAACACTGACATTGCAAGTTTTTTTTCACCCTGTGATATACAGTATATTGAAAAATATGAAAAACACAACAACACTACTATATAATAGCTGTGTGGCGCAGACACAAACAGTCAAACAGATTAGCGGTCGACACAGAACATATGTTTCAGTGTCATCCTTCTTGTAGCCAAAATAATTAAATAAAATTAATAATTAAAAGTAAATAAATTAACACAATTAAACAAAAATAAATAAATAAATGAATAAATAAATAAATAGAAGACATACAAATAAAAAAAAATTAAATAAAAATAAATGAATACAAAATGTGTTATTTAAAAATGTAAAGTTAAATACAATAATAAATAAATAAATGTATTTATTTAGTAATTATTAAAAAAAAGACAAATACAAATTTTTTAAACATAAAAGAAAAAATAATTGCAGGACCTGCGATGTGACTATTACACACACACGTACATTGCGATGTCGATGCTCAAACAATATATTGTGCAGCTCTAGTCACAACCACAAACTAAAGAGATAAATATATTATAATAATTAAGTTAAGCATTCAATATCTTCGATCAAAATATGATTTTGGCATTTTTATCTCAAAATTGTATGGATATGTTCATGTGATGCCCTTTAAAAACAATATTAATGATCATTATTTTCACTGAATTATAGATGTTATATTCAATATAATATACGATTTCTGCTTGTGTTACTTAAACTGAGTCCTGTATTGATATGTTACAATAATAAAATTATTATTATTGGAAGAAGTTTGTGGAAATATTAACCCCTTAATGTCTGAATTTAAATATAAGTATATAAAAAAGTAAATGCTAAATTGAGTGGAGATAATTAATTTGACTATAGTGCATATTATAGATAAAATTTTGGGGTATGTTGCATATTTGCTACAGTAGGTGTTAAGGGGTTAAACTCTGATAGATCAGTGATATCTTCTATGAGCAAAAACTAGAATAATTACATGTAAAATCAATACAATTTCCTTTAAAAGATACTGAATTAAAGGTGTGTTGAAATGTCTGTATAGCAAAGTAACTTCCTGAACGTCAGTCTAATATATTCGCTGTCTTCCACAGCTTGTGAACCTATCATGATTAATCTATTGCCTATAAATGATCTGTGCTACATTTTTCAACCCAGGGATGGCTGCGTAATTCACAAACTGCACCCAGTCATATAAATGTGTCAGTGTAGAAACGTCTGCGAACTAATAATAATTTTAAAACAATCAGTGAGTAGAACACAAATAAACTTCCAAATGAACCATGGGGCAGAAATCTACATTTGACAGACTTTAGGACTCTACAAAGATCAGCCAAATTTAACATGATTGTGTTTCATGTTTGTTTGTTTCAGAGCAGCTTGATGTTTTTGTCATGTTTAGTGTGTTATAGTTGTGTGTATTTTTAGGCAGAGTGGGGGGGATCACAGAGAGGAGGTCACAATAGTTTCTTTCCTTTGCCAAGGGAAAAGTTCCACCCATTTAAAATACAAATATCTTAGCATTCTCTTAGCTGATGATCCACACAACTACAGAGAAATGAAGGCATGCACCAGAAAATGTATACGCTGATCCCAACATCGATTCATTGTTAAAGTGATATCCTCCTGAAACCCAGCAAGAAAATATTTTCACCATTTGACATTAAATAATTACCTAGAATGATGCAACATTGTTTTCAGATGAATGTATATACAGTATTTAATTTAATTTTTTTTAAATATAATGTCCTTTTCAGTGGCCTTTTTAAGTAAAGTAGTGAAAATTGTGTCCAGTACAGAGGAAAAACTAAAAAAGCACTCTGATAGCGCAAACCTCCACCAAGGCTGACCTCCCCCCTCTGAATGAAAAGAGGTCCACCAAGAAGGTTATGTTTGTCTGTCTGTCTGTCAGTTAGCAAGATAACTCAAAAAGTTATGGACAGGACCACCGGACCACCATTACCAACCTACCCTGAATATGTCATCAAGATCCATCCATAGCTTTTTGAGTTATCTTGCTAACTAACAGACAGACAGACAGACAGACAGACAGACAGACAAACTCTGGAAAAAAACATATCCTCTTTGGCTGAAGTAAAAATGCATTGCTGGGACTCAGGAGGATATTGTAATTAAAGAACTAGTTGAGTAATTCAACCTATTGTCTATTAAAGTCCCTGATTTTTAAGTAAATAATCATTCATTTTAATGTGTTTTATCTGGATTAAGGAGCCAGTTATTTTATTATGTAACAAGACATAAAAGTTCATCTATATTTTTGGAATCTCTGCAGTAGTATCTCTAAGATGTCTTGGCCTTTCTTAAAACATTTGTGCACTATATCATAGCCCTTCATTTCTATCTCTGGCAAAATGAGCATTTTTTCCATTTATAAAACACTAATCAAGTTCAGTACTGTGGAGAATAGAGATGAACACTGAAGTACATTGGCTTTGGTCAGTATTCACATATTTAGCTGACCATTAGCTTATCAGCAAAGACACTGACATTCACCACTGTGTGATTACAGCTCAGCCATAACATCTAAAAGCATTTAGACTTTTGGTTGTTCAGACTTTCTATCATCTGCTGTGATTTAATGAGCTCCTTAGAGTTAACATTCAAGAAAAGAGAGTCACAAATATATAGTACAATGTTCATGGATCATTGCTAAGAAATGTCAGGTCACTGTCATTGAGTCTTATTGATATTGTGTATATATTGTATCTCATATGTCATTTGGGGAGTGAATAATTAATATTCACCAACAGTATGTTGTTGCTCAGTCATGATTATGCATTCAGAGATCACTGATCTAACAGGAACATACAAAAAGTAAAGCGAGTGCTCTGTTACAATAACGCTGTCAAAAACAGCTCCAGTTTCCACACTAGAGAAAAAGGCAACATCAACTATCAGAGGAGTGGATCATAATCCAGACCAAGACAGTGCCTGTCAAATGAGTTTTTGCCCCATGATGCATCTAAAAACTGTGCCCTGCAGGCAAAAAAAAATACAACCCTTTACTGTATTAGAGTCGATGTCCAACAGAAAATAACAATAGTATGTATTGATAAACAAGGAAGGAATAAAAACAGTGCTAATT
Organism: Siphamia tubifer; assembly: GCA_020466265.1. Taxonomy (NCBI): domain Eukaryota; kingdom Metazoa; phylum Chordata; class Actinopteri; order Kurtiformes; family Apogonidae; genus Siphamia; species Siphamia tubifer. The sequence goes on along the minus strand of CM035794.1, from coordinate 21,684,501 downwards.
AAAGGTTGGAGAAGGCAATAAAGGAAAGTACATTGCAGAGAATTTGAAGGACACAGGGGTCAGTAATAGCCAAGTCTGACAAGAGCATCCACTGACAGTTTCAAAAGTTACAATGCTGAGTCATTATAAACACCACCACCTGAAGTCTGATGTGCAGGTATGGAAGAGAAAAGAAAAACAGATTGCATTTAAAATGTCATCCAGAGCAGGTATCTGTTATGAGGCTATACTGTGTACAGTAGATATACAGTAACAGGTGCTGTAAGGCACACACAGACACAGGGAATACGGTATCATGTGTGCTGAACTGATGTCACATATGAATATTACCGTCACTTAAATGTGAAATTCTTAGTATTTTTTGGGCATCTCAGATCAAATGAAGAGCTCCATGTCAGCTGTTACAGAAGTGTTGACCCCTCTTTAAGGGCTGAGGTTCTACCCAGAACCATGTGAGTCTGAAGAACCCTTTTAAGAATAAACTGTATTCTACAATTACAGTTTCATTTAAAGCATGTCGCCTTGTTTTAGAAGAAACATGGTTGACTGGTTTTAAAGGAGATACCAGGTCCATGAAAATAAACTAAAGTGTTTAGTTCTTTATTCTTTTTTTTTTTATTATTATTATTCATTCTATAGTCTTCTGTTTTGTTTTGTTATGCTTCCACTTCTGTTATGTGTTGTGTTTCATTTACAATAAAGTTATATTATTGAAATCACAACACCAATGCAGTACGATCCAATGATGGATGAACAGGATCATTAGATGGGGTTCTGGGTGTAACCATTACAACACTGTCCTGTGAGTTCTGAATGGAACTTTCCTCTAATGACGCTAAGTATGTTTCATAAGGATTTGGGGTGGATCCTTATGAAAAGGTTATCATCTATGTGGTTCTACTTAGCACCTTTTTGTAAGTGTGTCAACCTTAAATAAAATAATCCATGTGGGGAAAGCTGTTCATTTGATAGAACAGCTTTAACATACTAGAAAAAACACACAAAACTTGCACCATTATTGACAGTAATGTTTAAATCAAATCAAATAATACTGTTTATTGCAGGTTGGGTTTTTTTTTTTTTTTTAAAGGGAGCTGTGCTGTTTGTCTCAATCTGGTGTAATGAACAAATCACAGTAAAAAATAAGAGCATAGTTAAAATAATGTGTTTCTACATGGTCTGTATAATTTTGGACTAACACTCCCAGGCTGCATTCACACTTGGAGCTGTTTTCTCATTCTGCAACATAATCCAGTAGTTTCCAGTTTCTGCTTCCAGTCTTTGGGCTGACTATGCTGCACACATCTCAGACCTCTGTCTGTTCTGGACACTTAAATCATATCAATTCTGTCATGTGACTCTGGATCATATGAAAGGAGTCATATTTCTCAGTACTTAGTACCTACTGTTCTTTGCTGTTACTTTGACTGAACTTTAACCTGAAGGGAACTCTAATGTCATTATGTTTAAAGTTATTGTGGTTTGTTGATGAATGAAATGTTGTCATGTTCCCTGAGTCTGGTGCAGTGTCATGAATGAACCTTCACATAATGAGTACATTCATTGTGTTTCCAGATGAACTGTTGACCTCACAGACACAGCACTTTGCTACAACAAAAGTCAGGTCAGTCTTGCTTAGGTTTGACTTCCTTTTTCTGTCACCTAAGTATTTGTACACTACAGGGTATGTCTCTAGTCTATATTCAGTTATAATTACATCTAAAGACAGTAGAAAATATTCACACAGCAGCAAGTTTTTCTCTGAAAAGAAGAATAACGCCATACTGCTCTGTCCATTTCCTATTGACAACTAGAGTCTGTCAAATCAATAACAGCAGTGACAGACAATAAACAGTGAAAATCTACACAAATTTCAAGATTTCAACAACATATTTACCCCTTTCATTACTACTAGACAACATGTAAACCCACTTCTCTGACACTATTCGATGATTTTAATGCTAGATCCTCTTTATTTATTGCATTTTCAGTTGCTAATCAATTGGTATCAATACACTGGTAACACTTTACATTACTGATCACTAATAGGGTGGTACTTCTATAGTAATTTTGATGCAATTTCATGGTAATAATGCCTTTGTAACTGCTTATTACAAGTAAGGCGATAAATCTTAGTGGCAATTCTTCAGTGAAACTCCAAAAAGGTAAAGAGGAAAAGTTTCTACAAAGTAAGGATGCTATGAAGCTACGTTTTTTAATTGGCCTCAATAATTCTGTTTGTATTCTGCCTTAGAACACTGAAGAATCTGAAACCCATCTAAGCATGTCTGTTTGTGCTTAAACAAGGGAAAAGCAGACAGTAACCAATAATGGTCAACCAGCCTGTTCAGGTTACATACTATATACTGTATATACTTCATATTATGTTAGCGTCCAGTAAGCTAATGTGTTAAAGAAAGGTGGTAAAACAGGTACATTTCATACAATTTCAGTATCTTGTCACAAATTACAACAAAATGATCATAGAATTACTACCTTATTAGCAATCTGTAATGTAAAGTGTTACTGCTCTGCTTATATAATTAAAGCATAACTAATTCCATTCCACTGATAGCATCATTTTCCCCAGTATGACATCAGTGGTAAATACAGTAGTTGCTGTGTGAATAGAATCTACTGTGCAAGGGTTGACATTTAAGACAGTAACAAGTCAAAGAAAGGGATTTCAGATTAGTCTACAATTCATTTTTCTTGAAAAAAAAAAAAAAACCTACAGCAGTGTATGTGTATCAGATCAGGCATCTAACAGGTATCTGCATCTTGCTCAAAGGCACTTCAGCAGGACGCAGCTGAAAAACAGTTGACATACTCAGTAAGAATCCCTGCTCTGTGTGTAGTAAGGTGATCCATTACAGAACTTTGGTTGACTGAATTTGAGCAGTTTTCAATGGTAATAATTTAGGTCATACTTTAAATCTAATTAATTTCATGGAGACAAAGCGACTTCAAATGGTTTCACACATAACAGAGCTAATGTCATCATATTGCTTAATTTTTCATCATGGCATTTAGCTGTCTGTATACTGGATATATGCTATGTTGGATGGTTGCTTTGTCCCTATTGTAAAGGGTTCTTCACTGTCACAACCATTGATAACATATGGAAGGATAATGTTTAAGAGCATCTGAACATGACCGTGCATAGCTGGATACAAGGTTATAACTGAGGAAACCATCAGATGGTGCTAGAGATACACAAGAACTCATGAGGTTGAACTACTGTAATGCCAACCAATAAGAAAACAAGTGAATTCACTGTTCTCCTATGCAACCAGAAAATGTACAGTGAACCAAAGACAACCTGCAAAGAGTGAAATCAAAGCTGTGACATTAGAAGATATCAGTATGCTTCAAAGTCTGAAACACATTTCACCAGCACTATGACAGCTCTGGAAAAAATGAATGAAACTTCAACACTTCCAAACCTCTGGAGTGAGATCCAGGGGAGGATGGATGTTTACAAGCCATCACATACAGAGCTGCATTTCAGCTCCAGCAGTGGCATCAACAGGAAATGCCAAGATGCATAAAAGACATGATTGAAAACCACAGTCATTCCAGGAGCTATTGATCTGTTCATTCTTCCTAAGATCCAACAGTAGTATTGTGCCACTTCAGCATGAAAATAAACATGCTTGTACTGTTCAAGGTCTGAAATGTTTATTTTGGGTTTTTTTTGTGGTTCTCTCTACTGAAACTGAAAAGGTTATTCATTTTGTTCCTAAACAAATCATGATAAAAAAGACTCAAAAAACTTTGCTCAAGTGTCAGAGATAGAAAAAAAAAGTGTGTGTTTTATGGGAATTAAGGCTTGATTATGTCAAAATAGCTCTATGGTGTTGCTATAGAAAGTTAGGTTAAGCCCCTGCATTAAAGTGTACCGCAAAATCCACCTTAGTGTAAAAAAAATGAAGAAAATGCATGTAAAACACACAACAAAAGCCATTTTGAGGCTCACGGTAAGTGAAAGTATTTATTTATCTTTGCCATTTCCTGTTGTATTACTGACTCAAGTAGTATATAACTGCTTTATAGAGGATCCAACAGGAAGACAGGCCTGAAAACATCTACATGGCTGTAATAAACTATCTCCACAATGATGTTTCCAACATACAAGAGCCCAATCATCACTGCAAGTTTTATTTTACTTGGGAAAATGTAGTTAATACTTTCAAAGTAAAGCCCTAGTACTTCTTAATTTCTTCCAGAGCTGTACAAACACTATAAAAAAAACAGGCATGGGATGGTTTAATCACCTTGTGACCATGTGTTTTCTTACTTATCTTCACACAGTTACTTTTGTTATTACCAGTGCGTAACCCTTTGTAAAGTAATAGACAGTTTTTTTTATTTTCATTTATCTCTTTCTGTGACAGTTTGAAGCATACTGAGCACATCCAAATAACTCACAAAAAGAAAGTTTACACTTCCACACTAATATGCTTTCATTTTAAAACAACATCTCAGAATAAATATTTGTTCAAATGAACAATTTAGCAGAGTTTAGCAGTAATCCTCCAATGGCCAGATTCACACGGTGGCCATTTTCCTCTGACATAAGGCTCAGGGTTAAAATAAAGCTAAAATTCATACTCACTTAATACTGTGGTGTTTAGTTCTTATAAATCCACAGAATCTGATGCACTTTTTTTTTTTTAACATTTCACTGCATTCACTTTGATCAAAAAGTGAAAACACAATCCATGGGCCAATTAAAAGATTGAATTTGATAACTACTATCTGTATGTTATTTAAAACTGTAAGTAAAATATTCTGAATACAATAAGCCACAGTGCAATGTTAACTGATTTGATGGATGGAAATACCGGTTTTGGTTAACAGTAAAATATTATTGTATAACATAACTTATTACAGACCTTGACTGAAACATTTTTTTTAAATATATTTCAGAATCAATTTATCCCTTTACTGTTACATCATGTAAAAATTAGAAAATAGTTAAACGGGTTAAGACGTGGATGGATGTTTATGTAATCTGGTTATTACATACATTCTTGTACCTCCCAATATTGCTCATTGTCCCACTGTATTTTTTAGTACATATGTTTTTTCAGTTATAGATCAACAGGAGCAGTGAAAGTATAATTATTTGAACTTCTATTTTGCATTATCCTTATGAAAACAGTATTTGAGCCTCACATCTGTGAAGCATGAAGTCTGTGGAAAATGGTCACAGCATGAAAATAACATAGTTGCCTTTATATATGTGCAAATAGAAACATAGGAACATAGTAAAATACTAAATGTATAATAAAGACAAAAAATGGCTTTGATCAAATGTCCTATGATAGGAGAGAGCTACTAACGATAACCGTGTTTTAAAATAAAAATGTATTAGTGTGGACAGAGCTTGAAAGACATTGGTGTTTACAGTGTTTGCACATACAGTATATGAGACTAACTACTAAAAAACATAGTGGGTAATACACTGAATACAGAGGATGGTATTTTTACGTGTCATGGCCCTAATCCAAACCTGAAAAGTGCCGCTCAAATGTTCCAGTGAATGCCTGAATGTCTGTGTTCTTAATTTCTTCATGCATTTGTGGTCTCAACCTGAAGAATCTAAATTCTAAAAACTCTCATTAAAAAGTCTCTATTAGCGTCCTCCTGTGGACCAATCATCAGTCTCAGAATTAAAGGAAGGCGGGGCCGCTTGTGCTCCTTATGTCAAATCCCTGAGCATTGTCACTGAACATTCAGAACCCATTGGCCAAGGCTTAGGCACAGGAAAATAGGAAATGTGAAACAGGAAACCACTTTGTCCTCATCTCTGTGAGCCCCCACTCTCTACAGTAGCAGAAAGAGAGGGATGATGGGAGTTGCAGTTTTAGTGTCAATAAGGAGCCTGGCAGAAAGGCGTATGGTGAAGGTTTTAGGGTGTCAGTGCCGGGGGCGGTAGGAACTGTAGGATCTGGGGTAGAGGGGACTATAGTGAGAGGCATGGCTGTGGGAGGTGGAAGTGTTGGATGTGAGGTAGGAGCTGGGGGGGGTGTAAGCAGAAGCGCTGTGGTAGGCAGGTGAATAGCTATAAGAGGATGAGGGGGAGTGGGTAGATGAGTAAGTAGAGGATGAAGATGGTGTGTAGAGGACAGAGGAGCGTGTGAAGCTAGAAAACGGACGAGTTCGTGGTGACGGGCTCCATGTAGAGCGTTTGAGCCCTAAACCAGGGGACCGGTATGGAGATGAGGGGGCGGATCCAGGCTGGGTGGGCCTGGTAGATGAGGAAGAGGAAGAGGAAGAGGAGAGCGAGTCTGGGGTATAGTGCCTCGAGAGGCCTGAGCTACGGGGCAGGGTTGGCGCGATGTTGACACTGAAACTGTGAGAGTCGACCACAACCGTCCGCACCCCCAGAGTCCACTGGGAATGAGCCAGCCTCAAGGGGGTGGAGGGCGGGGTTCGGGCTGACGGAGACGAGGGCGCCTCCAGAGATGGGGGGCTCTCTGGGGCTGCAGGCAGAGCTGCCGATGCGACAGCTTGCAATGACGGACTGCGAGGGGGCATGTGTGACATTGGGGAGGTGAGGACTGAGGCCAGAGCTGCAGCGGCGGCACTGACCACAGACGGGCTGAGGGACACAGAGGGGCTGTCAGGAAGCAACGACGTAGGGCTAATGAGGCTCGTAGGGGGGAGGGGACTAGGTGGCAAAGCTGAAGAAGAGCCCTGGGGTGAGTTGGAGGCTGAAGTCGAGGCTGGGGGACTTACTTTAGGGGTGCTGGTCTTCCCGCGGGTCAGTCTGCTCCCGCGGGTGCGGTGGGTCTGCTCCTGATCAAAGGCCAGGTCCTCTAGTCGCTGGGTGAGGGCCAGTTTCTGCTGGATGGCCATCCTCAAGAGGGAGTTGAGTGTCTTCTTCTCATCCTCTGCTGCAGCCAGCTGCCTCTGCATCTCATCCAGCTGAGTCACATACTCATCACACCTGAGGACAGCGGGTTAGGAGTTTACATTCAGACTGCAGACAAGTCAGAGCACAGCTGGAAAAAGTACAAACGAATGATAATAATAATAACTTTATTTATAGAGTGCCTTTAAAAACACAATTTACAAAGTGTTTTGACAGACAAACAGAAGGGGACAACAGCAGATAAAAACAGAAAACAACACAAAAGAAATAAGAACAGCAATAGGATGACTGAGGTTAAAAGAGTTGTGTTTTAGAAGGAAGAAATAACAGAAGATGATGGTGTCACATCCATGCAAAAGGAAGGAATGGAACAAAACAGCATTGTGTATGTCAACCAAAGCAGGGTAAAATTACAATTCAAACAATAAAAAAATATTGAAACATTTTTGGAGTTAAAAGAGACAAGATCACATAAAATGTAAACTAGTCTATTTGTGTTTTAAGATGTGATTTCAACATTTTTACTGTTTCTTCCTTCAGCTCTATCTCCTTTGGCTGACGTTCTAAAGTCAAAGGACCCTGATAGAGAAGGTGCAGACACTTTAGGACCACTGTCTGAGGATCTGAGGCTGCGTACTAGCTTGTAATTGGCTAGCATATCAGTTATATATCCAGTCTCATTTGGGCTTTAAAAGATATTAATATAATCTTAAAATGAAAAAGGCATGGGAAGTAAGTGGGCCATTTCCACAACACCAAAAAGGAGGACACTGTCGCATTTACTGCAAATGGACTAATCCCAAATATTTAAAAAGTGAGTGTAGTTCCTAAAACGGTTTTGTCCATGATATCAATGGTATCAAGATAAAGTGATTCTGTGATACTCTTCACTTCAAGGCAATAATGTGTAGAGAAGAAATAAAGGTCGAAAATTAGATTCAGTGAGTGTTTTTTTTTTTTTTTTCAAAACTGACACATGGCTGGACATCAAATGTAACTTTAACATTAATTTATTCAACAAAGAAAAATATATTCTTTTAAACCAAACCTGTTAATTCTATAAAATCATTTCAAAATGTAACATTCAAAATTGTTATTTGGTAATGGAGCTACCTACATGAAATGAATGAACATTTTGCTTCTATGAAATATTATATACATTTTATAAGCTACATCATGTTATTGAATCACAGAAGACTTGTGAAGTCACCAAATGACTCATTATTTATGGTATCTTTTTGCTGTTTCAGGATTTTTTTCTTTTTGGTTTCTGGTATTACTAGCAGCACATGGAAGTGTGTTTACTTTTTCAACTTAATGATATTATATGATTCATTTACTTCCCAACCCAATCCCTAAGATCAGCTGACCAGTTGTTTCTGGTGGTTCCTAAAACAAGACAGAAGCTTAGATGTGACAGAGCGTTTGAAACTATTGCATCAAAACTCTGGAATAAGTTGCCACTTCTCTCCCTGTTTTTAAATCACATTTAAAAACACATTATTTCTCTTTGGCTTTTAACTCGTAACCTCTCTTGTGTGGCATCTGCAAACACAGAGCTGATATAAACCTGTTTCTTTTGTTACTGTGTTGTGGTTTTTTTAACTTATTTTTCTCATTTTTGTGTACAGTACTTAGGTTTCCCCTATGGATCTTTTTAAATGTGCTACAGTATATAAATAAAGTGATTGATTTATACCACCTTCGACCAATCTGTGCTTTTGCTGCTTTTTTTTTAGATCGATTGTGATTAGGCGTTAAGCAGTGTTGCGTTTAATTGCAATTCAGAAAGCTAGGACTGGGGTTATGTACTGTTGTCTGTTAAAACTAATGAGAAGCCTACAGTAGCTGCTGTGTTCTAGACCAGGGGTGTCAAACTGCGGTCCTCAAGGGTCGGTGTCCTGCATGTTTTAGATGTTCCCCACCTAGAGCCCATTGCATCGTCTTCTGCAGAACTGATGAGGAGCTAATTATTAACTCTTTAAGTGTCAGCTTTGATGCATTCTGAATGGATGATTTAGTTTGAATATTCAGAAAATTCTCCCGTTTTCCTTTTAGTTTTGTGGATGAAAAAAAAAAATTAAAGGCAAAATTAAAACTGCTGGAACCAAATTTTAATACTAGTTTTCTTTTTAGGTTTTTGTTTTTTTTTTTTTTTTTTTGTTTTTTACATTTTTTCAATTTGTAAATATGTATTAGTTTTTTGTTCATTTTGTTGCTCATTTTGTTTATTTTTCTACATTTTGTTTTTTTAAATGTCATTATTTTTCTTTGATTTTCTGCCATTTGTGTCTTACTTTACTCATGTTACCAATTATTTTGTTAGCTTATTATGAATTTTTGTTTGTGTTGTTGCTCATTTTATTTTTTTTTAACTTTTTTTTACTGATTGCTAAAATCTCAGGGGTTAAAGGGTTAAACTGAATCACATGGAAGAGGGAAATCTCTAAAACGTCCAGGACACCGGCCCTCGAGGACTGGAGTTTGACACCTGTGTTCTTCACTCCAATAAAAGTACATATTTGAGTGAAAGAAACACCTCCTTCATCTAGTCTTTTATTAAATCATGAATAAACTGTCTTTTTCTGCCTCCAAATGTGTCTCCACTGTTAAAGACACCGACATCGATTTACTGTTATTTTTAATGACAGCAGCAGAGACTAAAAAGGTTAATACGTCCCATATACTAGTTATTGTGCGGTGTCTTACCTGGTGGCGAACATGGCTCGGAGTGAGGAGAAAGTGGCGGCGTCCTCCTTCAGGGCTTTCAGCTCATTCCTCAGCTTCATCATGGTGTCAGTTACCATGGATTTCTCTGCCTCATACTTACTCTTAAGGTTAGCTAGTGCCACCTCCGCTGTCTGTTTTAAGACACAAACCCAAACACAAGTCATACATTTTAATCACAGGTGAGGACAGATAAAACCTGTCCTATCTAAATGTTATTGGGTATGATATACTCTAGTGCGTAAAACCATATTAGAACAGACTGTTGTGTTTAGACATTTTGTTGATGAATGAATCCTGTTGTTTTTAGGGGGGAAAAACTGGTAGCTATGGTTACCAGAATAATCGTGTAAAAAAACATCAAACCATAAAAAATCTTTACAGACTAACACGTAGTTGTAACATTTTAAACATATAATTCTAATGGACAATGCCGCTTTTTTGCTATTGGGGCCTTATTTATGATGTAATTTCAATTGTTCTACTCTTATTATTATTATTATTATTATTATTATTATTATTATTATTATTATTCAGATGTAAACTGAGAGAAATTTAAGGTTCATTGACTTCAGAGTTTTGCCATGACACTTCGACATGTGAGCATTTGTAAACAGGATTCGAACTGCCAACCCTTTGGATGACCTGCTTTACAAACTGAACCACAGCCACCCATTATTTTACACATCTAAAATCTTAAATTATTAAATATTTTCTTCTTTATTACTTACAAAAAAAAATCTGAGGTTTTTATTTTAATAACATCCAAAACGGCACCACATTGTTTTTCTATTTGCAGTTTTATTTTCTCAAAACAATAGAAATATTTAAAATCTGGTTTGTTAACATACTCTTCCTGTAAAAAAAAAAAAACTACAGCTACATTTGATTTAATTTTCAGCACAAAAATCATTGTATTTTGACTTTTTTTTATGTTGCATTCATACAACTTTTATTCTGTTAATTCTAGAGTAATTTTTTTTACAGTGTGTTTAAAAACAGAACGATGCCAACATTATGAACCACAGTGTTTCAGTTGATAACATCTGCCCCCTAACCTGTTTGTTGGCCTTGAGCACCAGTCTCAAAGTGGCAATCTGCTCTGTTTTGGTGCTGAGCAGAGACTTGAGCTTCAGGATCTCCTCCAGACAGCCTTCTTTGTCCTTATCCAGCAGAGGAGCCAGTTCCCTGGCTGCAGCTCTCTGTCTGGACAGCTGGAGAGACCTGTCCACTGCACGCTGGAGGTGCTTCACCTGGAGGAGGACAGGGGAGAGGGGAAGGACAAGAGAAGATAAGAGGATACAAGGCTGGACGTCTGTTAGTGGACAGGAGAAAGGGATGAAGAAGATGACAGGGAGTAAAGGATGAGGAAGAGGTGAGAGAAGAGACTGCATAGCTGAGGAAGCATGATAAGAAGGAACTGAGCGTTTTAAACAGTGTAGCATCTAACTGAAGTAAGAGGGATAAAGTAAGGAGAGCAGAGAGGAACAAACTAACAGCTATGTTAACCATCTACTGAGGAGCCACAACAAATACTTTTAATGTTTTAAACGTCATTTTAATATGCAAAAGAAAATGTTGTTTTAGACAGGCTTTATGACAACCCCCACTCTCTTTACTTTCTATGTTTTTATTCCATGTATAATCATTTATTTCATTGCAGACAAATACATTTGGGCACTGCTCTACAGTATCTGCTTCACACATTAAATGTGTAAATCTTACAATCTTTAATTAGATGAATCATAAAACAAATGACTTTAGTGTTGGTTAGTTCATGTTTTTAATATATATGATGGTGTGTTATTCCACATATATGGTGGTTTATGTACATGTATACAATGGATTAGTAAATATTCCACTAGAAAGAACCTGTAAAGTGAATGGATCATAATGTGCAGACAGTGTTTTGAAGTAGATCTGAGACCAATATTCATTTGGACTAAAACCTATTCTCTTGTTTGACAGGCAGGTGCTCAGAATGTGGCAAGGAGGCAGTGCGCCCTTATACTAGCATCTGGGGACGGCCCTGTTACCTCATTCATCTGTTTAAATCAAGTCAAGACTAAGAGGGCAGACAGTGAACAGGTGAACGGCAGCAGCAGGGTTATGTTTATTCATTTTGTTTGTCACAGAGGCCACCAGGTGAACAGGGGCAGTCACAGGGGCCAGTATGTCATCGCCAAAGCACATCTGACATGCTCCATTACAGATAAATGGTTATGATTGGCTGAACGCTTCAGTGGAGTTCAGCTTTTAGTGGGAAAAGTAAGTACATCTAGTTTTCAAGCCACCGCTGAAATGACATCAGTGAAAGAAAGGCTACGTTAACATGTTTTTAATTCAGAATTCTTTAGTTTGAATAAAATAATTCAGAATTAAAGCTTTTTCATTGGTGTTTCTTTGTAAATGTTAATTCTGAATAAAGGTTTCCATGGGAAACAGACACATTCTGCTGTAGTTAATTTGGCTATAAGAGCTGGCGGTACATATGGTTCTGATTTGGATGTCTACCGGAAGGAAATGATCGTGTCCACTTCCTGTTTTCCCTTTGTTTCAACTATCAACATGGAAGGACAGATGCTACATGCAATTTTTGCATTTATTTTTGTAAGTAATTACAAAGCAGCAGCTCGACCTAATCATCCTACTAATGCTGGCAACATGGAATATGTACATCATCAACACGAAATACATGCATTATCACAATGAGACCAGGAGCATGTGCAGAATGACAGGAAGAATGTTGAAGAAGAATTAACTGTTTACATGTCAGAGGAATTATCATATTCAGAAGTCGAATAAACCTGTGACTTTATTGGGAACTAAGTTTAATTCAGAATTATAATTTTCTACTGGAATTAGGTGTTTACATGGTTCATCTTAAAGCACAATTAACCTTTATTCTGAATAAAAACTGTCATGTAAACAGGATCATAGAAAGGAAAAGTTAAAAAAAGAAAAGATTGAGACAAAGCATAAAGAGCACTATATTCTACCTGTTCTCTGACAATAGCATTGAGGTTATAGATGTTCATCGGCTCCCTGCGCAACTCTCCGGGTGGCTCCAAAGCAGGTGACGATGATGATGATGATGATGAAGAGGCACTGATGCTGGGTGAGCGGGTCGGAGGCGTGCAGGGCGGCAGGCATGGCTCAGACGGCACCTGGAGGGTCCCGCTGTCCCGCTCCCTGTCCTCTCTGACCACTTCTCCAGACAAGGGCTCTTTGGATGGAGACTCCGAGGGGCTCCGCGACTCCCCGGAAGTTGAGGTTGTAGAGGCGACAGCGGCCAGACGCCTGGCGAGTCGTGGTGTGAGGAGGACTTTACTGTTGTCTGCAGACATGGCTTTGAGGCTGGCACTGAGGCCTCGAAGACCCCTGCCTTGTCTGGAAGAAATGAGAGAATAAACTTAATTTTATCAGAGGAAGAGTTAGAATATGATGGTGAATAAAGTGAAGAACCGAGCAATGGTCTCTGTTGGTCAACTGACAGTATTTAACCTTTGTATTATGTTAAGGGTCAGTTTGACCCATTTCAGTTTTTCAGTTGACAAGAAAACAGGTTTATTTTTCTTCATGAAATGTTGTGACGTTTCCTCATCTAAGGTCATGAACTTGTGTGAAATCTGGACACTTTGATGTGTAGTGTTTGTAAACAAAGATGATGTTGACACTTTAATGTTGGTAAATATCTGCTCAGATCTAAAATAAACATGTGTCTTTGATGTGCTTAGTTTTGATTGGACAATTATTTGTATTTTGATTTCCTTTGAAGAGTCATTCAGACCCAGGTGTGGAGAGGAGGAACTTTCTCGCTCTTGTCCTTGTCACTTTTCTCATGTCATCTCTTTGACAAACCCTAAAAATGAGCTCCAGGAAGTTTATTGTTGAAGAGGCTTTATCACAGACACTGATGCAGAGGAAGAGATTTCAGAGTCTGAGGATAATGTTATTGATGATTCAGATTGTCTATGATGAGGATGAATTAGAGAAGTGTTTGTGAAGATAAAAGTTTGATGAAATAGTTCTTAAATTTAGTTTTGTAATTTAAAAATGTATTTTATATATAGTTTCTAAATGTTTATATAATCTAAAATAAAGTTGTTATTGGGTTTAACCTTGATTTTTTTGTTGTTGTTTTTTTACTGTTTTCAGTGGATTTAAAGGGAATGACCCGCAACATAATCAATGTAATTTTTTTTTTCAATATATTACGAGAGTTAAGAGGTTACACTGGTCTACATCTAAAATACTTCCAGGATAAAACTAATTAAATTTTACTACGTGTGTTACTGATAAAGAAAACTCAAGTCTTAAATGATGGTTGGATCAAGTTTCCAAGATCAGCCTGGGGTCAAAATATAAAATTCTTAAAAAGAGAATAGGTTTTAGTCCAAAGGAATATTGCTCTCAGATCTACTTCAAAACACTGTCTGCACATTATGATACAACACAGATTTGTGTTGTGAAAACATTCAAAAGTGACATTTAACCTATTGATGCTGTATCCAACTAACAGAGTTAAAGTGACACCTGTAATAGTCCAGCATCACCCGGTTGGGCGTCTCATTGTTGCACAGACAGACGTGGTGGTAGAGTTGGGCGAGCTCCTCACTCAGCGTCACCAGCTCGTCCTGCGCTGCGTTCAGGGCCCCCTGACTTTCATTGGCTGATGACTGAGCTGCCTGCAACTCCAGCTCCAGAGTGGAGATCTACAAGGACAGAAACGACAGAATAAAAGCAGTGTCTTTGTTAGTGTGATAATGTTAACAACAGGTTTGATAGCTTTTATTACTTTTTTTCGCCTGAATGCTTAATTTGAGTTTTTTATAAGTTTAAGTGTTTGTCATCATTTTCATTATCTCTCAATGTTTTAATCTCCATGTTGTTCCAAATATTCCATAGTTTGGAATGTTTTATCATATTTTACTTTTAATTAGTTTAGATTTTTCCTCCTCTAATTCAGTGTCCATGTCAGGGGAGACGATTAAAAATATGTTCCTCAGGGGGAACATCACTGAAAAAAGTTTGAGAACCACTGTCTTAGGGTAAATGTCACAGAACAAGACATAGTTTAGTTAACTTAGTTTAACAACGGCAACATTTCTCATGATGACTGTTTGTTAACACCACGAAGAAGAGCTGTTTACATTACCGGTGAACTGAGGTGCGCTTCATTTATATATTCTGTTGTGCCGCCCAGGCGGGTAAACAGTTTAAACCATAGATATTGTTATCTATGTTTGTTTGGTGTGATTGCTACTGACAGTAACCGTTTATCCTGAAATAAAAAAGTAGGTGAGACCAACTCGCCGTCCGTTTCCTGGATCCAGTAACGATACAATATATAAACTCAGGAAAAAGTGGGGGGTATGAAATCATCTGGTTGGAGAAATGGGGGTGTCGCAACACCCCCATGACCGTGGTAACCTGTGTGTCATTACCTTCCGTTGGCCTTCGCGGCAGCTCTTCCCCAGTGAATGGACTTGTGCTTCCAGCTTCTTCAGTTGACAGTCTCCTCTTTGCTTCTCCACCATGGCCCCCTCCCCACACTGAACCAGCCGTTCCCTCAGGGTCTTCAACTCTGCTTTCAGCTCCACCACCTCTGTCACAGCCACCCGGTACTTGCACTGAAGGATCTCCAGACCCGGCGTCTGGTACGAAAACATTTGACTTTTGTTCACAGTTGAGTTCTTATCTTCCTCGTTTACCCCTGCCTCCTCATCCTCATCCTGGTCCAGTTCCATCAGAGCCTCACGGTTGAGCTGAGATGTGGCGCTGCAGTGGGCTTCGTAGGCCAGGTGGGCCCCTCGATGTAGGCGGCGCAATGTAGTAACTTTCTGACTGAGGCGAAGGGCCTTTTCGTGCTGCTCGTTCAGGGCCCCCTGGGTGTGCTGGAGCTGGGTCTGAGACTCCTGCAGGCTGGTCATCAGGGCCACTTTCTCACGCTCAACCTGAAAGAGGCACCAGAGGACATGTTGAATAATCACACATGTGTCATATCCTCCTGACACCAAGCAATGCATTTTTGTAAGGGACAAGAGTTTCACAGTGTGCCCATTGCAAAGGTCATTCCATTGACTCTTTAATGTCTGAATTATGACAAACTTAGTCAAGATTTTTTCCCTAAGTGTTTTAATTACATTTTAGGCATGAAAAAAGCAATTTCATTGAAATCTTTTTAACGAACCTATTTTTACTATGGAGTTACAATAGCGGCTTTTCATTTTTTGTTTATTTTACATAATTAAAAAGTTCTGAACCAACATTACATCTCAGTTTCTCTATTAGAATACAAATTATATAAGTATTTACAGCATTAAAACAGAAGATGGTAACACTTTACAATACCTACACACAATTCACTATGTAATAACTATTTGTTACCTATTTGTTAATGTTTGTTCATTATGTATTAAACATTTGTTACCTATTTGTTAATGGTTTATTCGTACACGACTTATCATGAACAAAGCGTTTGTTCTTCTTTTCTATGAACAAACCATTTGTAGCCGTGTGAAGAAATGTTTTATGATTAATTGTGTATAAGCAATGCATTAATAAACATTAACAAATAAGTAACAAATGGTTAATACATAGTGGATTGTGTGTAGGTATTATAAAGTGTTTCCCAGAAGTTTAAGGGAAAGGCCTCTATAAACCAACGTGTTTATTTTTACCGTGACCTCCATTTCAACTTAGCATGTCTTTAATGCTTTTGTTCAGATAATATGAGATGTGTGGTATTAATTTTCTAATTATTTATACACATCGCATGTTTCTAATGGCTTTTGTCTTGGCTTCTTCTTATGGGGATAGAGGTCACACTAAATACTGACTTTAACTCTTTAATGCATGAATTATGAGAATGTTAGTCAAGATGTTTTCTTAAGTGTGTTTATTATTCCTCTTTATGTCTGAAAAAAGCAATGTGATTGAAATATTTTTATTTAACCTATTTTTTTATGGACTTAAAACATCTCCACTCAGCTGGACAATATGTGTTTAAGTTTTGAACCAAAGAAACATGAATTTAAAACGCAATATCAGAATATTGTTTACTAATATTGTTTACGAAGACTGTCTAATAACAACAAGAAGTTGATTTACACATAAACATGTTAGTGCAGATCAGGTATTAAGAACATACCAGTTACAGTAATGATATGAACTAACTGATATGGAACTAAAACAACAAAACCATGAATATATAAGAGAACAACTGTAGAAGAACTGTCCACTGTGGTGACCAGGATGCATCAAAGGGTTAAAATAAATAAATAACATAATCCATCCATCCATTTTATCCTCACTATGGTTGCATGGAGCCTATCACAGCCAGTTAAGGACAAAGGCAGGGTACAACCCTGGACAAGTCTCCAGTTCATCACAGGGCTGAACATATATAGACAAACAATCACTCTCATATCACACCTATCGGCAATTTCAGAATAATTGATTAACCTATCAGTGCATGTCTTTACATGGTGGAAGGGAGCTAGAGTACCATGAGGGAACATGTAAACTCCACAGAGAAAGGTACCACCGACTGGTGTTGGAGTCGAACCCAGGACCTTCTCGTTATGAGGCATGAGTACTAACCATTTATACATCTACATGGATTTCACTGTTGAATCAATGTTGCAGGATATGATGGTGTCTTCATGTTCACTACAGAGCCTCTGAACATCTAAATAAATAATTTCTGATAGCAATAAATAGCTAAGTGACTGAATTTTATCTGAATTATTTAAATGCATTAATAGGATTAGTGGTTCAAAAGTTATTAAACATTTAAGATCAGTAGATGTTTTTGGGCACCATTTATTTCAGGTTCAATCAAATGAAGAAAGAAACAATCCTGCAGTAAAAAATGGTATTAGTTAACATTTAAAAAGAGCATGCACGGCATCAGTGAAAGCCACCCCCTACAGGAGAGTGGTCGATAGTGTACTGTGTCAGCTGAGATATAAATAAGCCCTTCCTGCAGACCAGCCTATCAGAGGGTCTGCAGACAGCAGGGATAGATGGGATTACACCTACTGGAACTGAAGCAACCAGATGTGTGAACACTGCCACACACACACACACAGTCATAGAGATACCCAAAATATACAACTCTGTAGCAATTAGAACAATTCCATGTACCTTGTAGCAATGGTGGAGTCACAAACCCAAATAAGGTAGGGAAGAAAGGCAGAAAAAAAGAAAAAAAAAAAAGAAAATGTGCCAAAGTGAGAGGTTGAAAAAGGGGATTAAGTGAAAGACAGATCCTTGCACAGTGGGGATACTGTATGTCACTGTGGCTTTACAGTAAATTATTAACAGCTTTGTTTTGTTCAAGAGTCGACTGCTGGGTTGTAGCAGGGCACATACTTGAAAGAAAAATGGAAAACTGTCTTAATATGAAGGGTTGGTTTGTCTTTTTATACTAAACCATGAACATAAAATGGCCAAAAATAAATTTTTCAAAGTTGATATAATGAAGATAGTTTTTTTCACCACAATCTCAGTTCACAAGACATAGGACATTTGGCCTTTGGTTGTGCTAAAACTCTACAGTAGGGATGCCCTGATTCCAAAATTCGAAGCAAAGGCTGGTGCTGATTTGCGACATTGTTTTTGTTAATATTCATTTGTTGATATTCACTGTCATTCCTGGTGCTTTCTTAGAGCGTGCAGGACTTCCCAAAGGTCTCCTGGTCTTAATTTGTTTGTAAAACAACACACTTAAAAAAGGTGAACATATGTCTAACCCATCATGTCCTAGCAGGTTTTATTTATTTAATACATTTAATAATGCACCATATGTTTGCTGCCATTAAATGATTCTTGTAAATGATTCCAACCTGTTTTGGCTTGTGATGCTCTTTTAACATGACACAATTTTGCCCACCCCAGATATTTTTTTATCATGTAATAGTATATGCTGAAAATAAACTGTCATTTTACATGGTAATTTTGGCTATATAATATTATTATGGATAATCATCATCATCAAGGATTACATTTATATAAGACCTTTCACTTTTCTATCAATGCATTCCGTGGATCCATTATTCATTCATTCACACACTCTCACTCTGGTGGTGGTAAGCTATGTAGCCACAGCTACCCTGGGGCCCCTCCCACCAGTACAGAATATTTATACATGTGAGTAGTAACACTGGAGGAAAGGACGGTGAAGTGTCTTGTCCAAGGACACAACAGCACATGACTAGGACAGATCAGTCCAGCTTTACAAGACTGACAATTAATACCAGTGTTGTACCTGAACAAGTTCATTGAACGATCGTTCACGAACGATATCATATTGTTGACGAACGTTTGCTAAATGAATGGGAAGTTGTGAACGCGGTTATTCTGGCATTTATTGAACTGCGCTCTTATGTAGTTCATATTTCGTTCTTATCACGTTGTAATTATTGAGTCCTTCCTGCAGAGGGAAGTTAACCCCGGAAGGAGGACGGCATTTTCCCCTGATTTCCTGACTATGGTCAGGATAACGTCAGAAACGGTTAATATGTTAATGTCTTAGTCCAAAGGAATATTGGTCTCAGATCTACCAGATCTACTTCAAAACACTGTCTGCACATTATGATCCATTCACTTTACAGGTTCTTTCTAGTGGAATATTTACTAATTCATTGTATACATGTGCATAAACCACCATATATGTGGAATAACACACCATCATATATATTAAAAACATGAACTAACCAACACTAAAGTCATTTGTTTTATGATTCATCTCATTAAAGTATGTAAAATTTAGCACATTTAATGTCTGAAGCAGATAACTTTCTAAAAAAAATTGTAGAGCAGTGTTACTAGAAATTTCAGACGACTCCATTTGAATTCCCCACAGTTAAAAAACACTGGTCCAATATATGCTTGGAATGTCAGCTTATTGCGTAGTCCTTTTCTCATCGCATCACTTCTGGATAATTCTATTCTTCAGGGTGTCCCATAAGTCTCCATACATAGGAGACATAATACATTCCTTACATATATGGTTCTAAAATGTATTTCTTTATATTTCAGATAACCCAAAGAATTTGAATTGGAATGGCAGACATATAGAGCATATTGTATAAATAAAATGGTTTATATCAAGAAAGGTTTATTTTTCCTATGTGTGGGGACTTATGAGACAACCTGTAGTATTTGTTACTAACGTCTTAGAAAAGTCAGTGCCAAAAACATTTTCATTTCAGCCTGTTTCTCTAAAGACAACTGAGATAACAGTGAATTTTGAATCTTACAGTCATCAGCTGTTGCTTGAGTTTCTGGATCTCCGTTATGTTCATCTCACTGAACAGGTCAGATGTCGAAGCTCCTTCAGCTTTCCGTCCAGACCCTCGACATTCTCCATTAGATCTGGGTAGGGGCCCCGGGGCCGTCCCAGTTCCGGTACCAGCTCCGGTCCCGCTTTGTAGATGACCGTTACACCTAAAGGATCAACAGAGTGCACTGTGATGTCATCATACGCATCATTTTATCCACTCAGACATCTAGGTTACAGCCACTATTCATCTCTACATTTAACTATTATAGATTTATTAAAACATTATCTATTAATTTAATATATTATATTAATTTGACATAAAAACAAGTATCTACATCAGGGGTGGGCAAACTTTTTGACTCATGGGCCAAAAAGGGTTCTAAAATTTGACAGAAAGGCCAGACCACAAGCAGATGGTTGGAGTGTTTTGGTGATCCACCTCATAAGAGGAAGAAAAATAACATGGGATATGTTGTTGCTTTCATCCAGTGCTATTAAATATAACATGAACGACTAAGCCTTTTTATTTAAGTCACTGGTTATATCCTCATATATCAGTTCTACACGACAAGTCACTGTCCTGTGTGATAAACTGATTTTTTTTATCTAAATTGTCTTTTTTCTTCAAAAACAAGACACCTGCTGTCTCCACCATATATTCTTTTAAAAACTCGCTTTCAGACGGAGGCTTGCTGGGCTTTGGTAATTTGAATGACCACATAAAACCTGCCTTGGTACTTGACTCCTGAATGGCAGTTTGACGATGAAAAGGTTTTGCCAAGCTTGTATATTAGCTGCCAACCACTGAGCAGTAGCAGCCCGTTCATTGGTTGACTGTTTGCTAGCATCGGTTCTTTCAACAAAATAACCTAACACCCCCCCACCCCACCCCCCAAACTTAGTACAGTAGTTTGCCTCAAATCAACCCCCACCCCATTGTCATTTGACATCAAATGACAATAAAGTATACTGCTTCTAACCTATTCTTTCGATCTTTACCACAATTTACAAATAGGTAACAACACAGTGAATTGTGTGTAGGTATTATAAAGTGTTACCATTATTACTTATAAGAATGTATAATTTTTATACTTTTATTTTGTCTTTTAAATATGTTGCACAAGTGCATGCTTAAATCTCATTGTTTTTTATAATGACAATAACTATTATCTATCTATCTATCTATCTATCTATCTATCTATCTATCTATCTATCTATCTATCTATCTATCTATCTATCTATCTATCTATCTATCTATCTATCTGTCTGTCTGTCTGTCTGTCTGTCTGTCTGTCTGTCTGTCTGTCTGTCTGTCTGTCTGTCTATCTATCTATCTATCTATCTATCTATCTATCTATCTATCTATCTATCTATCTATCTATCTATCTATCTATCTATCTCCATGTATTTACAGGGTTAGTGGTTTAACAGGTATTTAACATTTTAAATCGATAGATGCTTCTGAGTTCTTGAGGGTTAAATTATGGTAAATAACCTTGATGGTTCCTCTGAGTTTGGAGAGAGTAAAGTGGTGGGGGTCGCGGTGCCGCTGGGCGGGGCAGAGGTGAACGTCAGGTGGGCGCTGCCGGTATACGCCACATCACACATGCTGAGGTGGTGGACCAGCTCCCTGCGTAGGTGTTTCTTCTGCTCACGCTCACTCTTCAGTGACTCCAGGGCCTCCTCCAGCTGACTGTCGGAGATGTCCTTCAGACGGAGGGCGTCCTGGAGCTGGCTGTTCAGGAGGTCCGTCTCTTCCTCCAGGACCTTGATCTCATGCTTTAGACCTTCATACTCCACCTGAGACATACGGAGGGACATGGAGCTCAGTGGATGAACTTAATAACATGGAGCTCACAAGCACAAGATACTGTTCAAGACAAGGCCTTTTGGGAATTTCCCCTGAAAGACCTAGAATATTGCGTTGACTTCCAAGTTATTTTACCAAGGGGTAATGGGTATTATTTTTGATTCGGCTTTATTGTCCGTTTGTTTCTCCATTTGTTTGCTCGTGAGCAATGTTATACAAAAACTAATGGACCAATTTCTATGAAATTTTCAGGAAAGGTGTAAAGTGGTCCAGAATAGAGGCCTTTAAACATAGTGACTGTAGGCCAAAGGTCAAGGTCACCAAATGTGTTTTCACAAGGATCAGAGATAGGGTAAATCAGGAACCTCTTTTCATTCCTGGTTAATCAGTTTTCTATATAGGCTCTTTTTGCTCTGATTGTTGATGTGAATTGACATGAGAATTTTGAAGAACAAATTTGTAGATTCTAGATCAAAGGTCAAGGTCACAATAAAGGTCAAAATTGAATTTTGGATGAAACTGTTGAACAATTCATCTTAGAGGCTTCCAACAAGCATCAAAATACTCGTCTTTCAAATCTGCATCTTTAAATCTGCATAGATTTTGACCTATTGTTGACTCAAGAGGTCAGGGGTCACTCGGTTGATACCTAAAAAAATAACTAACTAACTTAAAGTGGACTATAACGGAAAAAAAACTGTTATTATTGTTATTATTGACAGATAGGAAACCTGGCATGGACTTCAAAACAACATCACATGTATGTTTCATTCAAAAGATCAGGGCAGGCCAGCACTCGTGGAAGTGAATGTGAAGCCTAGCGCTCATTTTTGGGGAAACGGGGGGGGGGTCTGTCTTGGTAGAGTCTGTGCTCTCTGAGTGCTTTCTTAGTTGTCATAAACCAATTCCAAAGCAAGTGAGCTAGAGCTGTCATGTTTAGTGCAAGAATTTACAGAAATAAATACCAGTAAAACAATAACAAATAGCAATAAATCATACAGATATTTACATAAATATTGTAGTATTGAAAATTAAGATATTTCTAAAACACAGAATTTAAGTGATGCAAATAACATGAAAGAAAAATACTGTGAAAAAAACAACAAAGGGTGCCTGGTACAATAAACCCCGCCCCCTTGCACATATTTTACCTGATTTACTCTTTTCTATTATCATTGCGAAAACAGATTTTTTGTGAGTGTGACCTTGACCTTTGACCTACATTTGCCAAAATTTAATGACATCTATTCTGGACCACCTTACACCTTCCCTGAAAATGTAACCTACTTATAATCAAATAGAGAGAGGGGGGGGGGGCAGACCCATGGGGTGGTCACCATGGAAACTGCAGACAAACCCACTTGGGAAACTTATATGCAGCCCAAATGCAACCCTTCTGGGGCCCACATAGACATACTGACTGATAATGGTTGAACTTTCTTGCAGATTCTCTAAACCCGCTGTGCTGAAGGCCAAATGCTTGTGTCAGTTCTGTACCTGGTTCTGTTTGAGTGTTGACACCAGCTTCTGCAGAGAGATGTTCTCCTCCTCCAGCTCGGTGTAGTCCTGGAGCAACCGCGACTCACGAAACTTGTACTCCCTGATCTCCTCTCGCATCCTGCTCCTCTGCAGTTCCAACATCTCATTACTCTGCTGAGACAAAGCACAGAGACAGCTGGGCTTGAATACTGTTTCACACTGATATCTGAGTTAATTAAGGACATCTACTGGGATGGTAAGAGACACAACAGTGATATATTCCCTTGGAAATGCTCTCAGAATATGTAGCAGCTTGTGTTCAGTCCACCACATATCAGCAGGTTTTAATATAAGCCCACTGGGTGATTTCTCGTGTTTTAAATCAGTGATACCCAATGAGCGCCCTCAAGTGGTCTGTGAGAGGATGTTCTATCAGTTTTTCTCAAATCACCCTCATCTGACTTCCAAAGCCAAGTTATGAGTACAGATAACTGTTTTCTAAATTAAAAGCAAATCAAATGTAGCTTAAATAAGCTGAAGAGTAAACTTTGATTGAATTTGTGTATGAAAATTCACATTTTGCATCATTATTTTTATCTAGTTAGGTTACCTAGGTGATCTACTCTCAGAGGTGGGAAGTAACTAAGTATGGTAAATGGACTGCATTTATATAGCGCTTTTCCACCTTCATGGTGCTCAAAGCGCTTTACATTAGCCTCTCATTCACCCATTCACACACACACTCATACACCAGTAGGTTTCTAAGGTCTACGGTAAGTCCTACTGGGGGCCTAAGTTAGGGTTCAGTGTCTTGCCCAAGGACACTTCGACATGTGGACAGCCAGAGCCGGGACGCGAACCGCCAACCTCTCGGTCATTGGGCGACCCACTCTGTCAACTGAACCACAGCCAGTATAAATACTTTGTTACTGTACTTGTACTGTACTAAGGGGTGGGACTAAGGTTGCTATGGCCTGAAATATGACACTCAGATGCAGCGCAAAGAAAAGCTAAATTGGGGTGCATTTAATTGGAAATGTTTCTTTGTGGCATGCTATCCAGGGAAGGATAACTCAACCGAGGTAATCTGTCATTTTATTCAATTTATTAATTTCTCTCTAATTTGCTAATTGAAAACAAACCGTAGGCATTTCCTAGGTAATTATATCAGTAATGTGCAACCTTGTGTACTTTTTTTTTTTTTTTTTTCTTTCATGTGGAGTGTTTTGGCAAATGTAAGCACCAGGAGGATGGAATATAGAACAGTTCACAAAAATGACAAAAAAAAATTCAAGAATGTCATTGATGGGTGATTTTTGAAACAGGAACTGAAGTTGGTCTATACATATATCCATATATATATATATATATATATATATATATATATATATATATATATATATATATATATATATATATATATATATATATATATATATATATATATATATATATATATAATATGGCTAGTATAATGTCCTTGTAAATGGACACCACGCCCTTGTAGAGCTAAATGTGGTATTGTGGTCTATATATGTGGACGCCAGGTCCTAGGAGGTTAAGTGTTGTAAGTAGTTTTGTAATTATTCCTTTTGGAAATATTTCTGAACTTGAGTCATAGTGTTAGTGTGAGTCATAGTGTTAGTCATTGCAAGCAAATAAATTCACATCATTTGCAATTATAGAATCTGCATCTTATTTCAGTACTGTAGTCAGGCTTCCATATAAGGGTGCTTCAGGTCTTAATCTACCTAAGCTGGTGAACATGATAGTTCACCTGTGGTGTGAGTGTGCAACTGGCCCCATCCATCTGCTCTGTCCTGGTCTTAGTGGTCTGGGCCTACAGTTCTCTACTGCTGTGCTGTACGTACCTCACGCAGCTCCTGTAGTAGAGTACTCAAGTGCTCATTGTCGGCCTGTGCATTGGCAGCACTGGACCTGCTGTGCTTCAGTTCTGTCTGCAGCTCCAGCAGGCGGCCCATATAATAGGCCTCTTTGGTGGCAGACTCCTGCAGGAGCGTCTCCTCGTTGGTCTCCCCATCCTCTGCCACCTTCCGCTGGGTGGAGTAGGCCTGGCCAAATGCCTGGATGGAGAGCAGAGACAGACATGAGGACAAGAATATTTAATGTGCTAAGAAATGGGATTCCTCAAAAATAAATGTTACACAATGCTGAATGATGCAATTAATGTTTTCTTTCATTCTGGTCACTCCAGTGGACAAGTTCTTCTACAGTTGTTCTCTTGTAAATTCATGGTTTTGTTGTTTTAATTTCAGTCAGTTCATATCATTACTGTAACTGGTCTGTTCTTAATACCTGATCTGCACTAACATGTTTGTGTGTAAATTAATTACTTGTTGTGATTAGACTGTAACTAACAGTCTTCATAAAAAAAACTGCATCAAAAATGGCATTGCATTTGTCTTTCTTTGCTTCAAAGCTAAAACATATGTTGTCCATTTTGGTAACTCCATAAAATATTTCAATCACATTACTTTTTTCAGGCCTAAAGAAGAATAAAAACACTTGGGAAAAAAAAATCTTGACTAAGGTTCTCATAATTCATGCATCAAAGGGTTAAAAACTTATAGAATCGTATGTAAATGCAGAAAGGATATAAAGCACAATAGCATCTTTTTTCTTTAAATACACATTAAATAAAGTCATGGGATAGAAACCCTGCCACACATCATCCCTAAGTTTTATGGGTTTTTTTGTGATTTGAAAGTAGCTGTTCATAACCCAATCCATGATACATTGATGTTTCTTCCATACAGTTTGCAAGCATGTGGATACGATGAAATTACTGACAATATTGTTGTGAGTGTGATAGAGAAGGTAAAGAATAATTGCAAACTTCACACATAACATGACAGACTTCAATATAGTGTTAGTTCAGTGTCTCCAGGCAGCTGTTCTCATCACCAGTCCTATCAGCTGACTATCTTCCATATGAGTATCATGTTTAAACTACATTACCCTGTTAAACTATGTGCTTTTTCTATAAACTGCCTTGCAACACATCCACCTAACTCCTCCTCCTCACACTGTGTTGACTTAATCAATATGCTAATGCTGATGTTGATCCCTGCTCTGGTCTGTTTTCTGTGGGGGTCTTCCTGCTGCTCCCCCTGCCTTAAAGGAATAGTTCACTATTTTTCATATGAATTTGTATAGAATCAGTGTTTTTACTCTGGTGCATCCATAGTGATTTACCCCTGACAGTGTCCTGTGAGTCCAGTTCTGTTCCCGATTTTGGTCAAAGTGAAAGTAGTCCTGGCAGGTTTCCTGGGGTCATGAAATTAAAATGTGTTTCTTCTCAAAACAATATGTTTTCAAATGAGTGATTTACTTGCATAACAAAGCCATCACGGAACAAAAATCGTAATTACTTGGAGCTACTTTCTCTCAGTAGCATCAATGGTCGTTGTCACTGCTAACAGCTGTGCACCATAGTAAACTACTTTCATCTGTTTGCGGCTGCTACGTGCAGGTGCACAGCTGTTAGCAGTGACAACGAGCAGTGATTGCTATTGAGAGAAAGTAGCTCCAAGCAATTACAAGGTGGGAGTTTTTGTTCCGTGACAGTTTTATTATGGGTATAAATCACTCATTCAAACACATACGGAAGAGGAAGAGACACGTTTTATTTGGTTGACCCCAGGAAACCTGCCGGGACAACTTTCACCAAAACCGGACCAGAACTCAAGGCACAGAACACTATCGGGGGGAAGTCATTGTGGGTGCACCAGAGTAAAGACAGTGAACCCATACAAATTCATTTGAAAATAGTGAACTATCCCTTTAAGCCTTAAAGGTAGGAACATTTCCCACAGCAAATACCGACTAAATATAAGTTCCTGGAGATAAAATAAGTTTTCTTTGACAAAAGTTGTCCTGAATGGAGATATGAGGGCTTATTAAAAAGAACCACTGAATATTTCCTTATGTATCATACTACACTAGAAATACATTCCCCCAATAAAATAACATTTTTAAGCCTGTCCCAATAGGAAAACCTTTCCTGTTTCCTAATAGAACTTTTGAAAAAGGTTCCATCTGAATCCTTTCCACAGACTGATTCCCCAACCTATACTGACACACTTCTGCAGTATAATGGTCACACCTCAGATATTCTCTAGAGGATCTAGTCATAGTCTTTCCACTGCATAAAAGTGCCAAGTAGAGGTACCGTCTAGACAGGTACTACACTGAAAACAAAAAGCAATATGAGTATCTATTATCACAACACAGGTATAACATGCAGCTTCTATTAAATTAATTCATATTTAATTGTTACACATTTTTACATCATGTAGTTTTAATGTAGGTTAATATAGGATTCTCATCTGTAACACTTCGCCAGAGAACAAAAGTGTGATGATTCTTAAGAACTACTATCAGGCATTAAAATCCCTCTGTTGCTGTGTAATTCTGTTGCAATGGAATTATATATATGTGGGTCGTGTAAATAGAAGTTCTTTGGCAGAACATTTTATGTTAGTTTCCATGATGTTCAACACAATTCAAACATATATGCACTAATGGAAAAAGGACACCTAGAGAATGAAATATATCTTTTCATGTGATGTGATATTCTGACTTGAAATGAGAAAAATGCACTTGGTAAGATTTAGATTTTTGCAGTGCCGTTTAACTCAGTATAGCATCTTAATCATTTCCCTAATGCCCCACTACACTCAGTTTGCTGTAAAACCACTTGAAATACGAGCAAATATCTGAATATATGAAGGTTGGGATCATTAAACACCAATGATGAACACTTGAAGAACTAAACTGGTTCTTTGGATTAAAATGATTCTTAAAACTCTTTAGGAAAAACCTCTGCAACCCTTATTTCTAAGAAATAAATCAGGATAGTAAAATCCACTCTGTTAAAGGTGAACCATCTTCAGTGACCTCATGCTCGCTCTAATGTTTTACCAAACTGCTCCACTGAACAGAGGAAAGACATATATTGAACTGAGGATCAATGAGTGGAGTCACGCCAGACTGAGCCTAAACTATATAGAGAGACACTGAAAGAGTACGTGGGAAACTCTCTCTCACTTCTTCACATTCTTCTCTCATCTTTTCTGTGGAGGCTCAGTGGGAATTCAGTCGATGGGAAATTTTGCTTAGGTGTGACTGTGGGTGTTGTGATGCAGGAGTCATTCTGTATACAAGCAAATGGATGCTGTGAAAGAAAGAAAGAAAGAAAGAAAGAAAGAAAGAAAGAAAGAAAGAAAGAAAGAAAGAAAGAAAGAAAGAAAGAGAGAGAGAGAGAGAGAGAGAGAGAGAGAGAGAGAGAGAGAGAGAGAGAGAGAGGGAGGGAAGAAAGGAAGGAAAGAAAGAAAGAAAGAAAGAAAGAAAGAAAGAAAGAAAGAAGAGAGAGAGAGAGGGAGGGAAGGAAGGAAGAAAGGAAAGAGAGAGAGAGAGAGAGAGAGAGAGAGAGAGAGAGAGAGGGAGGGAAGAAAGGAAGGAAGGAAGGAAGGAAGGAAGGAAGGAAAGAAAGAAAAAAAGAAAGAAAGAAAGAAAGAAATAATGAGCACAGTCTATGGCTGTTTCCATTCTCACATCCTAACCCTCTATAGTTCACTATAGAGGGACCAGGCCATTTTGTAGATGTGTCCGAATCTTTAGCGAACTATATATAATCACTATATAGTCATTCAATGTATCCCACAATCCACTGAGAAATGTAGTGGACATTGATGGTCACTAACCAAAGAATTATATCCCATCATACATTGCATGAGTCAAAAAGGGCAGAGAGATTTATGATTAAAAGAAACAGAATTGAGATTGGACATCATACCAACAGAACTACAGCTGTTCAGTAAATGTTAAGTCTGTCTGATGGATGACACCAGACAAGAGTTGTTTAACAGTTAATAACAGTTAATAACAATAAAACAGTTGTGAGCCAAGTTTATTAAGTAAGTAAAAAAAATAAGAAAGACTTTTAATTTTGTCTGGTATGTTTTAATTGTTCGATGGTGATGACGCAATTAAACAGCGTCGTAGTAGAGTCCGAAAACGTTTCAATTGAGTTCACTATGTACTACATTTCTTATGTAGGTGGTAGGGAGTAATTTTGGACACAGCCCATGTCTTTGAATAATGTCCATGTCCTCCACTTTTGTTCAGTCACCTACTTTGATTCACAGGTAGAAAGTCATTTTGTCCATAATGTAGATCTTGTCCATAATGTCCATCTCGAGCAGAGGTGGACAATACTGGTCCTCAAGGGTTAGAATCCTGCAGGTTTTTTGTAATTTCCCTCTTCCATCACACCTGATTCAATTAATGATCAGCCAATCACCAGGCTCTGCAGGAACCTGATAATAATGTAAATGTTTCCAGGTGTGATGGAAGAGGGACATATCTAAAACATGCAGGATACCGGCCCTCGAGGACCAGGACTGCCCAGCGCTGATTTACACAACCTTCAACCAATCTGTGCTTTTGCTGCTTTTGTTAGATCGATTGTGATTAGGTGATGAGCAGCGTTGTGTTAAATTATTCAGCGCACTTCATGTTGTAAACACCAGAGGAGGTGACTGCTGTGTGGGTCGACAAGTTAGAGCAAAAAGGCTACAGTAACTTCAAAGTCTACAGACTCAAACTACAGACCTGTTTAACACCAGTACAATTTTATAGTTACAAAGTTGTTCCATTGTAGTGTCCTATGAATTATTTTCTAGTGCAGCTACTGTAGGTATTTCCTTTTAAAGGGCATCGTAGGTTATGTGGATTGGTAGCAGTGTTCATTTATCATTTATAGAAAGTCCCGAGAGAATAAAATCTTTTTCAAGGGAAACTTGGTCAAGAAGGCACACTGTGTCATACAAAATTATACTCTCGTAACTTTGTCCATCTGTTTCATTTGTATTACACTGATATGCCTCTTGGTAAGGTCTCCTTCAAAAAAGACAATTTATCTCAGAGGATTTCCTGGTTAAATAAAGGTTAAATAAATTCTTTGCATTAAGAACCAGTTCATTCAAGAGCATGAGGTACTGTCCCACTGTAGGTTCTGTAGGAACTATGTGACGTAGGTAGAGCTGAGACCACGCCTCTTTCTGCAGTACTGCTGTTTTTAAAACCATCTTTTCCAACACATCAGCTGTGTGTTGGAAAAAAATAGGGAGAAAGTAATTAATAAATAAATAAATAAATTGACCGATGACACGGTTTTGTTTTTGGGTTAATGTTGTGAAATGAACATATGTCGTCACCTGCTGCTGGATTCTTCGTCTCCTAACTCTCTCTGTAAACTCCTCCATTCTTGACATTAGATGCTGTATTTAAACATAATTAATATTCCTGTGATACAGAACATAAACGCTGTGTCCTCCTCATTCTCTATTCTAGTTTATAGTAGCTCTGTCTTCTACTCCCTCGTGTGATTGTTGAATTTAGTGCTTAATTAATACATAATTGTGGCAGATGTTAGTGTCACGTTAACCCCTCCCATGGTTCCTACTGGTTCTAAGAAGTATTTAGTTCCTAGAACTAAGTTCTTAGAACTGTTCTGTGGGAAAGCACCGATAATCACATTATATAAAGAATGTATTGATGTATCTAGGGGCCGTAATGTAGAAGGCACGCTCACTTTTAGGTCACTTTTAGGTTAATACTTTGACTTTAGAACAACCAGGAGGCCCCTGCTCGAAGATCTATGGCTGTACTGGCTCATACTTGGCTAGTGTGTCAGGTCCATTTGGGCTTTAAAAGTAAGGACAAAAAAAACTGAAATAGAAAAGCTGACCACCATTAAGTATCATTCACATTCTGTAGGATGGACTTTACTTTTCAGTGAAGCACTTCCAGCATCAAATACCACATTAATGTACAACAAACATTAGTTGGGGGTTTTATATATATTATATTATATATATTTGTATTGAATCTGTTTGCTCGTGCAACATGTGATTAATAAAACGTGATTAATATTTCATCCTGATGAACCAAAAATAATCTATAGCAACCCTGTGATTAATTACATTAAAAAATATAATAATTTAACAGCACGTTATGAACATTGTTACAGAAGTGGTCCCTTTTCAAAACTTTCAGCATAAATGTTTCACATTGACATAATTCTTCTCAGATATGGAAAAACTCATTGTATTTGAAAGCAACATAAGGAGACAATTTAACAGCAGTAGGAAATAAGGCACATGTGAGGGACTATATACAGTAACAGTGATTGTACCTACAGTATGAACTACCTCACGGTAAAAATCCTCTACAACTAATGAAGCCAGAGAGCCGTTAGTGCTTTACAAATGGGATCCACCAACTGTTCATGACCATGACTCTTGATATTTTGACACACAACAACAACATACAGGTTAACATATGGCGCTATAATGCTATTCATTCAGTAACCACGGTCTAACCTCAACCTGCACCATGAAAAATCACCAGCACTTGAATTAAATGACCATCCATCTGTGGGTAACATATAACATACCTGAAAAGACCGTCTGCACGGTCTGAAAATAAAACCTGTGTGCAACTTTGCTCCATAAAACATAACTAATGAAATAATATTTCCTCTCTGAAGGCTGTAAGTGGCAGCAAACTGCAAATGGAGGTGAAGGCTGCTCAGTCATTTCCTACGGTGGCTGATATAAGGCAGGTCATTCTGCACGCATCACTGGAAACGGGTAGAAAACACACACCGAGCCTTGCTGTTATTTTATTAACTTCAAAATACAAACTGATTTCATGTCTCCTGAGGCGCCTGTATCTACAGGAAATGATGAGTGGTAGCGTACAATATTAATAACATGTTAGCTTTGAGATTCATGGCAGTGACATGTCCACATTCCTTATAGATAAAAACTATAAGATTAAACATGAAATTAGTTATTGATTGTGCCTATAGACAACAGAAAACTAACGATACAGTGCTTCATAAAAAATGTGGAAGAAGGACTAAAGCATCATAGTGTCATATTTATGTGTCTAGTGCTGTCAACAGATAAAAAAAAAAGATTAATAAACTAATGATCTGTAATTGATTGATCTAATTAATCTCACCTAAAAATTGCTGAGAAAAATACACAATTAAAGGTATTTTTTATTTCAAATCATTACATTACTGTTGCCAATCAAAAACTGAAATATAGCCAAAACATTTTTTATAAAGACACTTACATTTATTTTCTTTTTTTTATAGACTTAAACAGATTAAATCGTAACCATTTACTGTACATTCTACTGTATTTGAGAGTAGTCCCAAGTCACTGGGGAAAATATCACCCTGTTCTTTTGTCAATCTCCAAATAATTTGAAAAAAAAAATTAAATAAAACTTCAGGTTCATATAAAGTGCTGTAAGATAACACCTCAAAAACAGTAAGAACATTTTTCTGAGCATAAGTATTAAACACTGAACTTGTTGCTTTTCCTGTGCTTCAGATAAAGTAAAATAAATAAAACAGACCCATCGATCACAGTGCTTTACGTTAGCACCTCAAAAAGGCAATTCACATACGGTAACAGTAGTTAGAAATTTCAAATTAAATGAATGTGATTAAAAAACATAACACCAAAATATGACTGTAATTAATGAATCTTAATGTATGTGATAATTTCAGACTCCTAATTTTATCATGGCAATTTGTCAAAAATGTGAAACTGAAATTATTTTTGAACCAGGGAGAACAAACCCTGCCCCTTCACAAATGTTTTACCTGATTTGTCCTATCAGAAAGCACATTTTTGGTGACTGTGACCTTTGACCTACATTTACCAAAATTTAATGGGACCTGTCTCCCCTGTTGGGGGGTGGGGTAGAAATATCTTCAAGTTCAAAGCAGTACACACAAACCTTTAGCTTTGTTGTTTGTGGATAGATTGTTACCCATGATGATGGAATACTTTTGTTTTCATTTGTCTTTTTATTTTTATCAGTATATCAGTAATGACCTTTGACCAGGTACAATGATTTCCACTTTTCCTAAGCGACACTTTATCTACCAAGACCAAGTCACATTGTCACAATCATTCATGAAAATAAGTAAAAAAATATTTTATTCTAACTTTATGGGCAACAGTGTACATATTATTTTTGATTCTGACAAAAAATTTACTAAATGGGTTGTAAAAGTTAAAGTCACTATTTAGTGTGACCTTTGACCCCTTAAAAAAAGCCATTAGAAATATCTGATGTGTATAGAACATCAGAAAATGAATACCATACATCTGATATTATCTGAACAAAAGCCTTAAAGACATGCTAAGTGCAAATGTAGGTAACACTAAAAATAAATACTTCAGCTTATAGAGGCTGTTTTTTCCCCATAGACTTCTGTTCTAATGCTGTAAACACTTATATACAAATTGTAGTTTAATAGAGAAACTGAGACCTAATGTTGGTTCAGAGCGTTTTATTATGTAAAATAAACACAAACTGAAAAACTGCTCTTATTGTTGTTGATTATATTGAAAAAAACAGACAAGCATTTATACATTAATAATATTGAAAAGGCATTCCAAACGCACTTAAAACTACAACATTGCCTATATATTACATGTATATTGTTGCTATGAAATACTGCTCTACAATTCTTAAATGACATTAATGACAAATGATACATAATGACAAAATTATATCTTCAATTTATGTGAACAAAACTACTTCCTGATTAAAGTTTTTTTGTGTTTTATTATGTAGTATCAACAATAAAGTTATTATATCTTCATCATTTGTAGCATTATATATCGTGAATATTATGAAATATCATTTAAGGTTTAAAAAGCCATGTATTGTTAATTAACTTCATTTGTCTTTTATGTGTGAGGATGAGTTGAATACATGGTTGAATATAGACACAGTCACTATATACTACTGTATAAGTTCTGCAGAGTCCATCCTAACAGGACTAGTGTTTATGACCAAGCACAGAGTGTCTGATAAAAGGATCTGCTCATATCCTGTAACGTTGGCCCTTCCCTCCACAGATACAGTAAATGAAACCAGGCCTTTATTGGCATCAGTGAGTCAGCGCTATTGTTGGGAAGCAGATAGAACTATTGCAAAGAAATTACTATTTCAGACACATGAAAAAATGTTGTGCGTGACTGGTTTCATGTGGCACAAACAACTGTCACATCACAAAGCGTGACTGTGCTTTATCTGGTTCTTTGAGATCAGAAAAAGCAGATCAGAGCTTCTGCTATTCTTGAAGGCTGTGAAAACTGTAATACTGATAATAAATGTGCATTATCATCTACTGCATTTTCTTTTAGGGGCCACATTCAGTCTGATTTGATCTCCAGTGTTTGTCTGTATACATCAGCCCATAAACCCAGGTTACATCAGATTCTACCAGTCCCATACGGTATACCAGCAGATATTAAAAATACTTATAAAACAAGGCAGTCAGAGACAGCAGACTTTTTCATTCACACGTGATGTGATGTGATGTGATGTGATGGAGCCATAGGTGTTGACCCATCTGATATCTGAAGGTGAGATGATGTGAATGAAAAAAAAAACACTTGTCTGAATCTAGATATTACCACTGTTTTAGTTAGTATGACCTTGACCTTTGACCTTCATTGCTCAAAATCTTCCTCTATCATTCCTGAAAGTTTCATCAAAATCTGATCAGAACTTTTTGTGTAATCCCGCTGACAGACAGACAGACATACGGACTCAAATGTAATACTTCCTTGGTGGAGGTAACAAAAAACATGAGGTTTTAGGAAAATCTGTCATTAATGATGTAAGATAAAAGCAGTCAATAACAGTTGAGTAGCTGTTGCACTGATAGAGATTCACAAGAATAACATTAAGATTAAAAAAATATGTATGTACTATATCTAGGGCTGTCAAATGATCAAAATTTCTAATCAGATTAATCACAGGGTTTCTTTGGATTAATTTTGATTAATTATGATGAGAACACTTTATGTCGGTGGATAACTCAAATTTCCCATAAAATACAAAAAATACACAAAGAAAAACAAAACGTGGAGAAAAAGAATATACAAAACATGTTAAAATCCACTGAAATTCACAAAAAAATAAAGTAATACAAAAACAATGCATAATCTAAAACACATTCAAAAACTATTTGAAAATGTATTATTAAAAAATCTAAAAAAAAAAAAATGTGATATCCAAAACCTATGCAAAATAAAGAATATATATGCAGTTGACATGTTTATTTAACACCTTCAATAATTTAAACAAACAAACAACAACTGTAAATAACTGTTCCATTTAATTGAAATTGTAATCAGATGAATCATGTTGATGGATTAATCTATTTGAATGCATTCATTTTGACAGCCCTAATTATATCAAACTCCAGTATATACATAGTCAATGACAAAAAATGTGTCATAGGCAACCTTAAAAGCCTTTAATTTTCTAAAAAAAAAAAAAAATGACAGTGCACTTTATCATCCAGAGTGACTTCAAAGTCATTTTGTGTTGCTCATGGCGTGCAGTAATAATACACAATGTGCTTCAGCATAATATTACAGTGTGTGTGTAAAGACTGAACTGAAAAAGTGAGTGTATTGTGTTGTATTTTACATGTATTTTTTACATTTACTGAACAATTTTAACAGTTATTGTGAATACACTAATGTTTGTTTTAGCGATATAAAAGTGTGGTTTGTTATGTGTTTACAACTCAACAAGGTTGTGAGTGCTGTGGAATTTTTCAATCACGACGAGCAGAGAAAACCTTTAAATAAAATACTCATTTAATAATTCAGTCAAACAGACATGTCTGGAACTGCGAGCAGTGACGGGGTAGGAGATGTTTTCCTGGAGAATTTTTTTTACTATGTTGCTTAAATTCCCCTGCACACACTAAAATATAATGTTTGTCCAAAAAAACAAATGTTTTAATCCAGTCTAGAGGGTGTAAACAGAAGAAAACTCTGACCAATTAGTGTATTCATAATAATTACACTGATTAGATCCTGACATGTCCATCAAACCTCAGTCCCCCCCCTCCCCCTCTGCACGTTCACTGACTCATAAACATAGAGTCCTTCCCAGATGATGTACTATGGCGGAAAAATGACAACATCAAAAGGAACATCTGGATAAAGGACACCAAAGAACAGTGCTGGCATCAGCTAAAAGTGTAAAAGGGGGGTACAAAACCATGCTAAGGTGGCTCCATAGGTAAGATAACATGTTTACATCATATTTTTAGATACTAATTGTTTGAGGGTATCGTATTCACCCTGTCAGTGAGAACATAAAAGATATTGGTGAGCAGATTGGGCAGGTTTGGTACAGTTCAGATCGTCTCAGTATAGTTTGTCTCACTTGAGCTTTTGTTTCCACTGCACCCTTATGTTGTTGACGGGGTAAATGTCGGCGCGGCAGCTACGTAGCCTCGTTACATCATCCAGCTCCCTCTGGACTTCATCCTATCTGACAATACAAAGGAGCATCTGCAGCTCCTTGTTGCTCCATGAAATACAAGTGTGGGTCGACATGATGCACAAAAGTACATTTTTCTTTCTACACTCGTTGTCGAGTGGAGATTTAACGAGCGAGTTGTTGTTTGTGCTTTTGTCCTTCCGTCATGTGGAAATGAAGATTCTGTCGACCAACAAAACAGGATGTTGTCTGTTTAGCTCTGTTCACATTGATCACTGTGGAGCAGTTGGCACCCCAAGAGAAGGGTGCCAACAAGTGGGACAGTTTGGATCTGTTATTTTGGTACCTTTTGCAATGGAAATGCAAAAAATACATACCAAACCAAACCGTCTCAATCTGCTTGGAAACACACCATAACACTGTGGGACGGCCATGGCTCAGTTGGGAGAGTGGGTCGTCCATTAACTGAAGGGTTGTCGGTTCGATTCCCGCTCTGTCCTAGTCAGTCTGTTGTGTCACTCACACTGGTGTATGAATGCGTATGAATGTTTGGTGGTGGTCAGAGGGGCCGTAGGCGCGAAATGGCAGCCACGCTTCTGTCAGTCTGCCCCAGGGCAACTGTGGCTACATATGTAGTTTACCACCACGAGAGGGAGCATTTATCATGGGCGGCTGTGGCTCAGTTGGTCGTTGGGGGATGTCCCAGCTATGGCTGTCCACATGTCGAAGTGTCCTTGGGCAAGACACTGAACCCTGACTTAGGCCCCCAGTAGGACTGACCTTAGACCTTAGAAACCTACTGGTGTATGAGTGTGTGTGTGAATGGGTGAATGTGAAGCTAATGTAAAGCGCTTTGAGCACCATGAAGGTGGAAAAGCGCTATATAAGTGTAGACCATTTACCATTTACTGTGTGTAACACCATAAGCTATTGTCCTTATCCTTGACAATAGTTTTCCTATGGTGTTTATTTCATGCTTCTAAACCTTTTGTTAGCTAAGCATCATGTGACACAAACTGATAAATGTTACTTATTGTTTTGTTAGTCATGATGCTGCGGCATGGCACACACTAATCAACATTGAGTTCTGGTGAATGTTCTTGAACTTTTGTGATCGCTCCAGACAGCATGTGCATTCATGGATTTTTAAAGGCGTAGTTTTGAAAGGTGGGCTGACAAAGAGGCATGGGTATGTATATTTTCAAAATATGGCTTGCAAGAACCATTTTTCCAAGATCTTCTACCCTACGTTTAATGTGCCTTATAGCCCAGTGCTTTATATACTGTATGAAAAAAATCGAATATTTCAATAGTCTCATCTTTGTCCTTAGCTTGGACCAGTACCTTCAACCAATCTGTTCAACCACAGAGGTCACTTTTAATAAGGCAGTCTTAAAAACGAGCATCTTTAATCATCTGTTCGAAAGCCAGAGGTGATGTGACAGCGTTCTGAACAAGCCAGTGGCAATATGTTAATGTGTGTCTAATGTTGCTTTGAGACCGGTGTCCTGGATAGCTGACACACTGCCTTACTGCCAACTCTGACTTCATCTGGTCTCCGTCTGAAAGAAACAAGGACAGTGCCACCCAGCCAGAGGTACAAGTCGGGGACACACGGCGTCCTACTGGCCTCAAGGGAAAAAAACACTAATGATTAATCTCACACCCACAAAACACACTTCATTTTAGTCATCTCCCAAACCTTAGTCTGACTCTAATTCACCTTCCTCCTCCTCCTCTCTATCTATCTATTTATTTATTGTTCTCATTTTGCTCGGTCTGTCTCCTCTGTGTCTTCAGTCGGCTGCTCCGTCAGCATACTAATGCAGCCGACTGAAGATTTACCCATAAAACTGTCCCCTGGCTGAGTGACGCAGAGCCAATGGCCAACTCCTCTGAGTCAGTTTATGGTGCAGCCACTGGGATAGAGTTTGGGTTTTATAAAAGGAAAATCACTCGTGCATGTGATTCAAGGATCTGTCTATATATTCAGTGCAGAGAAAGACACAGCTGCCTCAGTTTTATTCAAAGGAAACGACCAACTGGAACTTAAAGGTGTCATTCCACTGAAAACCACTTTTCGACACTCCTTTTGGAATCTGATGGGTCACCCCAAGTTACCAACACATGCTGCCGTTGAAAGTGGTGTGTCACCTCCACTGGCTGTATTTCCCATTCATAGAAAACAACACAGAGAAAGGAGAGACTCAGAAAAAGCCTGTCCTCTTTATGTAATGTGGACATTGGGTTCAGCCTGCCCACAGAATGCAAGTAACACTCCCCCCAGCCCGTCCCCCATTGCAGCGAATCTGAAGTAGCATTAGCATTAGTATCTACAAGAGAAGACGGCGCCACAGTAGCTGCTGCACAAACTGGAAAAAACGGCGGAGCAAGTGATGGCACCAAACCTATCTGGGTGCTACTCTGGGATGGTAAACACACACAGAACAAGAGGGGAGGGGGGAGTGTTCCTTCATTCCTTCTCTGAGCCAATCAGAGACGCCTCATTACTGCATCATGGATATTTTATGAGGAAGGACTGGAAACCTCTGTTGTTCAACCTCAAGTCAGTTTTCTACCCTCCAAAAACAGCTTGAAACAAAGCAATTTTTTGTTTTGTTTTTAAATAGAACCAATGCACAATGCATTCAATGTCAATGGAGAACACAACAATATTAATAAAATGACGTTGGAATGAGACCGTTAACATAAGTAAATGGTCTGCACTTATACAGCAATTTTCCACCTTCATGGTGCTCAAAGTGCTTTACATTCACCCATTCACACATACTTCAGTAGGTTTCTAAGGTCTAAGGTCAGTCCTACTGGGGGCTTCTTGCTCAAGGACACTTTGATGTGTGGACAGACAGAGGCGGGACGCGAACGGCCAACCTATCGGTTTTTGGGCAACCCACTCTACCAACTGAGCCACAGCCGCCCACCCATAAGTGTGTGTGAACATGTGTGAATCTGCCTATAGGTCAGACTTGTCTTTGTAAACTGAGTGACTGTGCATGTACAGTAGGAGACTAGTAAGAGGAGCCACCAAGACCCCTACAATTCCCCTGAAGGAGATAGATGCTTCAGCTGCTGACATGGACAGACTGTGCACATCACAACTCCAACCTGGGGTCTTCACCACTCAAAGATCTATGGGAGAGTGGCAATGAGAGCCACTCTTGAAGAAAAGTCATATTAGACTTAACTTCATCAAAATGCATGTGGGACATCTAATATGAATTTTCTACAACAGTCTGGACCCTCCAGACACATGTTTTAAACCTCAATAACTTGAGACACACCCACACCACTCAGGTGATCCTCATTTCACAAATCATGAGACTATTGGTACCAACAGGATGGATCTCTATTGAATTAGGCCATTACGTTTACAAGAGGAAGAATAATTATGCAAACCTAAAGCTTATAAGTTATGTTTATTCTCACTCCTTTAACCCTCTGTGGGACTTATTAAAGAAATCCATTGAAAAAAAAAAAAGAATTACCTTTAATTTTAGGTGTATTAAGCCCTAACATAAATGTCCAACGCTCACTTTACAAAATTGACCTTTGACCTTTATTTGACTTTGTGCCATTAGGGTTTTTTTTCATGAATTCTTGATGTAATAAACAACTGAAAAAAGAACAATGGCTTCATTATCCATGAACATATTTGACTGAAAAACTGAATATATTATTTCAAAATGATTCTAAACTCCTAAAATAAATAAAAATTCATGTTAAGTTAGGTTAAATGGACAACTACAAATGAACTGTGGTTCAACCCTCACAAAAATC
Source organism: Siphamia tubifer (assembly GCA_020466265.1). Lineage (NCBI taxonomy): Eukaryota > Metazoa > Chordata > Actinopteri > Kurtiformes > Apogonidae > Siphamia > Siphamia tubifer. The sequence goes on along the minus strand of CM035794.1, from coordinate 21,644,142 downwards.
AAAAGCAGTGCAGTTAGTTAAATTCTAAAGTCTTTAATATGTATGGTACAATATGACTGGTTAGAGGCTTGTGTTATTTTTAAAGTGTTTTTTACGTGTCATTTATAAATGATGTAGTCCAATAGAGGGTTAATTATATGTATTATATGTCTCATGTTTTGTGTTTCAGGTTTGACATTCATATATGAAATAAATACATCAATCAATCTCGTCTCATCATCTGAACCCACTTTATCCTCACTAGGGTCATGGGGGTCACTGGGGGCCTAATCCAGCTACAATGGGTGAAGGCGGGGTACACCCTGTATGAGTCTCCAGTTCATCTCAGGGCTGAACATATATAGACAAACAATCACTCTCACATTCACACCTATGGACAATTTAGATTAACCAATTAACCTATCAGTGTATGTGTTTGGACGATGAGAGGAAACTGGAGAAAACACACACAGACACGAGGAGAACATGCAAACTCCACACAGAAAGGTCTGGTGTGGGAATAGAACCAGGGACCTTCTGTCTGTGAGGCATGAGTGCTAACCACTGCACCACTGTGCTGCCCCAAAATCAATCGTATTTCACTCTTGTTCCACTGGCAGATGATTTGGCTTAATTAGTCCACAAACAAACAGCGGAGTTATGTTTTTGCCAGTGTCTGTCTGTCTGATTGTTAAGTTAAGGTTAAGGTTATTTTATATATATATATATATATATATATGTGTGTGTGTGTGTGTGTGTGTGTGTGTGTGTGTGTGTGTGTGTGTGTGTGTGTGTGTGTGTGTGTATGTGTTTTGAATTCTGATGTCTATACCATTTACGTGAAGAAGCAGATTGGTGCATCATGTGCATCTTTTTTTAATCTAATCTATCTAATCTGATTCCGTACACACTGACGCAAACAGAAATACAATTATCTTAGGGGTAGGAACACCCAGCATTCTCTGTTCCTCTCACTCCTCATTTCCCCACATATCTTACTCACATCCTTACTCTCTCACATTACATTCCTTCATTGCACCATTTCAAATATGTAAAATACTATTATTTTGCAAATAACTGTAAAACAAATGGCGTGTGAAATTCAGAAACAGAAAAATATCATTAAATTTATGTATGAAAGAAAGTAGCAACTTCTGTGTTAGGGAGCAAAAGTAAAAAAAAATACTTAAAGACTCCTGTACACACAGTGGCAAAGTATTTGTACATGTTATTTTCTACTGATTAATTATGTTGATAACACTATAACATAATTTAACATTCTAATTATAACTTCTTGTGATTTTTAATTATACAGTAGTATCAAACAAAGTAACATATTGACAGGGACTTTCCAAGATGTTTTGGCCTTGAGTCTGTTGTCCTTTCACCTCTCACTAAGACATCTGCTCAGATGAATAGGTAGTACAGGTTTAATATCACTGGCAGACACTGTGTTTGTATATGTGACCCCTGCTGGGTAAGTAAACGCTGACAGAATGTCAGTATTCTGAATCAAGGTCAGTTCACTGCCAATTCTACTGCAATACATGGAAGAGAAAGTCACACATTATTATTTAAAGCCCTTCATTCCATGCAGAGAGAATGATTTCAAATGCAGGAAAACCCCAGGCATCCAATGACCTTTACAACCTCTGTCTGTCATCTGTAGACATTTCACAGTTTGGAAAGAACCTCCTTCACTGGATACTAGAAATGCACCAATATGAAAACAATAGCTTCAAAGGATTATGTATCATCATCATCATCATCATCATCATCATCATCATCATTTCCAGACTTTGCGAGTCTATTTAAAAACAAATAACCAAGCAACAAATAAAATATAAAGCACAGGTTAAAACAGACAAAATATCATCAGTATTATAAAAGAGAGTTACTGTACTCCAGTGTCACCACAAGGGTGACTGGTATCTCACTGAACCATGACTGGGATGATTGCAAATGATTGAATTTAAATGTATTTTATACTATTTTTCATAAGAACCATCACCATCATATATATTACAAACATGAACTAACCGGCGCTTTTGTCGTTTGTTTCCTTATTAATATTATTATGTATGTAAGATTTGGCACCTTTAATGTCTGAAGCCGATACTTTCTAAAAAATCGTAGAGTAGTGATATTACAATAATAATAAATTACTTCAGTCTTTTTCAAGTCGACTTATCTGTCAATAAAGTCACGTTGACGGGTCGTGATGATGTCATCACATTGTCAGCGGAGAAACAACAGACACACGGCTAAAAAAAAAAATGTAAAAAAACCCACGGACACACGTCTGTCCATCAATGAGTTCACTGCAATGTAACAATGTCCACTGACACAAACAGCATTTTAACTGCAACAAAACAAAGGTAGAGTTTCCTGTTAAATGTAACTGAACATCAGTAGGTGAACATATGTTTGATAACACTGGACTGTCCACACGTCTGTCACATGTCCTCACTTTTTTTATTATGCATAAAAAGTTTAAGGCCAACAAGATGAACACATCACTGTCCATATCATGTGTTGGGGCAAAAAACAGTTGATTGTCTTAATGCAGGTTGTCAGCACTGTTTATCACACAGGTTAGCTAGCTAATACTGCTTTCCACACATGCATGTGTGTGTGTCACTCTTGTTTCGTTAGCCCACCACAACTGTCTTACCTGCAGGTGTCTTGTTTACGTCTGGTCTGTGTTTACGCACCAAAAGAGAAAGAGAGAAAGAGAGAGAGAGGCAGGGAGAGAAAGAATAACATGCAACTTGTCGACTCCTCCAAATTTAAGTCGACTTGTGCTACGGAAGTTGCGGTGTTGACTAGTTGACATTTTAGTTAATGCCCTAATATAAACGATGTTATACTGATGCTACACCTCTCTGTTTTTCTTCCACAAATACTCAGTACAACATGTAAATGTGAAATAACCCACTGCTGTTCCTGTAACATTCTACAAATGTTATATGTTCGAGCAGACAGTGTTTTAAAGTTTCCTATGTCCTCTTTAACAGCACTGAATGTCAAAGTACAAACCGTGACCTTGGAAAATGACTGTAGGCCCTGTTAGAACTGGAACACATCCAGAGAACCTCATGATGACATCACTCACTACAGATTCCTAGAGGTTATTTCTTTGCACCAAGAAACACCAAAACACCCATGACGTCCTGACTGACTGGATTTCGCCTCGAGCCCCTGAGGGAATTAGAAGAATCTTTAATTTGTCAGAAAGGGTTCTGTCTTTGTCTTTTCACTCCAGATTAGTTCTTATCTGTGTGCAAAGCTGAAGACACATGGATCAATATAAACCTTGCAGGCATGGGAGGACAATGTCCTCTTTAATCTGGGACCAGGAGACATAGACAAAAATGGCAGCAGGACGGAACAGCCAGAGTGAAGAAAAGATGAACAGACATATAGAAGGGTTAACGCTGTACTCACCAACCAAGAAATGGACAAGTGGAAAAAAGTATAAAAGCTATAAACAGCACTTTATTTATGACAGTTTGGTCCTAATGTGGTAATGACGAAGTGTTTATTAACCCACGAAGACCTCAAACATCTACTGGTCTAAACTATTGATCCACTAATCATATCAATACATGTAAATAATTGATGTAAAATGCACTTAGTCATATTTTCATTAGATATGGTCAGAGGCTTTGAAGTGAAAGTGGAAACACCATCATCTTCTACAACAATGATTCACCAGTAAAACCAATGGGGTTGAATCAGTGATAGTAGATGGACACACTGGGTTTATGCTCAGGTCATGAAAGTCAGTTTTTCTTCAGTTTTCTCTGTTCAGATATAATAACCTTCAACTTTTAATCTGAGTTTTAATGAACTTCTAGATGATTAGGAAATGACATAGTATAAAATATATGATTTTCACTGAAAATTTGCAAAATACAGAGGATAATAATATTCCAATAAATCGTGATAAATCATTTAGGAAAGTTTAAATAGAGAGAAACGTGTGTTGGAGAATTGTTACAAAAGGAAAACCGGGTCTTCATGGGTTAAGTAACGTCACAGAATCAATGTTCTATGACCCAAAACAAAAAAAAAAAAGAAAACAACCAAACAATACAAAAGGGAAATAGACAAACAGAGATTTACTTATCATGTAAACTCCTTGTGTGACTATTGAATTATCTGAGAATATTGTAATATACTGATGACAGTAGGACTCAAGAAACGGAAATTAAAAATCATTAGTTATATAGGAAATATTTTTAAAATGTGTTTGTAGTTATTCAGAACATCTCAATTTATTCATGATTAAAATGTAAATTATGTTTTTATCACATGTTTTAAAGGGCTCTGTTTATACGCTGACGGCGGCTTCTGGTCATATTACAAAAGTATCTTGTAAATGAATCATCAATTCTTCTGTATGCAATTAATTTTGTAATAAGTTGATTGATTGGTTGATTGAACTGATATCAACAGTTGCTAAAAATACTTATGGGTTTTTTTTCTATAAAAAGTGGTTTGTTTAAAAGTTGTAGTGGACATAATGGATAACACTGCTTTAAAAGTAAAATGATACTGGAATAAAAGTAATGAAATGTTAACACATGTGTGTTACTGATAAAAAAAAAAAAAAACTAAACAAAACTCAAGTCTTAAATGCTGCTTGGCTCAAGTTATAAGTCTGGGGTAAAAATGTGAACTTCTCAGAATGAACAAGAAAATAGGTTTTAGTCCAAATGAATATTGGTCTCATATCTACTTCAAAACACCGTCTGCACATTATGATCCATTCACTTTACAGGTTCTTTCTATAGTGGAATATTTACTAATCAATTTGTGTTGGAAAATTACAATAATATCAGAGCTATACATGTTAATGCATAAATGTACTTTTTGGAGTTTAAAGGTGAGTGTACAAGTGATCACAGTGAAGCAATTTACATAACAGGAATGCAGGTGACCTTTGACCTTTACTCAAATGGATCATTGCATCTGATGCGCATTAGCTATATGTATATTCCCATATAATTCCATGGTGATATCTCAAGTATTCATTGAGTTATAGCATGATATGTCTTTCTGTGGACACACACACACACACACACACACACACACACACACACAGTGATTACAATAATTGGGAGAGATTAATAAATGGATTGATTGGTTGATTGAACTGGTATCGACAATTGCAACAAATATTCTGTTTTGGGATTTTTTTGGTGGGGGGGGTGTGTGTAAAAAAGCAGTCTGTTGAAAAGATGCAGTGGACATAATGGATGATGTGATGTGTTATTGTGAGGAACAATAGAAGTGGAAGAGTGTAGGTAAGTGAACGCACCCTCCTCCTTCACCCTCTGTCTGTTTTCTTGTGTCATCACACACTGAGGCTGTGTGTGGAGCTGCTCACATTCACTAAACACTGTGTAATCCTTATGGGATGAGTGAGACAAAAGAAGTGATATGTACACTACTCTCTCCTTGTGTGAGTCTGCAGCGTTGTTTCCACCAGGACACAACAATGTCCCCACCAGGACACAACAATGTCCCCTGTCAAATTCTGATCCATTCTAGTGGAGGACACACAGATTGATGCTTCACACATATCCTTTGTTTTCATTTCATCTCCGCTCATTGGTCACAGTGCCCCGCCCTATTGTACCATGTCACTCCACTTCTGTCTCCCAACAAAATGTACCCTCTTTACCCTCTCGTAGGTTTGAAACACACACAACCTGAACCAAAGCTAACCTTCATTACCACTACTCTATCACTGAGGCTGAACGACTGCACTCTCCAGGCACCTATAATGCTGCTTTAGAGGTCAAAGGTTACACTGCCACACTCACAGTGCTTCAGCTACACTATTACCTTTTATGGAAAGTATCCAGGAACTGCTCCAGTGACTCACTTGGTAAATCTTGTGGTTTACAATATGGACATGATGGGTTCAAATCCCATCTAGACCCAAGGCCTTAACCTTCTAGTGAAGTCTTTGGACACAAATGGGAAAATTTTGGGATGGAGTTAAATAGTGACATAGTGTTGTTTTTTTTTGGGGGGGGGGGGGATGGATGGATGGATGGATGGATGGATGGATGGATGGATGGATGGATGGATGGATGGATGGATGGATGGATGGATGGATGGATAGGCAGATGGATCCAATATTTTAACTTATCACCAGGAGGTCTCATTGATTATAATAGAAGTTTAATATTAGATAATAATCTTTGCTTATAATAATAATAATAATAATAATAATAATAATAATAATAATAATAATAATCATTGCAGCCAAAGGCTATGTTAACTTAAAGCTTCTTTTACCATCTTAATAATTACAGACAATGAAAAATGGAGTCTCATGAAAATATCATAACCTCATGCTTAATGAATAATGCACCACTTCCACCCAGTGTGCGTCCACATACACATAGATCTGTTTCAGAAATGCATTCTGCTCTTAAGTGTTTGAACACAGCAGTAGAGACCAGACAAAGCATGTGGTGCAAATATAGAGCACCATCGAATCCACCTCATCTACGAGCTTCTCTCTGGGTTAACCCCTTACTGCCTGAATTTAAATAGAATCATATATTAAAAAAATAGAGCTTTCAAAATGAACCCATCATCATGATTAATCTCATTTAAAATTGTAACTAGTTTGTTTTTGTTTGTTTTATGGTGAATTTTAGTGGATTTTAGCATATTTTTATATATTTTTCTCCATATTTTTTGTGTTTATGTATTTTTGTGTATTTTGTGGGAAATTTAAGTACAAAAAAGAAAACCTGACACAGTACAGTCGATGTCATAACGTGTTTTAATCACAATTAATAATATAAATAAATATTTATATAATATAAATAATCATATTATAATTATAATAAAATCATCAACAAAATGAACAAAAACAGCCCAAGTGATTAATAGAACTGAACAAAAAAATGAAGAAACCAACAAAATAATAACATAAACAATGTAAGACAAAATTGAAGAAAAATCCTAAAATAAAAAATAAATGTAAAGAAAATAAACAAAATAAGCAAGAAACTGCACAAAAAAATCTAATAAATATTTATAAAATCATAAATAATATGAAACAATTTGCAGAACAATTAAGTTTAAAAAAAGTAAAATAAAGACCTTGTATTGTAATTTGGTTCCATTAGTTTTAGTTTTGGCTTTTTCTTTTTTTCTAAATCTTTTTGACATGTGTTTATTTCCATAGGTCAGTTCCATGAACAAAAGTTTTCTTTTTTTTAAATTGATTTTTTTCTGAATATTTAAAGTAAATACTCCATTCAGAATGCATCAGCACTGACACGTCAGGGGTTAAAGGGTTAAGTGATGATAATTAATTTGACTATATCACATACAATAGATAGATATTTGAATATGTTGCATATTTGTGACAGTAGGCATTAAGGGGTTAAGTGTTGTCTTCTCCCATATTGACAGAGGGTTAATTATACACCCACTTTATGTTAAACCTCAGTGAAAGCTCATTTGCTATGAGTGTCCAGTGTCAACTTCAGTACGAGGCGTCCTATTGGCTGAGTAGCATCACAGCAGAATAATGGAGAATCCCTGGGGGTCGCCCGGCTCTGTTCCCTTTTTAGCTTTGACGGCATCATGTGATGCACTCGCTGCATTTTTCATCACTGCCCCTCTCGTCACTCCCCTCTCTCACCACATCCACACACCAGTCTGTGGAGGAAAAGACCTGCAACACCTCTGGCCATCATCAGAAATCAGAAAGTCACACATTTAAACACCATTAGTTTAGGAGGAGAAAAGATTTATTTGTTTCAGGACTTATATTGACTTAACCTTTAACCCTAATGTGCTCCACATACGCTGATGTATGAGGCTTGGAAGTCAAAATCTGCTCCAAAACACAGTTGATACGTGTCAAGGACAAAATACTTATGACAGCTGCACTGAAAAAAGGAAAACACTGAAGAAACTTAAAAATCTTCGGCAATTTTGACTTTTTATCTCATTATTTTGACTTTTTATCTCATTATTTTGACTTTTTATCTCATTATTTTGACTTTTTATATAATTATTTTGACTTTTTATCTCATTATTTTGACTTTTTATGTTATTATTTTGACTTTTTATCTCATCATTTTTACTTTTTACCTCATTATTTTGACTTTTTACCTCATTATTTTGACTTTTTATGTCATTATTTTGACTTTTTATCTCATCATTTTGACGTTTTATCTCATCATTTTTACTTTTTACCTCATTATTTTGACTTTTTATGTCATTATTTTGACTTTTTATATAATTATTTTGACTTTTTATCTCATTATTTTGACTTTTTATGTTATTATTTTGACTTTTTATCTCATCATTTTGACGTTTTATCTCATCATTTTTACTTTTTACCTCATTATTTTGACTTTTTATGTCATTATTTTGACTTTTTATCTCATTATTTTGACTTTTTATATAATTATTTTGACTTTTTATCTCATTATTTTGACTTTTTATGTTATTATTTTGACTTTTTATCTCATTATTTAGACTTTTTATCTCATCATTTTGACATTTAACCTAATTATTTTTACTTTTTATCTCATTATTTTTACATTTTTTGTCATTATTTTTACTTGATTCGATGTTTTATTTTTTCAGTGTGATATTTAGCCCTCACATCACATTTTTATCAACAAAGCACTGATGCTAAAAGATTAATATTCAGAAGGTGCTTTTCAAATATTCCTTAACTTCCTATTTATTGTTATTTTTAATTTTAAGGACAATTTGCTACAGAACTTGGTCCCAGACTCATGTGTTTTGGGTGCAGATCATCAGGCTCTGGGTTTGTCCATGAAACAGTAACGTCTCAGTCGACTACAGTTCACAGAGTTCACACCAGCGCTGAAAGTATGTGACAGTGAATCATTTATAAGGTTTATATAACTTCATATTTCTGCGCTCAATCTCATTTTATTCATTGTGCTCTAAGACAAACAGCTGATGTACCTGCTCTGTTTGTGCAGTTCATAGAGTTCACACTCAAATATCAATATAAAAAATAAATACTCAGTTAAAGTGTACAGAGGTGGAAGTATAACTACGTTCAAGTACAGTTTTGAAGTATCTGTACTTTACTTGAGTAGAGTATTTATTTTTCTGCCAACTTTTTACTTTTACTCCCTACATTTATATAAAAATATCTGTACGTTATACTCTTTATATTCTCAGAATAGACTCGTTACTTTTTTTAAATTAGACAAATGGTACAGTATGAAAAATATGTTGTAAATTATTTAATCAAAATTTATGACTTACTGTAAAATAATTCTGACTTTTTTCTCATAATTTTGACTTTTTAATATTGTGATTTTTTTTTTTTTACTTTTAATCTCATAATTCTGAATTTTTCTCATAATATTGACTTTTTATCTCATGATTTCGATTTTTTTTATCTCATAATTATGCTTTTTTTTAAATCAAAAAACAAAAACAAAAACTCCTATTTAGGACTTTTGAATTTTTCCTAAATGTCCTGTCCATACTCACTAATCTGAGTACCATGACCCAATAAAACACATCATCTACACAGTAACTGACTTTTAAAGGCTTTATTTTGGGATATTTTTGACATTTTCCTGCTTAAATAAGTATTATTTCATCTATAGGAAAAAATGCAGTTTTACTTTTTACTTTACAACAATTGAGTACTTTAACCACCTCTGAAAGTGCAGATACCTAGTACCTAAGTACAGTAACAAAGTACTTATACTGAGGTACTTCCCACCTCTGACTATTCATAATCATGTCAGTTCTTTCTCTTTGATGGAAAACAGTTGAGAACCAACTTAATGTCATTATAGGACAGAACAGTCAGCTCTGACCTCTTCAACAGCAGAAGCATTAGACTTTCTTTGGAACTGCAAATAACTTCATTTAGTGAAGCATTAGCTGTGTTACTGCTGTAACCATTTCCCCATAGCACTGAGCTCCTGAACAGAGAGGATCGATATCAGCCCAATGAACTGAGATGAAATGAGAGGTATTGAGTTAGCAGAGCACGAATGTGTGTGTGTGTGTGTGTGTGTGTGTGTGTGTGTGTGTGTGTGTGTGTGTGTGTGAGAGAGTGTGTGTGTGTGTGTGTGTGTGTGTGTGTGTGTGTGTGTGTGTGTGTGTGTGTGTGTGTGTGAGAGAGTGTGTGTGTGTGTGTGTGTGTGTGTGTGTGTGTGTGTGTGTGTGTGTGTGTGTGTGTGTGTGTGTGTGTGTGTGTGTGTGTGTGTGTGTGTGTGTGTGTGTGTGTGCGTGTGTGTGCAGATGAAAGCAGCTCATATAAGGGAGAGGATAGAGATGATCCTCGCCTCTGTAATTAAAAGCGCTTATAATGAATCATTACAAAAATTAGAGGTGCCATATGGAAGATCCACACGACCTTCTGTGTAATATGACCTTTGAATTATGTTTTGTGCGGTTCCACTGCTCTACAATTTTTTAGAAAGTATCTGTTTCAGACATTAACCCTTTGATCCATCCTGGTCACTCCAGTGGACAGTTGTTCTACAGTTGTTCTACAGTTGTTCTACAGTTGTTCTACAGTTGTTCTACAGTTGTTCTACAGTTGTTCTACAGTTGTTCTACAGTTATTCTACAGTTGTTCTACAGTTGTTCTACAGTTGTTCTACAGTTATTCTACAGTTGTTCTACAGTTATTCTACAGTTATTCTACAGTTCTTCTACAGTTCTTCTACAGTTCTTCTACAGTTGTTCTACAGTTGTTCTACAGTTATTCTACAGTTGTTCTACAGTTATTCTACAGTTGTTCTACAGTTGTTCTACAGTTGTTCTACAGTTCTTCTACAGTTGTTCTACAGTTGTTCTACAGTTATTCTACAGTTATTCTACAGTTATTCTACAGTTGTTCTACAGTTATTCTACAGTTGTTCTACAGTTGTTCTACAGTTGTTCTACAGTTGTTCTACAGTTGTTCTACAGTTATTCTACAGTTATTCTACAGTTCTTCTACAGTTCTTCTACAGTTCTTCTACAGTTGTTCTACAGTTGTTCTACAGTTATTCTACAGTTATTCTACAGTTATTCTACAGTTGTTCTACAGTTATTCTACAGTTGTTCTACAGTTGTTCTACAGTTGTTCTACAGTTGTTCTACAGTTATTCTACAGTTGTTCTACAGTTATTCTACAGTTGTTCTACAGTTGTTCTACAGTTGTTCTACAGTTATTCTACAGTTATTCTACAGTTGTTCTACAGTTGTTCTCTTGTATATTCATGGTTTTGTTGTTTTAGTTCCATATCAGTCAGTTCATATCATTACTGTAACTGGTCTGTTCTTAATACCTGATCTGCACTAACATGTTTATGTGTACATTCATTTCTTGTTGTTATAAGACTGTAATTAACAGTCTATTCTTAAACAAAAACTGCATTAAAAATGTTTTGTTTCATAGTGTTCTGATATTGCATTTTAAATACATGTTTACTTGCGTCAAAACTTAAACATATGTTTTATTAAAAATATTTCAATCACATTGCTTTTTTTCATGCCTAAAGAGGAATAAAAACACTTTGGGGGAAAAAAAAAGTATTAAATGTGCTAAATCTTGCATACTTTAATGAGATGAATTAAAAAAAAATGACAAAAGTGTTGTTTAGTTCATGTTTTTAATATATATGATGGTGTGTTATTCCACATATATGCTGGTTTATGTACATGTATACAATGGATTAGTAAATATTCCACTAGAAAGAACCTGTAAAGTGAATAGATCTCCACACATGTCTCCATATGCAGACAGTGTTTTGAAGTAGATCTGAGACCAATATTTCAAAGTGATCCAGAATCCAGGATCTCTTCTGGATCACCACCAAAATGTACTCATTTGTTCCTTGTGACGCTCCTAACAGATCCTGACAACTTCATCAAAATCCGTCCATAACTTTTTGAGTTATCTTGACCCCCCCCCCCTCCATGGATCACTACCAAAATCGAATCATTTTCAGATCTCCCCATTATCAACCTACCCTGAAAATGTCATCAAGATCCATCCATAACTGTTTGAGTTATCTTGCTAAATAACAGACAAAGAAACAAACTCTGGCAAAAACATAACCTCCTCTCATCATTCAAAGGGGGGGGGTTGTCTTGGGGGAGGTTTGCGCTGTCAGTGCTTTTCTCGTTACTTTTTAATTTAAAAAAAAAATGCAAATATGCTGTTATGTTAACATTGTGTTCTTGCAGTTTAAACAGTACCAGATAGTTTTTCACTTCACAATAGAAATAGATGATTTCTACATAAAAATATATTTTTATTGACATACTCTTCCTGTAAAAAATACAACTATATTTGCACAAAAATCTTCTCAATTAAACAACTTTGCATTATATTTTGACTTAACACTTTTTTATGCTACAATTTCACAACTTTTCTCTCATCATTTGTGTGTTTATTTTTCTGCCAACTTTTTACTTTTACTCCCTATTTTTATATAAATATCTGTACGTTATACTCTTTACATTCTCAGAATAGACTCTTTACTTTTTTAAATTAGACAAATGGTACAGTATGAAAAATATGTTGGAAATTATTTTATAAAAAATTGTAACTTACTGTAAAATAATTCTGACTTTTTTTCTCATAATTCTGACTTTTTAATCTTGTGATTTTTTTACTTTTAATCTCATAATTCTAAATTTTTCTCATAATATTGACTTTTTATCTCATGACTTTGATTTTTCTTTTATCTCATGATTATGCTTTTTTAAAAATCTCCTATTTATGACTTTTTGAATTTTTCCTAAATGTCCTGTCCATACTCACTAATCTGAGTACCATGACCCAATAAAACACATCATCTACACAGTAACTCACTTTTAACAGCTTTATTTTTTGGATTTTTTTTTTTTTTTTTTACAGTTTTCTGGTTTTTGCTGCTTAAATAAGTATTATTTCATCTATAGGAAAAAAAAATGCAGTTTTACTTTTTACTTTACGACAATTGAGAAGTTGTACTTTTTTACTTTACTTCAGTAAAGGAGTTGAATCAGTACTTCTACTTTTACCACAGTATTTTTTCACACCATTAGCTGTACTACTTAAGTACATAACGTGAGTATATTTGACCACCTGTGAAAGTGCAGATACCTAAAAAAAAAAAAAATCTACTTAAGTACAGTAATAAAGTACTTATACTGAGGTACTTCCCACCTCTGACGATTCATAATCATTTAAGTTCTTTCTCTTTGATGGAAAACATCTAATCATTTTTTACAGAGCACTCTCTCTTCTGTTTCTTTACAGCTGTAACATACGTATGCACAACCACACACTGCTAGGCTAAAGATGCAATCAGCTAATGACTCCCAGCACAACAAAGACCACAATATACAGTTCAGGTTAGCAGCCTGGACAGTTAAAGTTAGGTACATAAATATGTCCTTTCTCCTGAGCTCATATATGTCATATTATATTTTATTATTATTTTTCAATTCAGGTAAAGTGCAAACATAACACAGAGGCAAAGAATAAGGAAAGATGGCCAGACAAAAACTATTACTGATGGACTTTGTATTAGGGCTGCACGACATTTGAAAAAAAAAAAAAACTGACATTACGGTTTTTTTTTTTAACTATGTATATATTGTGATATGAAAAATACATAATAAGGATATATAACAGTTGTGTGGTGATGACACAAATGGTCAAACAGATTAGTGGTTGACAGAACATATGTTTCAAATACATCCTTGTAGCTGAAATAATTAAATACAATTTTTAAAAAAAATTAATAATAATAATAAATTTTAATAAATTAAATTACGTTAAATTAATAAATAACACATTCAAATGTTTAAATTAATAAAAATTAATTAATTAAAAATGCAAAGAAAAAATAAATACATGAAAAATAATTCCACATAAGTGATGATGCCTTGGTTTTGGATTATTTTCTCTTGTTTGTTGTTAATTTTTCAGTCTTGTTACCAGTGACTCACTCCAAACTGGTTCATAGTTATTATGATGTGTTCAGCGTGTGTCACATTTCTTTGAAAGTAGATGACAAAATGTTGAACTCATTTGTCTCCTTCATTACAGGACCTGCGATATAACTATTACACACATACAGTGTGATGTTGATGCTCAAAAAATATATTGTGCGGCTCTACATTGTAGTACAATATATTAATATGTGACCCACTGCTTTGATGAACAGGTAGTTGTACATGAAGGTATCTACATTAATAATAATTTAAAAAAAAACAACAATTGAAATATTTGTGTTTCACAGTAGCTACTGTGTTGAGACCAGAAGCTAAAGAAAACTAAAATGGAAGCTCACTATGCTGTGTTACCTGTGATCCACACTATGGTGTAAAGATTAAAGAAAAGCACAACATCTACTCAGAAAACATGTTACTATGCTTGTGCATGGATGGATGTTTAAAAAAAAACATTAAGAGTATAAACCAGACCAACAAGTGAAACAAGCTGAGTCGATTATGTGTTTGTATTATCAGTACTATTGTACGGATGTAGGAACACAGGCACTACATTTACATTTACATTTACATTTACATTACATTTACATTTACATTTACATTTACATTTACATTTACATTTACATTACATTTACATTTACATTTACATTTACATTTACATTTACATTTACATTTACATTTACATTACATTTACTTAGACACGTTTAAATTATTGCCTCAGTCTATGGGGGGTGGGGGGGTTAGGTCCTGAAGCAAAGGGGGGGTGGTGGTGGGGACTGATGTCTTGTTTGTTCCATTAGGTGATGTGCTTTACTGTGCTTTTTGTTTACATATGTTAAATAATGGAAAATGTACATCAAACTTTTTGTTATGTATCTCACCCCTGTATACTTTTTTTTAAAATTTCTAATTTAATTAAATTAAATTTTTTTCTTATCTCCTCTTAAAAACTGGAAAAATCTGGATAAAAAATGTATCACAAAAAAAAATGTATTGCCTTAGTCTGGCTAATATTGAAGTTTTAAAAGCTATGAATACACCTTAGTTTTAGATTAGTAAATATTCCACTAGAAAGAAGCTGTAAAGTGAATGGATCATAATGTTTTAAAGTAGATCTGGTAGATCTGAGACTAATATGCATTTGGACTAAAACCTATTCTACTGTTAATTATAATAATTTCACTGGGAAACTTAAGTCAACCAGAATATAAGTCTTGACTTTTCTTTATCAGTAACACACATGTGGTAACATTTTATTAGTTTTATTCCAGAATCATTTTACTTTTTGAGTTATCTTGCTAACTAACAGGCGAACAGACAAACAAACTCTGGCAAAAACATAACCTTCTTCTTCTTCTTCTCTTCATTTGGAGGTGGGGATGTCTGCCTTGGTGGGGGTTTGTGCTCTCAGAGTGCTTTTCTAGTTACTTTTATTCCACATGCATTTAACTTGTACACCAGCTGGAGCTAATGACTGTGTTAAAATGGAATATGAAGTCAAACATATATGTGTTAACATCTATCTAGTCACTGACAATACATGTTTGTGTAAATCCTGACAGTGTTAAACCATTGTAATCACTGTTTTCACTTTGCCAGCTCCAAATATGTCCTGTCTAAAAACCTAGTTGGTACCGACCAAGCTGCCAAACTAAAAACTGTTGCCTGATATCCCTGAGGCTTTGTCCATTTCAGCATGTGATGGAAACCTTGTGATCAATCTCTGAAAACGCAGTGAGTTATAAGCAGCTCCAACTGAGTTTAAAGAGTAGTACGAGGATCATTCCAAGACTCACAGTATTGGACACACCCCCAACCCCAACCCTAACTCCAGCCCCTCACCCCTCCTGCTACTGTTTACTCCTAAAGACCTGTGTTGTCAATATAGACTCCATAGTTGACTCGTCTGTTAAAAATAGCACATTGTTGACACATCATATATGAACTGGCACTAAGGACTGACTCTTCAAAATCACACACACACACACACACACACACACACATTGACCTTCAGGACACAACTGCTCGGTCAGCGCCAGAGTCCAGGTCCAGTATGTACTACAGCGAACAAACTGGGGAATGAGCGGAGTCATACATCACCGTACATGCTGGAAAATGTTGTTCTCTGATGCATATCGATCAGAAAAATGAGTTGATCACAAGTGAGTCTGACACAGCTCATTGGCGAGGATTGATTATCAGACTCAGCTCAAGTAAATCAACTCCTGAGGCCAGTGAGGAAATACAACACCATGTAGATATAAGATGAAGAAATCTGAAATGTACTGAGTGTTGATTTTATCCTGAGGTGGATATATATGAGTGGCACAGGGTGAAGGTTTGGCAGAGAAGAAGATGAAACATGAAATGTTCAAACAACACTGTGAAGGTGCTTTAACAAGGACACCTTAACTCCATGTAATCTGTCATTATTCAATGTCATAAGGATGCTCACACATGCTGCAAATAGTGCATAAGCAGCAGACTACTAAGGCTGTTTCAGATTATTTACTATATGCTAGTATGTTGGTAGACTATTGTCATATAGTCTGCCAAAATAACATTTGATTTTAGAACCTTGTGGGTCTGATTCCAGTTAAAAACCAAGCAGCAGTTGTTATGACTGGGTCCTAGCACCTCTGCATGTACAGTGATTCAACAAATTATCCATGTTGGATACAAATGTTCATCAGTCCATGACGCATGACTAAATAAATCAGTGAAAAAAAGGGTGAATATGTGACATAATCACCAGTACAGACAGAAATGTAGTTATTTAACTTAAAATGCACAATATATTTGTTGTAATTAAAACATTTTCATTCAGTAAATCATTGATGTCCCAAAGGTTTAGATATAATTACATCTAGCAAATGCTTTAAATAGCTGTAAACATTATACCTATGGGAGTCTGTGTCTCCTGGATGCCCCAAATATTTATGTCTGGCTCCTCCTCTGGACTCAATTTATAAAACCTGGACCTGAGCTCAGAAAGCAACCTTTAGTTTTATGGGAGGGGGGGGGGGGGTTACACGAGTTAAGAGCCTACACAGCCAGCATGACCATGTGGGCCCCAGAAGGGTTACATTTGGGCTGTATGTAAGGGTCCCATGTGGGTTTGTCCATGGTTTCCATGGTGATCCAACATGTGTTTGTGCATGTCAGAATCACAATAAGAAATCTGAAGATTTAATTTACTTATTTTCACATTATTTATCCCATGGTATTTATTTTTCATGTCATTTGCACTTAAGTGTTGTTGTAAAGCACTTTTTACTACATGCACTATGTATATAAATAAAGTTTGGTTGATTGATTAATGAATTGATTGATTATATGTTTTACAAATATCTTAGTTTGCAATACTTAAAAAAAATAATGTAAATAACTGTACATTTTACTGATATTTATCATCAATCTGTAAATTCTTGTACTGAACCTGAGACCTCTATACCTACATTTTGTTGCATTAATGACAATAACAATAAAAAGATTGTGATTCTGATATGGACAAACATATGTGGGGTCACCATGGTAACTGTGGACAAACCCACATGGGACACATGGACAGCCCAAATGTAACCCTTCTGGGGCTGGATATGTAGACGCACCTTTAGACTGTTGGTGTCTAATAATAATAATAATAATAATAATAATAATAATAATAATAACACAGCAGCCTCGTGTCTATGTCAGTGTGTTTGTTTATGTTGAAAATGAGTTTATGTTATGAACTCAAAATGACTTATTTGCATAAGTAAGTATTTACATAGTGTCATAACTAACACTGGACTTTTTTTTTAGGAGGATCTGCTGCTCATCCTCATCCTCATGTTGAGCCCACCTCCTGCAGCTGCTCCAGCTCCTGCCTCAGCGCCTCCTGCTCGGCCTCCAGGTCCGCGTACTGCTGCTTCAGACTCTGGTTCTCCTCCAGGACCACCAGCCCGCACTCCGCCGCACGGATCTTCTCCCGGTTTGCCTCCGCCAGTTCCCGGCTCAGACGCTCCACCTCGGCCCGGCACTGCTCCACCGTATCCCCGCATCCTGCTCCCCCGGCGGCCATCGCCCCTCTCCACGTCCCTCCCTCTGCCCTCTCCGCCCTGCGTCGGATGAGCAGCTGAGGCAGACAACAAACCCCCACCACCACCACCACCACCTCCACCTCCTCCTCCTCCTCCTCCTCCTCCTCCTCCTCCTCCTCCTCCTCCTCTTCCTCACAGCGCAGCTTCAAAACCCATGGAAAACACTAATAAATATCCATAAAAGCCAAGGATCAGCGCCGGAGAAAGTCATCTTGTGCCATGTGATGCTGTGAGTGATGCAGCCCCTCAGCATCCGCTCCCCGCATCCTTCCCCCTCCCTCTGTTTTTTCTGCTTATTCACCGGCAGCAGGACGCCATTCTCTGCCCGCAGCCGTCAAGCAAGGCACACTTCCTCTTGTTGTCTGAGTGGAAACAGGCTTTGAAAACACAGAAGAACAGGTCTGGATGCGCCCCCTGCAGGCCAAACACACACAGCACATGTCCCTGCAAACACCATTCAAGATGTATTTGAATTTGTAGCATCCAGTGAATTTTAGAGAAGGTCAGAACTGATGGTTTAATGACTTTAATGGTTCCTTTCTTTAGTCATCAACCAACGTAAGAGCTAGAATGAGAACAAATAGGTACAATCACAATAACTGTCATCAGTTGGTTTGGAACTTGTCATTATATAATATTGGACTGTACACTTTACTAGAGTAATTTTATTTTATTTTTTACCAAACTTTTTACTTTAACTCCCTACATATGTTTATAAATATCTGTACTTTATACTCCTTACATTTATATAAATAAATGAACTTTATACTCCTTAGATTTATATAAATAAATGAACTTTATACTCCTTAGATTTATATAAATAAATTAACTTTATACTCCTTACATTCTCAGAATAGAGTCATCACCTTTTCAAACTAATTGTTGAACTACCTAAAAACAGCCACTCGAGAAGTCAAAGAGAAGAAATGGAAAACAGGTCACTAGAAAATCAATTTCTTATTACCTCCACCAAGTAGGTTAGGTTTTTTTCCAGAGTTATATATATATATATATATATATATATATATATATATATATATATATATATATATATATATATATATATATATAATACAATAAATAAATATATTTTTATTATTTTGTTATTATTATGATTATTTTTAATTGTATTGTTTAGAATTTAATATTTTTATGTTTATTAATTGATGGGTAATTTAATAAATAAAATAATTCATGAAATCAATAAAATGAAATTATAAATCATGAGAAATTGATTTTGTGGAAGGAACTGTGTTTTCAGTCCTCTAGTGACCTGTTTTTCCTTTCTTCTCTTGGCTGCCATCTAGTGGTTGTTTTTAGGTAGTGCAATTTAAGACCTAGAAATTCAACTGTATGAGGTGAGAGTAAAAATGTTTTATTACATATTATTTATATTTAAAGCTACTTATTGTAATGTACACTGCTAAAATTTATACTAAGAGTCATTGTTGTAATTTTTTTACTAGTAATAATAATAACAATAATAAAAATAAAATAATAAAAGTTTGTATGAAACTTACCTTCACTGCAAATATATATATATATATATATATATATATATATATATATATATATATATATATATATATATATATATATATATATATATATATATATATATATATATATATAAAATTTAATAATAGAACTATTCCTACAGCTCTAAAAATGTTCATTTTACATGTACAAACCTTGTTCTCCTCTTGACTGAAGCTAAAATTTTGTTTTTATATACTTTTATGCTTCTTTTATGTCAAGCGTGTTTCCTTTCTCCTTTTTCCTCTCACCAGGGAGTTACCAAAATAAAATCTTGGCGGTTAGAAGGTTACTGGTATATTAATATAAGTTAAATACATTTGTTCACCGTGTTCTTCTGTGAATGAAATATAGCAGTTACAGCTTCTGAAGTTGCTATGATTACTATTCTGACTTTTACATCTTTATTAAACTTTAGCAGTGGAACAGGCTTAGATGTAATTATTTGAAATAATCTATTCCACCGAAAGCTAAAGAAGTGCACTTTAAGACAATAAATGAATTATGTGTAAAGAACTATTGCACCTTGGATTTTATGTTGATGTTAATGAATGTACATGTTGTAAAAAATAATATTGAAACTAAGGAATATCTTTTTTCTCATATAATATCGCTGATATATTCTGGAAAACTCTTTATCAATGGCTCTTGGAAAATAATTTGTCTTTGTCATCCCTAAGTTATAAAAATGTTCAATTTGGTGTTGTCTTAGAGGATTAAAAAAAAACAGAATTTCTACTAAACAATATCATTATACTTGCAAAATATTTTATTCATAAATGTGAATTCATGTCTGTCACACTTCCTGTACAGGTTTTGTTGAAGGAACGTATCTTTTTGGAATCTTTGGAAAAAGTTAAATCTAAGAATGTTGAATGCCTTTATCTGCTTTGTCTATTAATCTGACCCCAGGAAGTAATAATTGAATTATTTTTATTCATTATTATTTTTATTTATTATGATTATGATTATTATTATTATTTTTAACCATTCATTTTATGGATTGACTTTGTTGACTGGTTTTCTAGATGTTTGTTTATGTCACATAAAATAAAGAATGGAAATGTATGGAACGATTTTTGGGATAAAATCAAGGGCATTTACAGGAAATAATCTGTGCATATTTATTTATTTGTTTGTTTGTTTAACAGGGACAGCACACATTAATGGGCATTGCTATAAATCTGTCAGTATTAACAAAAAACCTATTTTTCAACCGTTGCCCATGGCCAGATGTAATATGCCAGCATCCACAAAATTTAAATCATTTTAAATAAAATTAAAAACATTTTAAAAGGTAAGGTTACACCTGCTTGTGATGTCATTTGGGATTTAGGTTGTAGTTGAGCATGAAATAAATATTTGGACACTCTAAAATGAGTCAATTTATACTTATAATGATCTTAATAATAATCTTTGATATTTGTCAGAATAAAGAATCGAGAAGTTACGACATAAAAAAAATTACACAACAAAATGAAAAGTTACAATCAGAATGAAAAAGTGTTAATACATATAATTTGAACCAAGTCACAAATTATATTTGGTAAGTTTGGACAAGGAATAATGTTTGAGTTTGAATACTTTAAATTAAAAAAAAAATCTATGTTTTATATTATAATAGTCCCTGTGAGGTGGAAAAAGCAAATATATATATTTTTTTATTTTTTTATTTTTGTAGTGTGACCAACAAAGGGTTAAGAACTTTGGGGAGATCATGGCATTGAGTCTGGGTCAGGGTGGTCCAGCACCAGATGTATGCGCAACTAGTGCTAAACCTATCTAGCAACAGGGGATTTCGACCATTTAGTGATAACCAAAGACAATATGACTGACCTTGAAGCTATTCAGTTAGTGGAAAAAGTATTGCAGTTCTATTATTAGCATGCGATGTGTTAAAATGTATTTTATGGACTGTATTAACTTTATGGGTGACTGTGGCTATGTGTATTTCATTAGGTGCAAAAAGTTTCTTCATAGTTTTAGTAAATATTCTCATGCTTCTCTGGTGGGACGTACACGTGATCTTCAGTTGGATTTTGTGCTGGTTCTTACAAATGTAAGAGTATAGAATAATGTGTTTTTACATATGGGGAATGTCCCTTCAGAACACTGCATTCAAAAGTATGTGTGCATCATGTGTATATGGTACAGGTAAGAGGAGCCAGTGATGAACAACTACAGAGTCTGGATGATGATCTGCTTTCATAAATACTGACAGAAAGGACCCAATAACAAGGTTTATAGTAACACATGGAATTTACTAATAGCTCAATCTATTAAACACTTTTGCTTTTTCACTATTAAAAGTGGAACACTGTTGCTATTTGTCCTTCAGAACCATCACAGGTGGTCAAAGTACTCACATTCTGTACTTAAGTAGAAGTACCTGTACAGCTACTGGTGTGAAAAAATACTCTGGTAAAAGTAGAAGTATTGATTCAACTCATTTACTTAAGTAAAAGTAAAAAAGTACAATTTCACTACTATAATAAAGTACAAAAGTAAAATGTCAAACTTTTTTTTTTGTTGCCATGAACGTGTTAATACTTATTTAACCAGGAAAAATCTGAAAAGTTTCAAAAGTATCTACAATAAAGCATTTAAAAGTGAGTTACTGTGTGAATAATGTGTTTGATAGGGTCACTATACTCAGTTTTGTGGGTATGAGATTTTTTTTAAACTACAAATGAAGTTTTAAAACTGCATAATTTTAAAAGAAAAATACATATACAGTATGTATATATATATATATATATATATATATATATGTGTGTGTGTGTGTGTGTATGCCCATGTAATTTCTTTGTGATATCTGAAGTATTCATTGAGTGAAAGCATGATGTCTCTGTCACGTAATGTCAATGTAACAATGTTGGTATTTTAAAGGTTTTGTGACATGTTGTTTTCATAGCATTCAAAGTCTTTGACAATGAATTTAAAACATGTTTCAAAAGTATTCAACCAAAAAACCCCACTCCATAATATTCATTTTTTGTGGATTTCTGTGGTCTGAATCCAAGTACTATGCCTGCAACACATGAACACCTCATCAGACCACTTGGGGCGCTGCGCCTGTCAGTCATGTACTTGGCTCCACCCCCAACTGTTGGGACCCAAATTTCAATTACAATGGACAAAATGTTTAACAATTAAAGAGTTTTGATTAAAAAAGATTGATTCTCATTTCTGTTTGAATAATGGTAAATGGACTGTATTTACATAGCACATTTTATGCACCACTTGGTGCCCAAAGCACTTTACAATTCCTCACGTTCACCCATTCACACACACACTCATACACCAGTATGAGTGTGTGTGTGTGTGTGTGTGTGTGTGTGTGTGTGTGTGCGTGTGTGCGTGTGTGCGTGTGTGCGTGTGTGTGTGCGTGTGTGCGTGTGTGCGTGTGTGCGTGTGTGTGTGTGTGTGTGTGTGTGTGTGTGTGTTGTGTGTGTGTGTGTGTGTGTGTGCTGCCAATACACCGGTGCTGGCTGACCACACTGGGAGCAACTTAGGGGTCAGTGTCTTGCCCAAGAACACTTTGCCATGTGGACAGCCAGAGGTGGGACGACCCTTCGATCATTGGACCCCCTCTACCAACTGAGCTACAGAAGCATAGGGATGAGGAAAGAGTAATTATTATATTTTATACAACCTAGGAACATAATTCAGGTCTGAAAGGGTTGAAACAGGGGCAGAGATACTTGCAAAACAGTAATTTTATTAAATATCAGGTATCATCCTGATACCTGATATTTAAACATCCTGTGGGACCAGCACCATCCTGCTAACCACCTTTTCCACCTGCTGCCCTCAGGGAGAAGATACCGGTCTACACAGGCCAGAACATCCAGACTGGCCAACAGTCTGTATCCACAGGCTGTAAGGCTGCTGAACTCTGCCACCCCCCCCTCTCTCTGCCTCCTCAATTAAGACAACAATAACCACCTACAATTGCACTGACTATTACTATTGCTGCTGCTGCTATCTCGGATACCTTGTCTGTACTTTTAATTCTTTACAGTGGGTTGTTTATGTTTGTATGTAATTTATGTGTATTTATTATGGGAGGGGGGGGGGGGGTGTTGCACTTCAAATGTATGTATGGCTGCTCCAACGAAATTTCGTTGCTCTTTTATGACAATGACAATAAATGCTCTGAATCTGAATCATCAAAACTTTAGACAGCAAATTTAGACCACTTATTTTACATTTATTGAGCAAATACATGATTACATAGTGAATATATGAGCTAAAACTTCTAGATGCATACACCATAACAGACTCTGCTTCATCTTTCATGACTCCACAACACTCACATGTGTACACGATTTACAGTTACAATTATTTTCCCTTCATCTTTAAACGGTAGCGGCGCATGATGATTACGTCTTCTGGTGGCGTTTAGTCTTTGCACTGATTTGCATCATGGTCTGACGTTCAGCAGATTTGATCATCTCCCTGTCTACACATGCACTCATGCTGTACAGACATGTCGCATAATCCAACAACCAGAGGAATTCTCAGTTTATACATAATTAAATAAGACAGTGTAGATCTGCATAGAGTGTTAGATCTGTAAAGCACTTCCTCTGTGGTCCTTAAACCTTTTAAACATGTTGCTTTTGACTGAATGCAGACACAGCAGCTATGTCTGTATATGCGTGTAAAAGTGACCGGAGCAGACATAAATATGGTCCACACGTCATTTAAAACAGGAGTTAAAATGTAATTTCTAAGCCACATTTAATATAAGGACTACCAAATTAACATACCAACACAAAACGTTTGAATAGAGTGGGGGGTTTGTGCACAAAGAAGAGCAGATGGTCGGCTTTCTTTCAGTGATGGAACTGAATAAGAAGGTGCGCTGGTTGCCAGGTTTGACAGAATCCCCCTTTTTAAAAAGGATTTAGCGGTGGGAATACAATGGGTTTATATATATATATATATATATATATATATATATATATATATATATATATATATATATATATATATATATATATATATATATATATATGTCTATACTATATACTATAGACTCTATAGGGTTACACACCCACGTCTGTATGACATGAAGTATATTAAATAGTCTTAAATGTAGAAAATGGTTATCTGTTGAGGAAAATGTGATTTCAATACAAACCCACGAACAACATTTGAATATTTTATGTGAAATAATGAATCGATTCACTTTTTTTTTTTAAATCACAGAAATGTATTTTATATATCTGAAATGTGTTTCAGCACAATGAACGAATGCGTGTGCAATAGAACATGATGTTATATTATGTATAACAGCAGCATCTACTGATAGAGACATTAACTGTGACCTCAGTGCTCAATACAATGCTCATGTCTGTCTTTTTTTTTTTTTTAATTGTAAAATCAATTCAGAGGCGGGCCGTCTATTGTTTGTGCTCTGCTCTGTTAAGAAGAAACTCATTATTTCAGAGGACGTGTTCAGATCTGGCAACCCGGACACGCAATCTGTGTCAATTGCCGGGCGACGTAGTGCGAATAAAGGCCGTTACCTATTTCTGACTCTCGCTTTTTTTTAACGTGTGAGCCGTGTTTAGTTGCATTTTCCTGCATGAAGAGTAGATGATTTATTTGACAGTTTGTCTGTTAGTCATCTGTCCTTGTCCATTGTTGCGTCGTTACCTTGTTTTTTGCGCTGTAATGTCAGGTGTTCAAGGTATATCTCCTACAGGATGACGCCTGTCTCTGTAATCGCTCGATGTAAAAGGTACATTAGGAAGGCTTATATTTTTGTTTTTATGTTGATTATTTATTAGACCGAGGCGTATTTAAAAAAGAAACGACACCTAAACCCAAGATGAGGATTATTTCCCTTCAGAAAACGGTCATTATAAATGGATATTAATTCATCCCAGGGGAGAATTTTAATTGGTTAAATGTTTTAAAGCTACGCATCGTGCACATAACATTGGTGATGTTCCATTTTGGTTTGTAGTAAAAAAAAAAAAAAAAAACTCTCGTCGTTTAGGTTCAGTGGGTTACTGTCAGATATTAAAGCTGCAGGGGGAGATCTGTCTGGCAGATATAAAGATGGTGTTTCGGAGTGAGGAGATGTGCTTGGCGCAATTGTTTCTGCAGTCCGGCTCTGAATATGACTGCATTAGTGAACTCGGAGAACTGGGGCTGGTCGAGTTTCGAGATGTAAGTATAGAGGATGATGAGGTACATTCATTATATTTCATTAAAAGTATCATAGCTTGGCTTTTTTTTTTTTTTTTCATTTGTGAAAGCACAAAAATATAAGCTCCATTGTCAATAGAATAGAATAGAATAGAATAGAATGCCTGTATTGTCATTGTATGTTGATACAATAAAATTGTGGTACAGTGCCAGTCCAACAGTGCAAGAAAAAGTAGTAAATGCAGTATAAAGCCTGTATTCAGTATAACATCTATGACACTATGATTCTAAAAATATCATATCCAGACCACCTCCCTGCATGTATGTGTCCATGTATAAACCTAAATGTTTTTATTCTCAAGTAAATAATAAGTTTTATTAAACTACTCTGTGTCTAATGACCAGTAGAAAGTAGCACATGTGGATTTCAATAATGAGGAGAATATGAGTGAAAATCACCTTTTTCGATCACCTTGTCAGTGTATATACAGTACATTGACTGATGCAGTAACTTGCGTCTTCCTGACCCGTTTTGCTCCTCTGGTTTCAGCTTAACCCCAGTGTCAGCTCATTCCAACGCCGCTTTGTCAGCGAAATCAAGAGGTGTGAGGAAATGGAGAGAATTCTGGGTAAGATGTGTCATGTGCTCACACCTGAATATGAATATGGTCAGAATAATAGACATGTCAGGTGATGACGTGTTGTTTGTGTGGTTGTTGTGCACAGGTTTCCTTTTGAGGGAGATCCAGAAGGCCAAAATTGCCATTCCAGAGGAGGATGAGAGTCCACTGGCTCCACCTCCCAGACAAGTGCTGGAGATCATGGTGAGTGTACATTTAATCTCATTTTACTGTAAATCTATGTATCTTGTGCAAGGGATTGATGACAGGTATGAAAAAGTGTTCTTGACACATTCTTTTAATGGATGGCACCCTGTGTTTTACATCTAAACAGATATAGAATATATAGAATACCATAAATATGCTTAATTTCAGTCGCTAGTTTAGTAGCATTAATATAGGTGATTTATGATCTGACATTCTGTGAAGTACTGTGTTAATGCTGTGTGTACTTCATATTTGAGATTCAGTCATTTACTAGATCCCACAGTCACCTCCATGGACAGTGACACATGTTTTCATCACACTGCTCTACAATTTTTTTTTTAGAAAGTATCTGCTTCAGACATTAAATGTGCTAAATCTTACATACTTTAATAAGATGACTCAAATGACAAAAGTACTGGTTAGTTTATGTTTTAATATATATGATGGTGTGTTATTCCACATATATGCTGTTTTACGTACATGTATACATTGTTCTTCTGTGGAATTCAAATGAAATCAGAAAGATGTTTATTGAAATGTTGACTTTCAGGTTTAAATCAAGGGGTTTAATAAAAAATACTCCATTAGCGTTAATGGATTTACAACCATTTTACTGTTGTCTCTCCATTTTAAGAGGTTCATTAGCACATGGATACATTAATGCATCCATCTATCTATCTATCTATCCATCCATCCATCTACCTACCTACCTACCTACCTACCTACCTACCTACCTACCTACCTACCTACCTACCTACCTATCTATCTATCTATCTATCTATCTATCTATCTATCTATCTATCTATCTATCTATCTATCTATCTATCTATCTATCTATCTATCTATCTATCTATCTATCTATCTATCTATCCTGTTGATATTTATCTTCTGTCTGAATACCACAACTTGTGTCATTTAATGGCTACAAATTCCATCAAATTTTATTTATGCATTGACCTGTATTTCTTTTCCTAAATCCAACTCTGCATTATATTTCTGTGACTTTGAACCATTATGCACTGGGTTTGCTCAGGATGTCTTGCTGTAGGAATGTTAGTGTTACTGTAAGAGACAGTATTGAGATGGCTTCTGTGCTAAATAAGTAACGTGTGCAGCTAAAAATGAACCCAGGTTAGTTAGTTATCAGGTGCCGGGACACTTTTCTGAGCTCGTCTTCTGCATTCATTATATGTAATGAAGGGAAATGCAGTAACTACAACCATTCTCAGTTTTGATTTTAAAAAATGATGTGTAAATTTTAGACAGGGGGCAGAGATGGATCATAATATTCAGAATTATATCTTTATTAGTGTATTATCACATATAAAACAAGAATCTTGTCTTTGTTACTTTAATCAGGTGTCTATTTTCGTCTATCTTACACAATGACCTGTTGGAATAATCGTACCATTCAGGAAATATTTAAATCTCTCAGGTTTTCTGCTATCTCTATGTCTGTTTTGAAATCCCCATGCTCTGTGAAAAACAATCCCCCATCTACAACTACAAGCTGAAAATACCAAGATTTGACAAATACATGTGTTTATGTGGCAGTTCGTTTTTTGTTTAGCACACTGTATTTCCTCAATTGCACATGTTCCACCAAAACATCTTTTCCTAGCATCATTTTGCAAAGGTACTGTCGCTGCATCCTTTAGCAACACAAGTGTGTTTAAAGAAAAACAACTAGCCAATGTTTTCCATGGTTACAGAATGATACTGGACGGTCCCAGACGTGCATCCAGTCTGAACCTGTTTAAAGTGTGGATGTCTGCACATGCAGGCTCCTTCTTACATGGACTAGAACAGGCTACTTCGTTTTCCTCTGTTGTGATGGATGGGGTTTTTTTTTTGTTTTTTGTTTTAATTAGTTGTATTTATTTTTTTGTGCTGAATTGTGTTACATAGTGATAGTACTGTTTTAAAGCATTCTGCGAGTGTGTCTTTGACTTTCACTGGTATTTTCCACTGTTTTTAATCAGTTAATTTATCAGTATTTTTCAAGTTTGTATAATTCATTAATAAATTACTAGACATAACAAAAGAATAAGAAGCTGGAACATGAATATGGAATGTTCTAGGCAATAAATAAATAAATGTTTGAGAATTCTGTTTGTCTATTTGTAGAATCTCATGTGCACTTGTTTTTCATAGTAAATATGATAAAAATTGAAGTCTATTTTTTTCCTATAACACTATTTTAAGCATGTGTTACATATACAAATGATAATTAAAGAGCATGTATTGACATTAAGTTTTTCTTGAAAAAAGGTGTAAAAAGAATTGGCAAAAATGACATTTTCTTATACTTTTATTTAAAAAATGACTGAAATAGATTTAGACGGACTATCATAATGGTAGTCATTAAAGAGTTAACGCTCAAACAAATAACTAAGTTGTTTACAAAGTAAGTCTGTACATTTGTGGGTTGTTTCATCACTGCTGCACTTTTTGGCTGTGTTTACCACCATCATGATTTGAACAGAATTCTAGGTTTATTTTTTCTTTCTACCCTTCATTTGTAGTGTGGTCCTGGTTTGTCTTGGTTTTGAAGGCTATATACAGTACAGCCCTCTGTCTAATGGAGAATTGGTACAACACTAGCCTTTTACTGACATGAATGTGCAGAACAGAGGGGTAGGGGTAAGGGTTGAATTAGGATTCAGCTTTGAAGTCTTCCTCTTAAAATGTTGATTTGTTCCTATTACTTCTTAAGAGCTAAGAGTAGGTAGAGAGAAAGATTTTTGTATCTTAAATATGTAGCTTCTTATCAGCAGGTATTTAAAAAATGTTCTGTTTAATAAAACACACAGGGTGGCAAAAACAAGACTGAGCTTTTATGTTGTTTTTGGCCACATTCCCATTGGTTGTAATCTATAAATCACCATTAGATGTCACTAAAATCACCTGGATCTTTATATTGATGTGGTACACTGGTCTACAAGTAAAATGTTTCAGGAATAAAACTTATGAAATGTTACCATATGTGTGTTACTGATAAAGAAAACTCAAGTCTTAAATGTTGTTTGGCTCAAGTTTGGGTTCAAAATGTGAAATTAACAAGAGAATATGTTTTAGTCCAAATGAATATTGGTCTCAGATCTACCAGATCTACTTCAAAACACTGTCTGCACATTATGATCCATTCACTTTACAGGTTCTTTCTAGTGGAATATTTACTAATCCATTGTATACATGTACATAAATATACCATATATGTGGAATAACACACCATCATATATATTAAAAACATGAACTAACCATTTGTTTTCTGATTCATATCAATAAAGTATGATTAACATCTGAAGCAGATACTTTGTAAAAAAAAAAAAAAACGTGTAGAGCAGTGTTATTGAAATGAGACTTAAGCTTGTGTTTGGTGTTTACTGATGTTCAGGAGCAGCTTCAGCGGCTGGAGATGGAGCTCAGTGAGGTGGCGAGGAACAAAGAGAAGCTACAGAGGAACCTGCTGGAGCTCACAGAGTACACTCACATGTTGAAGATCACACGAGCGTTCATACACAGCCGCTCAAGAGTGAGTTTCTCCTCTGTTCATCTTCACAGTCATCACCCATCAGTGGTTTTACTTCTTCTTCCAGTCTCTCAAGGGTGGATGCCTCACCTCACCTCACTTCCCTAACAGGATCTTGTTTTCTAGTCACTGATGTGTTTTATTTCCCTGGATGATAGAGGAGGAACAAGAGCTGACTTTAATTAATGACATGGTCGTTACAAACAATGTCTGATTCATTCAAACTGCTGCGTTGTTAGGATTCAGTGAAGAGTCAAAACAGGAGAATAAATATGACAAAAGTGTGAACAGCGCATCAGTGTCTTGTACAGTAAAGTCATATGAGGAGGAGTTAATGTAAGCTGTCATGAATGAAACATGTTCCTCTTTATAATTAGCATGAGGCTCTTGGTCCCCAGTATGAAGAATTCCCCACTATGGACACTGACTCTGTGACAGGATGCACGGGTATGCAAAGACTCGGAGCCAAACTGGGGTGAGATCAAAACCGTTTTAACAAGTCACTAGTGCCATTATAATTCACATAGGAACAAAAAAAAAAACAACAACAACAACAAAAAAAAACTAAAGCTTTAATCTGATGTTCTTGTGGCTGCAGGTTTGTTTCGGGTCTTATCCAGCGAGTGAAGGTCGAGGCTTTTGAGCGAATGCTGTGGAGAGTTTGTAAGGGTTACACCATCCTCAGCTACGCAGAAGTGGATGAAAATCTGGCTGATCTGGACACTGTGAGCTGATTTACAAACAATAATATTCACTCTGTCTTTAAAGTCCAGCAGGTATTTGAATTTACATATTTGCAATGAATTAGTGAGTATGTAAACTATATCTGTTTTGTATATTAAAAATAGAATTAAAATCATCTATTTGTGCATTTCTTTCTCTTTCGGTCTTGATTAAAAAAGATGGAACATTCCAGAATAACATAGGTGTTGATTCAGAAGAATATAAATATAAATACTGTAATAAATATAAAAATAAGCTCTTCTTCTCTGCCATCCATACTGTACCTGCACTTTATTTTCACTGCTGTAACTGTGAAATTTTCCCAGAGGTGGGATGAATATTCTATTCTATTCTTTTCTTTTCTTTTCTAAAAAGCCAAACTCATGGTTAAGCATCCATAGCTCAATTTTAAGTTGAATTATGGATTTGGGAATGACGGTTTTTTATAAATCAATTTAAAATCAGTATATTTCTCCTCCCTTTATTCTGGAAATATTGCAATTTTCCTCCATATGTCTAATTTATGCAAATGCAATTGAGTATCCCTGTGACATGTATGTGTAGGTATATTTTATTGACTTCATATTGTATTACATTTTCCAACAATATTCCATTCCAGAGAATTTTCACCAAACTGCTAATTTTATTTGTTAATGTTGACATACATAAAATAATATTATACACATTTTTTTTGTATTATTTATATTACTAAATAGCATATGAGGTATATTTAAAAACATTCATTTGTCCATAAACATGATTTCATCATCATGGGAATAAAAATAACTCCCATGATCCCATTCTTCTTCTACATCTTCTATGAACACTAACTATGTTTTTTTTTTTTATCATTTAAACTTTACTATCAAATATATTTTCCACTCAACCCCAGTTGTTTACAGTCTTTTCAAAGTGATGTTCTTGTCATATAACATCTAATACTGTGTGTTGTTTTCAGGGTGAAATAAGCAAAAGCGTTGTGTTTCTAATCTCGTTCTGGGGAGACCAGATTGGACAGAAAGTTCAAAAGATCTGCGATTGGTAAGAATCATAACACACCAATGGACTTATGGATGGATGGCTTTTTTTGTTTTTGTTTTTGTGTGTCTTTGCTGTAACTTTAAATGTTGCTCCTTGTTGTCCCTCAGTTACCACTGCCACCTCTATCCACACCCGGAGAATGACGAGGAGCGGGCAGATGTGTTGGATAGTTTGAAAACACGCATCCAGGACCTCAACAATGTACGACTGAACTACATAGTCTAGGCTGCAGCAACACACATTCATCCTTAAACACAATGAAGTCAATGTTTAACCCAAAAAAAAAAAAAGAGGCTAAAATGATATAAAAGAAAATTTTAAGACTTAGTTTTACAGGTATAATTGATTTTTGACCCAAACATAATAGTACATTTTAAAGTGCGATCTAAGTTTAACAACTTAAATTGTTCTTTTCTTTGAGACAGTTCATTTATTGATCTCACACTGTAAACCCAAATAAGTTAGCAGAACTCAAAAAAATTGCCTCAATTATTTTAAGTTGATGAAACTTTAAAAAAAAAAAAAAACAGAACTTAAAATGTAGATGTTTATTAAAGTATACTAAAATTAAAACATTACTTATTAACTTATTATTCTAAGGTTCTGTCAGTTCTACTGGGAGACTAAATCAGGGTCCAAGGACACTTGGACATGTGGACAGACAGAGCCAGGACATGAACCTCTGACCCTTCAGTCATTGGACGACCTGCTCTACCAACTGAACCACAGCCACTGAATAAAATTACTGTGTTTTGTGATTGTAATTTTTTTGGTGTGATAGATATTGGTGGTTATTTGGAGTGATCAGTTAATTTTTTTTTTTTTTCAATCATCCTTATTTGAAACAATAGAAATAACAGAATAATATCATTCTCAGCATTTAATGACTTAATTCCACTCAGTTGTACCTCATCTATGTTTTAATTTATGTTCACTTATATCCACAATAGTTCCCCTTAGTAAAAAAAAATATTAGTTGGAAGTACTTAAAAAGAAGAACATGTTACAGCAACTGAATACATTTGAGTTAGTAGTACTATTTCTTTGAGTATTCACAACTGAATATATTTAATTATTCTGAACATTCGGGTTTACAGTGAAAGGGGTCATTACGTTTTCATGACAAGAGCTCCTACTAAAGATGAAAGTGTTAAAATAAAAGAGTCATAAGGACAATGAAAAAATGTTAATCAGTATAAATAAATATTAAGCAATGAAAATGATAGTAAAATTACAAAAGTATAATAATTACACAATATATACACAGTGAAAATGAGTCAAGATTATTGCATAATATTATTATAAATATGGTTATTGCACATAGTCCAGAGTCACTAACTGACACTCAGAGGGAGGGGTTGTATGGGTTTGTATGGCGCTCTGTACTTCATCCTCCCATTATTTCATCATATTCCTCCAGTTAAGGTTTGGAGGAGAATTCAGTCACACTATCATGAGTAGAATAAATCATAAATCTCACATCCAGACCTGAATGAACAACCTCACACTGTAGAAACGTCCACTTTTTAAGTTGTCAGTCCCTGGTGTTTGTTGCAGGTTCTGCACCGTACTGAGGACTACCTGAGGCAGGTTCTGCAGAAGGCCTCAGAGTCGGCCTATACCTGGGTTGTGCAGGTGAAAAAGATGAAGGCAATCTACCACATTCTGAACCTCTGCAGCTTCGACGTCACCAACAAGTGTCTGATCGCTGAGGTGTGGTGTCCTGTCAGTGACTTGGCAAACCTGCGGGGGGCGCTAGAAGAAGGTTCGGTGAGTGAGCAGAAAGTGTTATAGCTTAAAGACCAACAGCTGCCTGCACAAAAATGCTTTAAACTATGTGAACGTGTGTTTTTTTTTTTTTTTTATTATTATTTGCTTCAGTCTTAAACATTGACTGAATACATGTTTATATATAGCAATGTGTTTTTTGTACATGGCAGAATGATTGTCTATATATGTTTATGAACTGGAGACTCATACAGGGTGTTTAGTTAGTTAGTTAGTTAGTTAGTTAGTTAGTTAGTTAGTTAGTTAGTTAGTTAGTTAGTTAGTTAGTTAGTTAGTTAGTTAGTTAGTTAGTTAGTTAGTTAGTTAGTTAGTTAGTTAGTTAGTTAGTTAGTTAGTTAGTTAGTTAGTTAGTTAGTTAGTTAGTTAGTTAGTTAGTTAGTTAGTTAGTTAGTTAGTTAGTTAGTTAGTTAGTTAGTTAGTTAGTTAGTTAGTTAGTTAGTTAGTTAGTTAGTTAGTTAGTTAGTTAGTTAGTTAGTTAGTTAGTTAGTTAGTTAGTTAGTTAGTTAGTTAGTTAGTTAGTTAGTTAGTTAGTTAGTTAGTTAGTTAGTTAGTTAGTTAGTTAGTTAGTTAGTTAGTTAGTTAGTTAGTTAGTTAGTTAGTTAGTTAGTTAGTTAGTTAGTTAGTTAGTTAGTTAGTTAGTTAGTTAGTTAGTTAGTTAGTTAGTTAGTTAGTTAGTTAGTTAGTTAGTTAGTTAGTTAGTTAGTTAGTTAGTTAGTTAGTTAGTTAGTTAGTTAGTTAGTTAGTTAGTTAGTTAGTTAGTTAGTTAGTTAGTTAGTTAGTTAGTTAGTTAGTTAGTTAGTTAGTTAGTTAGTTAGTTAGTTAGTTAGTTAGTTAGTTAGTTAGTTAGTTAGTTAGTTAGTTAGTTAGTTAGTTAGTTAGTTAGTTAGTTAGTTAGTTAGTTAGTTAGTTAGTTAGTTAGTTAGTTAGTTAGTTAGTTAGTTAGTTAGTTAGTTAGTTAGTTAGTTAGTTAGTTAGTTAGTTAGTTAGTTAGTTAGTTAGTTAGTTAGTTAGTTAGTTAGTTAGTTAGTTAGTTAGTTAGTTAGTTAGTTAGTTAGTTAGTTAGTTAGTTAGTTAGTTAGTTAGTTAGTTAGTTAGTTAGTTAGTTAGTTAGTTAGTTAGTTAGTTAGTTAGTTAGTTAGTTAGTTAGTTAGTTAGTTAGTTAGTTAGTTAGTTAGTTAGTTAGTTAGTTAGTTAGTTAGTTAGTTAGTTAGTTAGTTAGTTAGTTAGTTAGTTAGTTAGTTAGTTAGTTAGTTAGTTAGTTAGTTAGTTAGTTAGTTAGTTAGTTAGTTAGTTAGTTAGTTAGTTAGTTAGTTAGTTAGTTAGTTAGTTAGTTAGTTAGTTAGTTAGTTAGTTAGTTAGTTAGTTAGTTAGTTAGTTAGTTAGTTAGTTAGTTAGTTAGTTAGTTAGTTAGTTAGTTAGTTAGTTAGTTAGTTAGTTAGTTAGTTAGTTAGTTAGTTAGTTAGTTAGTTAGTTAGTTAGTTAGTTAGTTAGTTAGTTAGTTAGTTAGTTAGTTAGTTAGTTAGTTAGTTAGTTAGTTAGTTAGTTAGTTAGTTAGTTAGTTAGTTAGTTAGTTAGTTAGTTAGTTAGTTAGTTAGTTAGTTAGTTAGTTAGTTAGTTAGTTAGTTAGTTAGTTAGTTAGTTAGTTAGTTAGTTAGTTAGTTAGTTAGTTAGTTAGTTAGTTAGTTAGTTAGTTAGTTAGTTAGTTAGTTAGTTAGTTAGTTAGTTAGTTAGTTAGTTAGTTAGTTAGTTAGTTAGTTAGTTAGTTAGTTAGTTAGTTAGTTAGTTAGTTAGTTAGTTAGTTAGTTAGTTAGTTAGTTAGTTAGTTAGTTAGTTAGTTAGTTAGTTAGTTAGTTAGTTAGTTAGTTAGTTAGTTAGTTAGTTAGTTAGTTAGTTAGTTAGTTAGTTAGTTAGTTAGTTAGTTAGTTAGTTAGTTAGTTAGTTAGTTAGTTAGTTAGTTAGTTAGTTAGTTAGTTAGTTAGTTAGTTAGTTAGTTAGTTAGTTAGTTAGTTAGTTAGTTAGTTAGTTAGTTAGTTAGTTAGTTAGTTAGTTAGTTAGTTAGTTAGTTAGTTAGTTAGTTAGTTAGTTAGTTAGTTAGTTAGTTAGTTAGTTAGTTAGTTAGTTAGTTAGTTAGTTAGTTAGTTAGTTAGTTAGTTAGTTAGTTAGTTAGTTAGTTAGTTAGTTAGTTAGTTAGTTAGTTAGTTAGTTAGTTAGTTAGTTAGTTAGTTAGTTAGTTAGTTAGTTAGTTAGTTAGTTAGTTAGTTAGTTAGTTAGTTAGTTAGTTAGTTAGTTAGTTAGTTAGTTAGTTAGTTAGTTAGTTAGTTAGTTAGTTAGTTAGTTAGTTAGTTAGTTAGTTAGTTAGTTAGTTAGTTAGTTAGTTAGTTAGTTAGTTAGTTAGTTAGTTAGTTAGTTAGTTAGTTAGTTAGTTAGTTAGTTAGTTAGTTAGTTAGTTAGTTATGGAAAAAGTTCTAAATTAATTTTGATAACATTTTCAAGATGTGTTGGGTCATTACATTTTAGTGGTGATCTGGAAGAGATCCTGGATCTGGATCACTTTGAAATTGTCAAGGAGGGGGTGAGGTGAAGCAGGACTCAAATGCACAGTGCTGAAGGAAGAACTGATTTAATAACAAACTAAGAAACATTAATACAAGAACGAGACAAAACTAGAGACAAAACCTGGGAACAGATGACCAGAGTCCGTGGTGATGATGAATGTCCAGGTTATGGTGATTGAGGAGATGGTGAAACAGTCCAGGTTATGGAGGCGACAATACTGAATGGTCCCACACTGGCAACTGCAAGTCTTACTGCTTTTATAGCCACAGATGAGGAACGGCTTGCAGCTGTGCAGTGCGAGACCAGGTGAGTGTGGAGAGCACTGGGGGAAAGGTCACTGGAGCAGAGGTCATGACAGAAATGTATTCTTCATTTACCGCAATGTAACATTTCAAAGTGATCCAGAATCCAGGATCTCTTACAGATCACCACCAAAATGTAATTATTTGTTACTTGTGACACTCACAACACATCCTGAACATTTGATCAAAATCCGTTCAGAACGTTTTGCGTAATCCTGCTGAGAGTCAGACAGACAGACAGACAGACAGACTTGAATTTAATACCTCCTTGGCAGACCTCTCTTCATTCAGGGGGGGGGGGGTCTGTCTTGGTGGAGGTTTGCACTCTGTGTGCTTTTCTAGTTACTTTTTAATTTTAAAAAAAGGCAAATATGCTGTTATGTTAACATTGTGTTCTTGCAATTTAAACAACACCAGATTGTTTTTCCATTCACAGTTTTATTTTCTCAATACAATAGAAATAGATGATTTCTACATAGAACTCTGCTTTTGTTAACATACTCTTCCTGTTAAAACTAGAGTTCTTTTCTAGTTATTTAATATCCCACTTGAAAGAACCTGTAAAGTGAATGGATCATAATGTGATCTAGTAGATCTGAGACCAATGTTCCTTTGGACTAAAACCTATTCTACTATTAATTCTAACAATTTCACATTTTGACCCAAGACTTATTTTGGAAACTTAAACCAACCAGTATTTAAGACTTGAGTTTTAATTATCAATAACACACATGTGGTAACATTTCATTAGTTTTATTCCAGACACATTTTATGTGTAGGACCAGTGGAATCTGTACATCATTATAATTTCCTTGTCATATTTTCAGGATCCTTTTCACCTTTTGCACTGATTTGTGTTTTTTTTGTTTTGTTTTTTTATCAGAGAAAAGGTGATGCGACTGTACCATCATTTGTGAACCGCATCCCAAGCACTGACACACCTCCCACTCTGTTAAGGACCAACAAGTTCACATCTGGGTTTCAGAGCATAGTGGAGGCGTATGGGGTGGGGGACTATCGTGAGGTAAGCCCAGGTAAGAACACATGATCATTTCATTCACCCGCTAAACAAAACTGCACTGTTAAATTAGACTCTGCAGACAAACATAAATGATTTTTATAAAATATTGTCTTCATTATTGAAAAGGGACCAAACAGTGCATGACTACACGGTTTGAGAAAATTGGGAAATGTTTTTAAATGAGTGAAACTAATTTTAATAATTTGAATGGATAGATTTTTAAAGATGCAGTCTGGCCTCAAACTGTGTGTAACAGTAATTTACTCTGATTTGTGTGTGTAAAATAACACCAAATTCATTAAATAAGAAGTAAAGGGAACTTTTAATGATCCTACACAGTTTCTGTGCGAATAGTTGTATATTATTATTATTATTATTATTATTATTATTATTATTATTATTATTATTATTATTATTATTATTATTATTATTGTTATTATTATTATTATTATTATAACAAGACAATGACCATAACATTGTAAGTCTTGGCAAGATCAGTCATAGAAATAAAAATGTGTGTGTGTGTATATATCATTTTATTCTATGTTTTTTTTAGCTCCCTACACCATCATCACATTCCCCTTCCTGTTTGCTGTGATGTTCGGTGACCTCGGACACGGTTTGGTAATGAGTCTGTTCGCTTTGTGGATGGTGCTCACGGAAAAATCACAAAAGAAGAAGCGCTCCAGTAATGAGGTAGAAATTATTTAATATTTTAACCCTCAACCATAAAGCATCGTGTGATGATCTTTTTTATTTAGTTTTTGCTCATTCTGTGTCTTCGTTCACAACAGATATGGACTACATTTTTCAATGGACGTTACATCATCCTAATGATGGGACTGTTTTCTATTTACACTGGACTCATTTACAATGACTGTTTCTCCAAATCGCTCAACATTTTTGGCTCTGGATGGAGTGTTAAAGCTATGTTCACAACTCAGCAGTGGACGTGAGTTCAACAAATAGATACACACACTTGGAAAGATATATCATTTTATTGAGTCTTTCAGATGGATGTTTTTGTTAAGTTCATGAGAGTAAATTGTGGTTGAGTTTTAATGACTGTACTGTGTTAAAGCATGTGGGAGGTTTTCACACACACACACACACACACACACATATATATATATATACATACTATATATATATACTGTATATATAAAGTAAATTCAATGAAAACCTGCCACACATACAGTACAGTCATTAAAACTCAGCCACAGTTGTTTTTGTTGGAGTTTGTTTGTCTGTCAGCCATTACTCAAAAACTTATGGATGAATTTCGATAACATGTTCAGGATGTGTTGGGGGTGTCACAAGGAACAAATTAATACATTTTGGTGGTGATCCAGTCCAGAAGAGATCCTGGCTTTTGGATCACTTTACTGCAATGTCAAATTTCAAAGTGATGGAGGACCCAGGATCTCCTCCAGATCACACTCCCAACACATCCTGAATATTTGATCAAAATCCATCCATAACTTTTCAGTAATGTTGCAGACAAACAAACAAACTCCAGTGAAAAGAGACTCAGACTCAGACTCAGACTTACTTTATTTGTCATTTAGATTTCCATCATAAACGAAATTTCGTTTCAATGACTCAAGCACAGCAGGTATTTCCGAACGAAAAACTAAAACAAAAGTAAAAAAAAAAAAATTATATATAACTATAAAAATATATACACAATAAAAAACACTGTACAGAAACCTTAAAGAAGAGAGGACAGTTGGGATGTATATAGCTATAGAGCTATTATTGCACAGTTGTTAAAATAAATAAATATTAATTATTGTGTACATAACCTCCTTGGCGAACCTCTCTTCATTCAAAGGGGGGGGGCTCTGCTTTGGTGGAGGTTTTTCTTGCTGTTTATATATTTCTTTTATTATGCTGCTCCATCATGTCTGTTTTTAAATTGCCCCTAAGGGACAAATAAAGTTTCCTTGAGTGTTGAATCTTGAATAAATGTGTTTGCAGAAATAAAACACTCCAGACCAACGCTTTGCTAATGCTGGATCCAAATGTTAGCGGTGTTTTCAGTGGACCTTATCCTTTTGGCATTGATCCTGTAAGTATATTCATACCCATAACAATATATCCAGGTCATTCCAATATTTTTTGTGTAAAATATTTGGTATTTTTTCTTTTTTTTTTTTTTCACCCATATTGTTATTATTTATGTTTCTATTAGATCTGGAACCTGGCTGTAAACCGACTGTCCTTCCTCAACTCCTACAAGATGAAGATGTCCGTCATTATCGGGGTGATACACATGACGTTCGGAGTGGTGCTAAGTGTCTTCAATCATTTGTGAGTTATGAGAGAGAGAGAGAGAGAGAGAGAGAGAGAGAGAGAGAGAGAGAGAAGTCAGCAGAAATATTAGACCTGTTGACATTGTGGACAGTGTCTACCCTCTGTGTATGTTTGTCCCCTCCCTCAGGCACTTCCGGCAGAAGTATAACGTCTATGTGCTGTTTCTCCCTGAGCTACTGTTCCTGCTCTGCCTCTTTGGTTACCTGGTCTTTATGATTCTGTATAAGTGGCTAGCATTCGGCGCCCGTGATTCCAGCCAGGCTCCCAGCATCCTCATCCACTTCATCAACATGTTTGTCATGCAGGGAAAGGATATGACTCCTCTTTACCCTGGGCAGGTATAAGAAAACACTCTGTGCATCAGCTCTGGATGTAGAATCAATCTGATATAAAGTGTTAGAGCTGTCAAACAATTTAAGTTGAGTTCAGTTATTTTTATTTGAGCAGTTCATCTTAAAAAAAAAAAAAAAAAAAAATTTGAATTAAATACAGAACAAAAGAAATAAAGGACAAAATAAGGAGTGGTTGAAGTTCAGAGAATTTATAAAAATCCTACCCCTCATTTAACTATTTTACAATACAATTATAACAATTTTATGAATTTCATTTACATCACTCATTTCTTTTTTTTTTTCACTCAGATTTTATTGAGTTTTCTCATTTTGCAGACATCGTAACATACTTTCACCTACACATACACAAATATCAATACAGAAATAAAAAAAAAAACAATAACAACGCTGTCTTGTTGGGAGTAGCATTCCTTCTTGTTAATTTTCTTGTTTTTGTTTTTTTTTAATAAGATCCTTCTATTTTGTTCATTTGTTAAATGTCTTTTCTGTCTCACTACATCACTCATTTCAATGACCATATGTTTTAAAATTGAACCTCTTGCATTATTGCAGATGGTCTATTTTTGCAGCATTTGCACATTTTTATTTATGGACATACACTTTATAATAAAGCAAAAGAAAACAAATGAAGAGCTTATTACCACATTGTATTTGTTTATTTTATTGTATTATTTATTTTGTCAGTAAGTATAATGTATTTCTTCCTCTGCATATTTATGCAGAAGGAAACTTTTATCGAGCTTTTTGAATTGAACCAGATTTTTTGCAGCTTTGATTTCATCATTGATTCAGTTCCACAAGTTTATACCTTTACTCCTGGAAACACACATACTTTTTAAAGTTGTTGCAGGAGTACAGGGTTTTAAAATTAATATTTTTTTTCTCAAGTCATACTGTCCTTCTCGTGTGCAGAACATTGTTGGACTGTTTTCTGGTAGCATTTTCTTTTTAACTTTGAACATTAGATGATTTGTTTTAAATTTTACAAAATCACTAAGCTTCAACATTTTTACTTGAAGAAACAAATCATTTGTATGTTCACAATATCCAAATAAATGAACAGTTCTGATTGCTTTTTTTGTATTTTATATTATGGTTCAATATTCCTTTTATATTAGTTTCCCCAGATCTTGACATAATAAGTGTTGAGAAATGAACACATTAACATGGATTAATCCATCATCATGATTAATCTGATTTGAAAATTGTACGCAATTAAATAGAACAGTTGTTTTGTTGAAGACACATGGTAATTGCTCTGGTACATATTTACCTCCACCAAGGAAGTTATGTTTTCACTGGAGTTTATCTGTCAGTAAGAGAACTCAAAAAGTTATGGATGGATTTTGAT
Organism: Siphamia tubifer; assembly: GCA_020466265.1. NCBI lineage: Eukaryota > Metazoa > Chordata > Actinopteri > Kurtiformes > Apogonidae > Siphamia > Siphamia tubifer. Next base: position 21,602,581 of record CM035794.1, on the reverse strand, counting down.
GAAACTTTCAGAGATGTTTGGAAGAATCCATTACATTTTGAGCTATAAAGGTCAAAGGTCAAGGTCACAGTGAAGGTCAACAGCTAAAACACATCAGTGGTGATAACTCAGAATCCAGACCAGATAGTATCACACGTTTTTGTTTTTCATTCACTTCATCTTACCTTCAGACATCAGATGAGATAACACCAATGACGTCACGTTTTGACGTCATATGACATCAAGTGAATAGTATATTTGCAGAATGTATGACTTTTACAGACTTGTAAGGAAGGTCTGCGCTCTCAGAGTGCTCTAGTTTTGCATATATTTTGGATATTTCATCACATTTTTGGTAGGGGGGGTTTCTGTATTTTAGCAGAGTTTTAAAATTTTGGATTTTTCATGCCTTTTTTGTGTTCCTTTATTTTATTTTATTTTTTTATTTTTTGGTATTCTACTGACTTTAATAAGAATTTTGATAAACGCCAGATCTGACAAGGAAAGATTTTTGGATTTTAGCATGTTTTGTATATTTTTTTCTCCACATTTTTTCTGTTTCTTAGTGTTGTTTTATGTATTTCATGGGAAATTTGAGTAAAAAAAACTAAAAAAAAAAAAAAAAACCTGAGACAAAACAATCAATTGTTGAAGTGTTTTGACAGAGTTTTCTTTTCACCAAAGTTTCAAATACCACATTAATGCAAAGTGTCCATTAGCACTTTGGTTAATGCATCATCCAGCTTGAACAAACACATTAAGTGGAAATATATTCCCTTCTTTCATTAGTGTGTTTGCTCATGAAAAATGTAACACTTAATATAGACTAAAAATGAATATTTAATCATGATTAATCAAAATGAAAGCACAGCAACCCGGTGATTTTAATCATTTGACAGCTCTAGTAATTGTATATGGCTCAGATGTGTTATTATCTTAATTCCACAGACTGGGTTGCAGATTTTCTTAGTTTTGGTAGCTCTGCTGTCTGTTCCTGTGCTGCTGTTGGGAAAACCTCTGTACTTATATTGGTTACACAGAGGAGGCAAAGGTCTGCGTCGACGCAGGGTAAGTCAATATTTTGTGTTTCTTGCCTGAATATGTTACTAAACTCTAGACATATGCAACGTTTAATATTGTCATCTCACCTAAGGGTTATGAGAGGGTGAGGCGTGTAAGTGAGGATGACAATTCAGTGGCCAACACCTATGATGACGATGAAGAGGAGGGAGCTGATGAAGTGACCAGCAGAGAAACTCTACCCAGAGAGGTCAGAAATTACAGCATGATTACCCAGTATTTGTGAAATGCTACATTTAAAGTAAATATATATAACTTGTACTTAATATTAAGGGTTGCGCATTATATATTCAAGAATCTTTATTGTCATTTAGCAGCTCTTACTGTAACTTAAGGCATACAGTAAAAGAAATACATAATACAATATGTTTCTGAATAAATACATATAAAATAAAATAGAAATAGAATAAAAAAGTAACAGTGCACACTAAGACTGAGGTAAAACCAACATAAGTATATTGCACATAATATGGTATGTTAAAGTACAATGTGCAATGCTGTGTGAGTGTGTGTGAGTGTGTGTGTGTGTGTGTGTGGGGGGGGGGGGTGGTCTGCCTTGGTGCTTTTCTAGTTTATATAACATTTTTCATACATGGTGCATGTAGTATACAGTGCTTTACATCAGACCCCCCCATTATCCCACCATTCCAGGTACAGTAAAATAAATAATATATATATATATATAATATATATATATATATATATATATATATATATATATATATATATATATATATATATATATATATATATATATATATATATATATAAATCAAAAATAACAGAATAAAACAATGTTAAAATGTTAAATGAATGCATTGTATGAAAGTTAAAATGCAATCATTGAGAGGATATTAATATTTACAGAATTGTATTCATTATAAATATGAAACAGAATCAAAAAACAATAATGGATGTTTTCATATATGTGTGTCACTATGTTTAATCTGTTTACTATGTGTTATTTACATTATTAGGATTCAAATAAATGTTACTTTATCATTCAGGAAGCAGATATGTTATGTCGTATAATGTGAGTAGGGGGTGTGATTTAATACGTTTTCTTCTTCCCACTTCTTTTTTGAATTCATTTGAGTTCATATTGAATTTATTGTGTTATTATTTGTGTACATGGCAGTTGCTATAGTGTCTTGATTGTCTGTTTGTTGCTCTGCCATTAATTTCTTGTACACAAAAAGAAGTTGTTTTTTTTCCTGATGATGATGATAATGTATCTCATACGTCAATAATGTACATGAGATGTTGATTGTGTTTTCTGTTTTTCAGTTTGACTTGGCAGATGTGGTCCTCCACCAGGCCATTCACACCATTGAATACTGTCTGGGTTGTATTTCTAACACTGCATCATATTTGCGACTCTGGGCTCTCAGCTTGGCTCACGCCCGTAAGTGTTCTCCATATCAGCAGTCCCATCCATGTGTGATGATCTGGGCTTTTTCTTCATGATACTGTTTACTTTGTTTTCAGAGTTGTCAGAGGTGCTGTGGGCCATGGTGATGCGTTTGGGTTTCAACATCACAGAGAGGATGGGCGTAGTGTTCTTGGTTCCTGTGTTTGGACTCTTTGCCACTCTCACAGTGTCCATCCTACTTGTTATGGAAGGATTATCTGCATTTCTACATGCTCTCCGCCTCCACTGGTGAGTAAACAATGACCTATAACCATTCATCTATATGTGTATATGTACAGTGGTGCCTCTAGTTACGAAATTCATTTGTTCCAGAAGTGTTTTCGTACCGTGAATTTTTTTGTAAATAGTCGCATTTTACATGTAAAAGGCCTATTTAGTTCCAAGGCCCCCAATACTACCCCTCAAACCCTTTAACAATTATAACATTTATTTATTCATTTGGCCTGGATTGGCTTTCCTACTTTGCTCTTATTTCATTGTGCTGTTGTATTATGTATTAAACAGTGTGTGTGTGTGTGTGTGTGTGTGTGTGTGCGTGTGTGTGTGTGTGTGTGTGTGTGTGTGTGAGACCCCAGGAAGAACAGCAACTGAATCATCAGTTGTTAATGGGAATCTTAATAAATTAAATTATCATTTTAGGTAATATTTAAAAATATAATAATAATAATAATAATAATAATAATAATAATAATAATAATAATAATAATAATAACTAGAAAAGCACTCTGAGAGTGCAAACCTCCGCCAAGGCAGACCCCCACCCCCCGCTTCGAATGAAGAGAGGTTTGTCTGTCTGTTAGTTAGCAAGATAACTCAAAAGGTTTACAGGGTAGGTTGGCAATGGGGAGGTCTGGAAATGGTTAGATTTTGGTGGTGATCGGGGGGAGTTAATTTGTCTGCCTGTTATTTAGCATGTGGGGGGGGGGGGGGGTTTGCTAACTAACAGACAGACAAACAAACTCTGGCAAAAACATAACCTCATTGGCGGAGGTAATAATAATAATAATAATAATAATAATAATAATAATAATAATAATAATAATAATAATAATAATAATAATAATAATAATAATAACAGTTATACTATATGTAGCTACTTTAATGATCAAGTTGCTGATTGTTTGGGTATTTTATTATTATTATTTTATTGACAGTATAGCTAAACTTATCTCTTGAGGACTTGATCATCCTCTAACTTTATTTCAGGGTGGAGTTCCAAAACAAATTTTACCATGGAGCCGGTGTCAAGTTTGTGCCCTTCGACTTCTCCCTCCTGCCCTCTGTGTTTGAACAAGATGGTTTGCTTTAAAAACACAGACTCTGAAATATTGGAGCAGAGATGCGGACATTATGAGATGTATGCTGGAAGTTGGAATAATTCACACTGTGATAACGCCAACAAACCTTCAAGACAATGGATTTGAACTCACTCTTGTAGCAACATTTTTCACCATGACAATTTTTAAAACGTTATCGGCTGCGCTAACTGCCTTACTACTGTACCCAGCAAACCTCTGAATGTATGGAGGTTCAAAATTCTTGTTCTGTTTCATGATTTGATTTTTTGTAGGTGAAATATCGCTCAACCTTTGTCACCAGTTGAGGGAATTTAAATATTTTATTTGCATTGTGCTGTGTAAACAGGTTTTGTACAATTAACAACATGGTATTTAAAATGATCAGTTATACAGTGCAATGTAAAGTTGAGAAAAATATTCGCGATATCTACCATTGACCATATCAAGCACCCTGATGTAGTGCCATAGAAATTTCTTTCTGATGAATATACAGGGTTGCCTTTGGGTCTCTGTGATTTTATAAAAGCTGCTCCTCCATGCGCTGAAAGGAACATTAAAGGCAGACATGTTCAAGTGTTCTCTGGCAAAATGACAAAGATACAAGATTATGACTATTTTGTGAGGCATATTGTCACAACGCACTTTGCAGAAATGATTGTATGATTCAAAACTTTTCACTAATGACTGTGATGATGCCAAATGAAAATGATTCTCAACTGTTAGCGGTTTGCTTATTTACTTATTAATGCATTTATTTAAATGTAACCTCCCCTGTAATCATTAGAAATACTCAAATGTCAAATATTCCTGGAAAAAAAAAAGAATCAAGAAGCCTTGGGACTTTCTTTGATGATACTGCTTATTGCATTTGTTAATGCTAATTAATCACGGTATTTATTTAAATCGTCTGTACAAGAGTCTAATATTTTACCATTTTGATGTGTTGAATAAAGGTTTCAATAAATGCAAGCAAATAAACCACTAGTGTTCAGTGTTTTCTTCATTTAGTTAATTTTCAATTCTTTTGTCAAAGCAGCTTCACAGTTATTTAATTTTATGACTGGAAGCATTCATTATGTTCTGGGTTTTTTTTTTGTAATCTGATATTGTGAGAACTAAAAATTTAAAAAAGCATGGAAACCCCAACAAGTACATCCAATCATTCCAAATTGTGCCATTGCACTGCCAGTCCATTTGGTTGGTAAGCCTTTATGTGCAAACACAACTATGCAGTTGAGATTTTCACTCATTTTATTTTGAACTAATATGTTCTGAATATGTTTGTAAAAACAAAATAGATCCTGATAACATTGCAAATGTGCTCTAATTCTCATTTTTCAACAATACATTTACTTGGTTTCAATTGAATAAAAGTGAATATTTGACTACTCTGTATGAACACACTGGCTCTCATTACATATTGTGTTGAGACTTTTAAAAAGGCTCTTTTTTGTTTTGTTTTTTTGTCATTAATCCCATGCACATTTTAAAAGCACAGCAAAAAAAAAGCAACAGTGCGCTCTAGTGTCTTGTACGTCTCTGTGCAACTATGTCCCAGTTATGTAACATACAGTCACAGTCAGTGTGCTGTATCCAGGTTTGACCTTCAGTTTCTGCACTGACTGATGGTGACATCTTAAAAAACCTGATTTCATTACAAAAAAAAAGTCAAACATGAAAATTGAAGCACTGTTATAACCTTAATATAGATTATTCTAAAGTTCTTATTACTGTAGTAATAATACATTTAAAAAATAAAAATAAAAAGTGGTATTTGTGTTAATAGTGTAAGATTAATTTAAAAATCATTGCCCTGAATTCCATTCTTATTTTCTTTTTGAACTTTTCATACAATATGACTCAGAAATCCCCATGTGTTTATCATTTCGGAGCAAAATCGTAGCGAATACAATATCTCGCGCGCGCACACACACACACACACACACACACAAATACACACACACACACACACACACAAACCTGCACCCATATGCTATCCTGTAATAAGGACGTCATCATGATCCCCTCTCTTCTCACATCTCTCACATCCACAGGCTTTATTCCACCCACTCATACTATCGTACCGGCAGTGCAGTTGCAGTGCACTGATGTGCTTTACTCTGTCATCCCGGCTTAACATTTAGCCTAATATTTCCAAACTCTCAGTTTATTAAAGGGAACTGGCACAGTCTCACACAACAGCTGCAAGCTAGCGGGTAGCATTAGCACCGGAGCCAGTGCGGAGCAGCTAGCTAACCGCACAGCTGTTGACAACAACTCCACCGAAAACTGCACCGACTCACCGGCCAAGAGGAGCAAATGAACGAGCTAGTGAAAAGTTTGCCGTCCCCGACTCTACCGGGACTTCAGCTGCCGTGTTTGGACACCTGCAGAGGCTGGCTCTTTAAATGGACCAACTACCTGAAGGGGTACCAACGGCGGTGGTTCGTCCTCAGTAACGGCCTGTTGTCCTATTACAGGTAACGGTCTGCACCACTTTAACACTGCTTTAGCCAAGCAGGAAAAGTTTAAAGACATATTTAATTTATTTTTTTTATTTTTTTACTGTTTTTTATTATTATTTGGAAAAAAAATACCAAAACACTGTATTGTTTTAGTTATTATTTAAAATAAGAAAAATAAGTATTTTCATCAAACTCTAAATATTTTTTATTAAGGAGGTTTGTCCTAATTAACGTAACTCAAACCACCTGAGTCATAGTTGTTGAAAGTTGTAACGGCACAGTATATTTCACTTTTCATTTCATTTATTGATTCATTCCAATCTACATGATTAGAAAAGAGCAGGATGAAGAAAACATAATCCCAGAGGCTTTCTTAAAACATCTGCTTTTTCATCTGTAGTTGCTGCTACAGCTTTTATAATAAACAGTTATCATGACAGTCAATGAAATTACAAAACATCCTAAATCGCATTACGTTTTTTTTTATTTCTCAATACTTGTCCTATTAAGACTCTTAAAATGATTTTACAGCGTTTCTCATTAACTGCCAAAGAATTGATGAAGAATAGATAAAGAATAAACGGATGTGCAAACTCAGTGTGTTAAAAAAAACAGTTAATTAAAAGCTAATCTAACAAACTTAATCTCTACAGATTTACAGATTTAAACACATAATGTATTGTTATCCTGGACGTTATCCTGATACATATTAGCCTAAGAACAATATGTAATAATATAATATAAATATATAATATAAAACATTTATTTTAAGTAGTTTTTCCATGTTCTGAGTGAGGTGAATAGTGAAATAATTTCCAACCTCAAATTATTTTTAACCTTAAAATCATTACAATTTAACTTCCTGAGTGAGACCCAGCAATACATGTTTGTTCTCTGTAGGGGACAAGAGTTTCACAGCTTTACTTAAAATGAATAAATAAATGAACAAATAATTAAATTAATGCTGTCCACTGCAAAGAATATTCAATAAAAAATTTATCTGAAGACAGTGTTGACATCATGTAATTTCCAATCAAAACAATTATTTAATACACAAAAAGTCAAAACTTTTATTCTTCTGGGTCTCAGGAGATAAGATAAGATAAAATAAGTGTTTTCCAAATACTACAGAAAAATCTAATCTGTCAGTTGCTCACAATCACGTAAAAAAAGAGACATAAAATACAATAGAAACACATTTTTTTAAAAAAGTAGTACGAAACAAAGTAAAGCCATAATAATAAATGAATAAAAGCATCATAATACTTTGTTCCTCCTTAAAGTAGCATTTTTAACCTGTAACATTTCATAATTAGTTGTACACCTTTATGTGATTAAAAAAAAAAAAAAAACAGTTCCAAAGTGGAGCACATTAACACAGATCTGAGCAGCATCATTTAGTTGCTCACTGAATAATGTTATTGTTTCCTTTCCAACTTTTTATGTTTGTTCCGTGCAGGACTCAAGCGGAGATGGCACACACCTGTCGTGGCACAATTCCCTTGGCCACGGCGCACATTGAGGTAGGTGACACTTGCCATTTGGTTTTAACCAGCGGAGGCCGAAGCTATCACCTGAAGGCCACATCTGAGGGGGAATGTCAGCGCTGGGTGTCAGCCCTGCAGCAGGCCAAGTCTAATGCTACTCTCCTGATGCAACATTCAGGTAACACCTACATTTTAAAGACATATTTTCCCTTGTTAAAATATACAGCAGCAGCACAATAACCACTGTGACCATTCCAGCCGTCAGTCAGTCAGTTTGCAGAATGCCCTAGAAATTGTACTTCAGCTGAGTCTAAGAATCTGAGGCAGACAACCTAAATTTAGCCATAACCTCAATACAGACTGGCACAACCAAGCTCCATTTACCTGATGCATATTTGTTTATTTTTATCCTAAAAATGTGGGATGTTTTGCAATGAAAAGGCCATAAGGGGGCAGTGTTGCCAAGGATACAGAGGAGGAAATGGCCAGTTGGGACAGTGTGTGATGGGATTCTGGAATCTTTATTTAATCATGCTGCTATTAAGTAATCCTTCATTATACCTTTAGCTTTCTTGTTACTACACATATGACCCCTTTCACTCAATATCAGATCAGATAAGATAAAATAAGATGAGGTATATGTTGCTGTTTTTTTTTTCTCATTGTGGATCTTTTAAAATATGAAACACAGATGTACAGTGGGTATGCTTTTTCCCTATTCCTTTCGTACCCTTTTACATCCATGCATAGAAACACACACAGATGGGAGAGGGAGAGGGAGAGGGAGAGGGAGAGGGAGAGGGAGAGGGAGAGGGAGAGGGAGAGGGAGAGGGAGAGGGAGAGGGAGAGGGAGAGGCAGTGAGATGGGCAGTTTTACCTCCCTCCTACTCCTTTCTCCCTCCCTGTCTCCTTCAGTATGACGACAGTGGGATCTGAATGAAATGACCTTCGTATATAGACTCCTCCTCTTGTTCGGGCAGAAGGAGGGGGAAAAATAGAGCAGGAGGGTGTGAGGATTTTTCATTGAAAATATTTTTCACCGTACACCTTGTGGAACAGGGAGAAATGAGGGCAGCCTTTTCAATAAGGGTCACCTTGTAAGTACTGTTTTGACTATTGTTGTAGGAACAGACTGCAATAGAGGGTGTGTGGCTGCTGGTGTCTTGCTTTTGTTGTGTTTGTAATTGCTGTAGTGTGTGTACTGTATGCTTATTGAGTTCACCAAGTTTGGCAGTTCATATATAGTGTGTTTCTGTGCAGATCCATGATAAATATGCCGCTTAGATTTTTCAGATAACACAGCGAGGAATTAACAGGGTTATGTTTGTCGTACCAGTCTGGAGTTCATTAAATTTGACATATGGTGATTTGGATCTTTTTGTCAGTAATTCGCTAGCAGGAGTCTCAGCCACAGGAACAGTATGCTGTAACGCACCCATATGTTGTTTAAGAGGGATGCACGTCCAAATGTAAATCATATATTTGCAGACCACATTAATATATGTAGATGACGATTGTGAAAGGTCCAATTAGTCCATCTGTTAGTGTATTTGTGTCATTGTATCACCATGGTTGTTTACACACTGCTGCTGATGAAAACTGCTAAAATATCAACCTGGATATAAAAGACTAAACCTCATCAGATGACTTTCAGTTATATTAGTGTTTCTCTGAAGTTTTGCATGAGTGACATTGTGTTGACAGCTCTGAAACAACTTACAATTGGTTGCTAAATGATTTGTTGTTGATTGCATTAGTATTTTCATCATAGAATTCTGTCTCTTATTAAAACTATGCATGGAAATGTATGTTATACTTGAATAATGGTGATAGTAGTTTGTCTTCCGGAGCTAAAATACCATATATTAGTAGTATACCATGTGTTGTTATGTATATAAAGCACATACAAATATTGTTCTGGAATAAAGTGTGTGTTATAATTGTCAAAAGAGTTTGAAAAAATGCTGTAAAAGGTCCATGCAGGTACAGCTGAACTACAGCCAGCTAGATTTTTAAACTCTGCTTTTCTCTTCCTACACTATGTCCGTATCAGTTTTCCTGCTATCACCTGTGGGTGTTTTTATCATGATTCACCGATGAGTCATCAATTTGTCTCAGACGCTCCAGTGTCCAGTGTTAAAAACCACCCAATTACCACACAAGCAACAGCACTGTACGTTTCCCCATCTGCACTATTTCAATTATGTGTTTTATGAGTTCCACAAAGAAGTCTACTCTAATTTAATATTTAAAAAAAATATGCTAGACAGAAGCTTAAACTCGATCTCACTGTCATAGTCAAGTATTAACATACAAAAAGCACCCACATGCACATGTATATGGGTCATGAAACCACTACCAATGCCTGTAGGACTTTTTATCCTCTAATTTGTCATCTTCTCCTCCCGAGAGTTTATTAATCCAGTTGGCCCTGATTGTTTTTTTTTTTATTATTTCTTTTCCCCTTTAATTGGGTGTAGTAGTGGCTCTTCCTACTTTGGCACTCATTGGACTCTGGCCTAGATTCAGTTAGACTACTCAGGATTTGACATATTACACATACAATCTGTTTCTTCAAGTAGTTAAGATATGTTTTCACCAAAAAAAAGCATCATTAGATGTGATGAAGACACTATTTCTATTACAAAGCTGTATTATTTACATACACATTACTAATTGCCAGCCATGATCTAAGTTTGTTGCAATATAAGTAGTTCTTTTTTTAGGTCACTTAAATAGAGGGTCTTTAAACAGTGAGGAGGTTTAATAGCACCCTATTAGCCTCATTATCATCCTCTCTAACCCAAAGACTATGGCATGTCTATTATTACAAGCACATTATTTGGACTACTGTAGCACTATTTTAAGATCTAGTGAAGATGCCAGGGTTTAACCAAGCTGAATCTGTTTATATGCATGCATAAGATAACTGGTGTTTCTGTCTGATGGCACCTTACAGCTATGTAAAAATGAAAAGAGAAATAGGGGGGGGGGGGGATTTATTAATTAAAATAAATAAATAAATAAAAAAAATATATATATATATATATATATATATATATATATATATATATATATATTTTTTTTTTTTTTTTTTTTTTTTTTTGTATATATATATATATATATATATATATATATATATATATATATATATATATATATATATATGTATATATATATATATATATATATATATATATATATATATATATATATATATATATATATATATATATATATATATATATATATGTATGTATATACACACATAATAAAAAATAAAACAGTAATTCTCCAGAGATACAGATAACTTTAAAGCTTTGTTTGGTCAAAGGAGTGAGAACTGAACACAGATATTGGCTATTTTAAGCTCAAGGATTTATACAAACTAAAGGCTATGTATGATTTGTATTCCTGGTCTTTGTTTATGAGTCCTGTATCTCTGCTCTGCCTCTAAAATCCCTTAGACTGATGGCTCATCACATGTCAATATGGGGCAGAGAGAGAAAGAAAGGAGGAAAAGGGTAGTGCGTCATCTTTTTTTCTCCCTCTCCTTCTAAAAATAGCCTTGCCTCCTGATTGCACAGGCCCACGTTTCCAGGGCAACAGTGTTCATTCACAGCTTTCCCATCTTGTAAAGGAAGGGGTGTGGGAGATCGGGGTGTGAAGTGTTATTATACTCTTCCCTCTGTTTCCAAACGACAATTTCTCAGTTGGTGTTAGTTTAATTTTAGAATTTAGAATGTGTTTTCGCATCAGTAAACAACCACATTGTTCATATATAATGTCCTCCAACAAATACCCTCAACCAGCTTTTAAGTTATACGGATTATACTCAGTTTTTGTTTTTTTCTGTCTTGTGAGAAGATGACTCAGGAGATGAAGTTCCTGTACCACAGGAGGACCGTGCCTTAACCCAAGGGGTGCTTAAGACTCTGGCCAGCAAGTTAGATGACCTGAGCACCTGTAATGAGCTCATAGGAAAACACGGCGCCGCCCTCCAGCGCTCCCTTAGTGAACTCGAAGAACTGCGTGGAAACTGTGACAGCACGGACAAAGTAAAAGCTGTGAATGAGCGAGCTACTCTTTTCCGAATCACCTCCAATGCTATGATAAATGTGAGTTTGCATGGTTCAAACCCCAGTAAATATAAGTTCTATATTTTTATTTTTAATTGTTATTGGGTTTTTGTTTGTTAATAAAATATAATAATAATAATAATAAAAATAAAAAATGGGAAACTCATAAATTCAATTAAAATTGTCTCTTTTTGAGGTAATGCACTTTAAGGGTTCTGTATGGACTTTTTGCTATGTGTTGTCTTCACACCTCAGGCTTGTCGTGACTTTCTGGACGTGGCAGAATCTCACAGTAAAAGGTGGCAAAAGGCCCTGCAGCATGAGCGAGAACAGCGTCACCATCTGGAGGAGACCATCGAACAGTTGGCCAAACAGCATAACAGTTTAGAGAGAGCCTGGAGGGAAAATCCCACCTCATATTCAGGTGAGACTCATCGAGTTTTGTGTTGGTAACTGAGAGAACAGTGTAGTGTTCAGCATTGGTGGTAAATAACATGTTACAAAGTTATGTAATAATATGCCTGACATGTAAGAGTTAAAGGGATGCTAGAAAACTGGAGAAATGGGATATAGTATTCATAATTCTGTGTTCATTAGTGTATAATCACATTACATAAGAAAGAGCTGTTTACTGTATATCTATAGAAGGAATGCCCATGGAGTCTGCCATATTTCTTCGAGCAAAATTAGTGATCAACCGATATTAATTTATTGGGGCCAATACCAATACTGATTTTTCTTATTTTACATTAGCCTTAGCCAATAACCAATACAGTCCATTGATATTTCTCAGGATCAGTCAATTAAATATTGGATTTACACTAAGAAAGCACAAAATATAGAGGAATATATGACAATAAATGGTGATAAATTACTTAAGAATGGTTAAATACAGAGGAAAAAAGTCATTTTGAAAGTACCACAAAAGTAGCACAGGGCCTTTATGGGTTAATATTATTACATCACTGAAACTGTAACAGGGTAACTCGTAATCAGTACCATATTAGGTTTCAGATTTATCCTTCTCAACGCTGATGGTCTTATTACAGCCCTCTTCTGGCTGTTAGCAGTGATGCACTGATTCAGCAGTAGGGCTCCTATGTTATGTTAGTATGTTGTAAAAGCTATATATTTGAAGGCGTCAGACAGTCTCACCTGTCCCATTGTTCTGTTTTTGTTGTTGTAGCCGTGGAGCGGTCTCAGCAGGGGGACGCAAGTGATGAGAACGATGATGCAGAGTTCTTTGATGCCATGGAGGACTCCCCTGCATTCATAACTGTGACAGCTACTGGAAGCATAAAGCACAAGTGAGACATCATCTCTTCATAAGACTCACTTATAAGAGAATGTTTTTCACAAGATGCATGGATGAGGGTTATTGACTGTCACCGTATGTTCACTATTGTTTATGGATATATTTATTTCTTTGAGTTATTTATTTTTATTTTAGTAGCACAGTTAAGACACATATGGATAAAAGATTATATGTATACTTGTATGTTGTATGTATACTTATATACATATAAAATGGTAATGTAAAAGAAAGAGGAAGATAAATAAATAGTAATAATAATATTTTATGGAAGGGGGGGGTTTAAATAAACTGTGTTTCTTCCCACCTGCTTATAGACATGTAAACGAAGTGTTAAATTTCATTGCATGCTTGGAATAAATCACAATTTTTTTTATGTGACCCATTCGAGCTATGGTGATGATGTTTACTTCAATTATGTGTTAGGCGCTCAGGGAGTAATCAGAGTATGATGAGTGGAGGAATACCCAGTGAATGGACTCACAACGAGAATGTAAGTCCCACACATGCACCTTATTGATCAAGTAAATGTTTAAAAACTCCCATAGCATGACATATGCAGCTTAGGTGACATGTTATATTAAGGTATACATACGCCACATTAACAGTTGTTTGTTATGTTTAGTATAATAATAGGATATTGTCTTGTTATTAGTTTTTATAAATCATTTGTGCCTTAGTTTTCTACGTGTTTTAATATCCACTAACAAGTACTTTCACAGTTTTCTGTCACTTGTAGTTCCTAATTAGTTGATTAATGTGACCTAATGTGACCTACCAACAGCAACAGCGCACAACATTTTCAACACAATGCAGACACTATTTCAAACTACGCACATGCAAATATTACATGTTGCACCAAATCTTTCGATCCCAGAGTTTGTTCCCCACTCTAAAGCGAAGTAACTTGTGATTTAAATCCATACGTCCTATTGATATGTAATGAAATGGTACTTTTGTAAGACTTCATAATGATTAATAAAGAGCTAATATGCTACTGCTATGAATAATAATAAGCAACTAGTTAAGGGTAAATATTTGCATCTTGATAAGAAGTTTTACTGGAAGCTCACCTGGTAAAAGAGTGCAGACTCCGCCAAGGCAGATCAGCTCCAACCTCCCCTTTAACTTCTGCGAGCAGCCGTCAAAATGTATTAATTTGTTCCTTGTGCTCATATCAACATTTCTTGAAAATGTCGGCCAAATCCACCCATAGCTTTTGGAGTTATCTTGCTAACAGTCAGGCAAACAGCACAGACAAACAGATAAACATCAGCAAAAACATAACTCCGCTGTTCCTTGAGTTACAAGGTCTAAACTCCATGTTTTTTGTTTTTGTTTTTTTAAATTCAGGATACCTCAGTCACAAACCATATACAGCTACGAAGAACAAGACGCAGCCGTATTCCTGACAAACCAAATTACTCCCTCAACCTGTGGAGCATCATGAAGAACTGTATTGGCAAAGACCTGTCCAAAATACCTATGCCTGTAAATACAAAAGACACATTTGGTTTTCTATAGGTTTTCTTTTCTTTTTTACCCAACTTTGAGTTTAGCTAGTTGGCTGTTTCACTAGTGAAATTGCATGAATCTAACATCTTAAATCTTCATGTTTGTTTTCACAGGTAAACTTTAATGAACCGCTGTCAATGTTGCAGCGGCTGTCTGAGGATTTAGAGTACAGTGAGCTTCTGGACCGGGCAGCTCGCTGTGACTCATCTCTGGAACAGATGTGCTTGGTAGCTGCCTTTTCCGTTTCCTCCTATTCAACCACAGTGCATCGCACAGCCAAACCCTTCAACCCTCTGCTAGGAGAGACTTATGAGCTGGACCGGCTAGAGGAGTATGGTTACCGCTCCATCTCTGAGCAGGTTAGACCAACACAGTCGTTAAAAAGTCTCCTTATTATAATCTGAGCTTTAGCCCTTAAAATATTACCACTGTTATTTTGATACATCTTAGAAATATATTTGAGTGATACCTTTATGACACTGAATACATTTTAGTTCAGTTTAATTTAGATTATATTAGATATGTAGGAAAAGCATCTAGTAGGTATTCTGTTGTGACAAAGTTACAAAAGTGGAAGCGCTGCTTTCATCAAAATACAGCTCTTCTCGATGTAACAAAGTGAAAATTATTTCTGTTCATTTCTCTTTCATACAGTATGAGTGAGTCCAAGTTTAGAGATCTGGCATAATAAGAGAGATAAGTCTTAGATTCAGTGGTCTTACAAAGTTTCCATGTGTTCAAGTAAGCTTGCTGAAACCTCCAAAGCCTTACCATCCTGTTTTTTTGTTTTTTTAAACAGAGATAAACATAACCCTACGCCTGTATTTTAAACACAGAAATGTTTGTTTAACATGTTTACAAGGATCAAATAACCAAAGCATTAGGAAAAGGTATATAAACACAGAACACAGTCACTACTTTCCCTGCTTACACCGTCTGTTGCTGTTGACTATCAGGTCAGTCATCACCCACCAGCTGCTGCTCATCATGTGACATCACAACGAGGATGGACCCTGTGGCAGTACATCACTATTGATAGCAAATTTCGTGGAAAATACATTTCTGTGATGCCTCTGGGTATGTATTCATGAAATTATGTATTTTAAAATCCTCACTTGTTAAAAAGATACCATCAATGTCACTACAATTCATATAATTTATTAGTTCACACAGTAGTCTGTTATAACAATAATAACAACAATAAAAAGAATGCATCCATTATGTCTTTCTTCTGTTCTGTATAGGAAACATTCACCTGCAGTTCCACTCAAGTGGAAACCATTATGTGTGGAGTAAAGTGACCTCAACTGTACATAACATTATTGTAGGCAAACTCTGGATTGATCAGGTGTGTTTGGCTCATGTTCAGTGCAGTATGTGTGATAAAGTGGTATAAATACAGATGCATTTATTACACAGTGATATACATATTACACATACGTATTGGTTAGGGCAGTGGCGTAGTAGTTTCATTTCTCAGTCAGACCAGAAGCTTTCTGTGCTGATTTTACCTTTTCCCTCCATGCCCGTGATCACAGTTCAGTTCTGCAGTTGGTCCCCAAGTGCCTTCAGTGGTTCAGAGGTACCTCATGTGGGCTATATAATGATAATTGCTAAAGCTAACGATAGGTGCTGTGTGTGTATTAAGCTATGTAAAATACAGACATCATACAGTATGAGTCCCTACAAGGCTAATAAACCAAGTTAACCTTTAACCTTCATATGAGGTTGATGGTGACTGCTTGTGTGGTAATCTGGAACAATCATGAAACACACAGTTGCTGAGATCACAGACTGTTAAGCAGAACCAAAGTTTTTCATATATTTCAAATCAATGCAGGATAGACAAAGTAAACATTTGTGCTTAATGGAAGAGGTAGTGTACACAGAATGAATGGAGACTGTCTCAGTTACAAAGCATGTTAATCTGGATGTAACAGACTGAAAAAAGGGCTTGTGACCAGATCTGATTCCATGCTTTCTGACCTATTACAAAACAGATAGAAGAGATAGGCACCTCTTCGCTCAAAAGAGGTTTAATCTTAACAGCACTTGGTACTTGTAAGTAAAAGTAAACATTTTTCATACTAAATCAAGGGAAAAAATAAAATTTTATATATATACATACATTCACATATATATATATAAATTGCCTATGTAAAAGATATTGTGTAGCTTCTATTATTTAGGGAAGTAATGTAAGCAGTCATGAATATCCTAAAGCAGAGGTGTCAAACCCCTTTTAGTTCAGGGGCCACACTCAGCCTAATATGGTATAAAGTGAAATAAAATAATAGAAATAAAAGGATAAAAATCTATAAATGATGTCAACTCCAAAGTTTTCTCTGTTTTTGAGCAAAAATGGTAAAAATTCCATAATAAAAATGTTTACATCTATGAACTGTACTTGAACATAACATGAACAACCTGAAAATAAGCGCAACAATACAATATTGTGCTTTAGTTTATCATTTATACATGTGCATTACAACTTAAAGATAACAGTGGATTTACACACATTTAGTAACGTTCATAATATTGATAAAATTTCACATACATTTCAGGTTATTCACACTTTTTGTAATAGGCTAGTCTTATTTATTTATTTATTGCATTTTTTTAATACTATAACAAGGATGAAAATTTGCATTTTTCATAATTTATTTATTATGATTATGGTCTGATCCATTTTAGATTGAATTGATGGGAAATAATTTGAACTTCCTTAATTATTAATATC
Organism: Siphamia tubifer; assembly: GCA_020466265.1. Classification (NCBI taxonomy): domain Eukaryota; kingdom Metazoa; phylum Chordata; class Actinopteri; order Kurtiformes; family Apogonidae; genus Siphamia; species Siphamia tubifer. The sequence goes on along the minus strand of CM035794.1, from coordinate 21,585,194 downwards.
TTCTGTGTAATTTTTTGCATTTAACGCATTCTTCCCAGGGGCCAAATTGGACCCGTTAGCGGGCCGGGTTTGGCCCCCGGGCCGCATGTTTGACACCCCTGTCCTAAAGCATATATGTTTTTGCTGACTTTCTGCCATGTCTTGTTCAGTCTGGAGACATTGAAATAGTCAACAATACTACCAAGGACACCTGCCGTCTCAAATTCTCCCCATACAGCTACTTCTCCAGAGAAGTCCCACGAAAGGTAAGACGTTATCCCTAATATTATATTCATATGTGAACTCGATGGAACGTTGAGGCACTGTATAAATCACATTACAGAAAAGAAAAACCAAGTGATTATGTCAACATCTCGGGAACAGTATGTGCATGCAGCTGATTTGTTCCTGTCTTCTGACCTGATGACGTCTTAGGTAACTGGTGTGGTAGAGGACAGAGAGGGCACAGCGCATTACATCCTGTCTGGAACCTGGGATGACAAAATGGAAAGCGCCAAGATTGTAGATAGCAGCCAAGGTTGTGGAGGATCAGAGGGCAAACAAAAGATGGTTTATCAGACCCTTCAACCTAAATTACTCTGGAAGAAATATCCTCTCCCGTATGTTGGACTAACATGCATTATACCACACTTTAAAGCTTATACATCACATTTCAGCCTAAAAAGGTCTCAATTCATGTTTTGTTTTGTCATTCTCTAGGGATAATGCAGAGAACATGCACTTTTTCTCTTCCCTGGCTCTTACCTTGAATGAACCTGAAGAGGGTATTGCCCCCACAGACAGCCGTATGAGACCAGACCAGAGGCTAATGGAAGTTGGTCTGTGGGATGAAGCAAATGCCCAGAAGCAGCGTCTGGAGGAGCAACAGAGAGTGGAGAGGAAGCGAAGGGAAGCACAAGCCAATCAGGCCCTGGAGGATGGTGAGTTCAAAGACACCAAAATCAACAGAGTGGGGTTTGTACCTCATACTGATGTAGTATCATTTGGACTTTGAGTACTGGTAACATCAACCGATTAAAAACAAAAACATTTGAAACAAAGTTAGTATGATATGATATGATATGATATGATATGATATGATATGATATGATATGATATGATATGATATGATATGATATGATATGATATGATATGATATGATATGATCACTGATTATGTGTCATTAGGACAAGATGTGGAGGGATACCAGCCACTGTGGTTTGAGAAGAGGATAGATGACACAACAGGAGAAAGTACCTACGTCTATAAGGGCGGTTACTGGGACGCCAAAGAAAGACAAGACTGGAGCCAGTGCTCTGAGATCTTCTAGGACAAAACCCATCTTACAACACAGCATCAAAAAGACTAAGTGGGTCTTTGTGCTGGAAACATAGTGTGTGTGCGTGTGTGTGTGTGTGTATTCCTATCTTTATGGGGACATTGATATATTTACACAGTCACACCATGGGGACCTCTGATACTATGGGGACCAAAATTCAGGTCCCCATGAGGATTAAATATAAATGAACATCCCCACTGGTAAAATAGAAATGTTGTGGCCCTATAAATACATGAATTTGTTTTTTATGGAAGTCCCCATAACGCATGAGGGAAACAGGTGCAGAGTGAAACTTGTATTTTTCAAACATTTGAAGATGTGTTTCCTTTTAAAAAAAAATTATGTATCTTTAGGTATTTTTTTCATTATTTATTTTTTCATTTGTATTTATTTTATCATTATTATTATTATAATTATTATTATTTATTCTACATATGTTTACATTTATTTTATTTGTGAAATTATTATTTTTTTATTCAATTGTATTTTATTGTTTCAATTACATTTTCTAATTTTTATTATATTACTTCATTTAAAAAAATATATGTTTTTGCATTCACTACTCAATAGCTACTTGATTACAAACTTGGTCCTCATGAGACATAGAAACGTGTGTGTGTGTGTGTGTGTGTGTGTGTGTGTGTGTGTGTGTGTGTGTGTGTGTAAATGGGACTTCAGAGGTTAAAGCACAAAGTGAGCTCCTATTTCAAATCATGAACTTCTCTCCTGCTCTAATATTCAAATACAGAATGCATGGCTTCATTTGGCGTGTCATCTCCAAGCTTGTTTAGCAGTAGTTAACTCAAGTATGCAAGTACACAGGTTCCCTGTGTGTATGAATAAACTATTGGTTTACAGAAGAATGTTCTGCTCCAAAACACACTAGTGTCTTCTGGTGTGTTTCAAAATAACTGTTTGGAGGAAGGAAGTGCTGGATATCTTGTTCTCAAAGCTGCAACATGTTACCCATCCCAGGTTCTGATAAGGACTTCAGGCTTCACATGGACTTGATCAAGGCAAAGCAATCTTCTGGGTTAATGGCTAGTTTTACAGCCAAACATAATTTGGATCCCTTCTGATTCTTGAGGAGTTTTGTATTATTATCTTTCTTAAACTTGCACAAACTATATTCTGAATGATTTCTAGTTAGTGTCCAGTCTAACTGGCCCCACAAGAGCAGCTAGTAGGTAACTGAAAACAATGGTAAATGTTAAGTGGACAACTGTCTGGGATCACCATGTTCTTTTAGTGGTAATGCCTGCTTCACTCATGATTTTAAAATGATTATTCGTGGTTGCACTGAGGGGGCGCTTCAATGATTTTATATACTGAAGTTGGATTTACTTAGAATGTACTAAATCGCACGTGAAAACCACTTTACACTCTGACATGGGTGTTATAAGCTCTAGGAGGGTCCAATTAAAGCAGAACATAATGGAAATGTAGAATATGATTTTTTTTAAATAATATTGCAAATTAAAAAAATTTATATTGAGATACTCTCGGTTGTCCATTTTCTTTTTATATCTAGCGCCTAAAGTTTATGGAAATAAAAGACGTAATCATTGAAGTGCCCCTTTAAATATATTGAAGGTCAAAATACTTCCGCTGAAGTATAAATCTATTTAGCCTGGAGTATATTCTTCAATGGGATTATATCAGTGCTTGCTGGTTAATTTAGCCTTAATTATGTAATAATGTATTATGAAGTAGGAAGTCCAAAATATCCACTGCATCTAAACTCTGGGATTCCTTAAAGATGACTGGTTGATCTAACAGGCTTCATCTTTGGAGGACACATAGATGTTTATTTGAGTTGACATTCAATTATCTAGTTTCTGTTGTAAAGACGGTGTTTCATTTGGTTGTCTATGATAACCCAAATGCACAGAAGAAAATGCTCCCAGGCCACAAGTGTTTTATACACAAAGAAGTTATGTTTTAGTCAAAATAGTCCACTACCTAAATTCAATTCACTGTAATTTAGTTAATGTCATGAAAAAAAAATCAGTGTATTAAAATGAAATAATGATGTAATGAGATGTATGAATATCAGTTCAAAACAATTATTTAAAAGTTGAGAAAACTTAGCAATACTCCTTGCTGAGGCTTGAAGTGCAAAGAAGCACTGATGTACATTAGTAGTAAATATGCATTCTCTTAATAAACTATAACCATAATAACCTTAATTTGTAGTTTTCAACATACTGTGCGTTGTAGTAGAGCATGATGCACAAGTATGACTGCCTAGTTGGTTTTTGGCTTGTATATAGCAAACCTACATTACAAATAGAATTAACTTATATTAAAAAAAAAACATTGTTTCACATTACTTGACCCTTCATATTCTGGTCACTATTCCAGCTCTATTTGTGTATACATAATCTTAAATGGATCGAGGTTGTGTACTAGTTTAAGACAATGCTAGCAAAATGAAATTCTGATCAGGAATATATGCAGTAATTAATACTGATGATGCAAATAACATGTTGCTCCAATAAAGCACAATGTTCTATTTCCCTGCAGGTTATGAGACATGCTACATAAAAATAAATATTTCCATGGCACCATATAGCTATGCATGATATTAGTGTGCATAGGCACTTAGATAGAAAGAAACCTCTTCACCTAGCTAAGTGTTTGTGGAGTCTTACTGAACATAAAGTGAATTCACCTTTTGTGCCCGACAACCTCAAAAGTTTTACAGTTTTTGAGCTAAAAAAAATAAAAATATAAAGCTGTGAATATGCTGTCAGTGTCTGTGTGGTGTTCAGACATGTCAACTTAGATTTGGGATAAGAATCTGCACATGTGAGTTTTACTATTAATGCCTGGAGGCCTACAATAGGCACTCATTGACATGACACAGAAGCACGAAACAGGTTTGTTCACTCATGAGTTCACATGTAATATGGCCAGACTTTACTAAAATATCATTGTACTCCACATTTTGAATTATAGGTCAAGTAAATACTAACTTTATTGCGGCACTGTCCACAACCACCTAAATACATGTCAATTATTTATCTATACAGAAACAATTGTTAAAACATCTATCACATTACCATGTATTTTAATAAATATTTAGAGTGCAGTGTCTAAACGTTCATATTTCATTTAAATTTCATAGATATTTACCTATTTTAGAATTAACATTTATCCATTTATAATAATGACAAAGAACAATTTTTACTCATTCACTGCAAGTAATTATACTTTACCTGAACTTAAGTCGTTGTTTGTTTTATAGTGATAATATTTGTACTATTGCATAAAAGAAACAGGGGTGGCAAATTATCCAGATTTGTTGTACTACTATAAACCTGTTGTACTTTCACTCGTGTCAAAAATCACAGTTGTATTTTTAATTGTCTGTGTATTCCAACTGTTGGCAGTGATGGATGAAGTACTCAGTACACAGAACCTGCTCTAGTTTAAACAGACACAATGCCACAGGGCAGAAGTGATTAAAATCTACTAGCCTACTTTAAAAGTACATATACTTAACATACTCATTTTGGAGAAAGCAGAGATGGAAAGTAACTAAGTAAAAGTACTTTGTTACTGTACTTAAGTAGATTTTTTAGGTATCTGTACTTTACTTGAGTATTTATTTTTCTAGTAATTTTTTTTTACTTTTATTCCCTACATTTTTTGCATAAATATCTGTACTTTATACTCTTGACATTCTCAGAATAGACTTATTACTTTTTCAAACTAACCAGATGTGAGAGTATGAAAAATAAGTCACCAGAGGAAAAATCAGTGGATGAGAGAAACTGTGACTTTATATATTATAGTTATGACTATTACCTCACAATTTTGACTTTTTGTCTCACAATTTTAACATTTTATCTTACCATTTTGACTTTTTCTCTTAAAATGACGCATTTTTTAAATCTCATTTGTAATTTTTTTGACCTCATGATGACTTTTTATCTTAATTGTGCCCCCCCTCCTCCCGTTTTTCCTAAATTTCATGCCCATACCCACAAAACTGAGTATAGTGACTCTATCAAACACATTATCTATACAATAACTCACCTTTAAAGGCTTTATTTTAGATACTTTTGAAACTTTTCAGATTTTTCCTGGTTAAATAAGTATTATTACGTTCGTGGCAAAAAAAAGCAGTTTTATTTTTGTACTTTATAACAATTCTGAATTTGTACTTTTTTACTTTTACTCCAGTAAAGGAGTTGAATCAGTACTTCTACTTTTACCAGAGTATTTTTTCACACCAGTGGTAAAGGTAAAACAAAATAAGTAAAATATACAATGTATTTAAGCAGAAATTAAAGCCACACCTCTTTAACATCCTACATAACTATACCTTGTTCGAAAGGGTGTAGGATGAAGTTAACTAAACTTATCTAGTCTTACACCTTTGTATTACTCAGTCATAGCATCTATATACAACCAAAAACAAAAGAAAGCTCATCAGAAAAAAAGGAAACCTGTTCCTTGCTAGAAATTCATATTTCCATTTATTTTCTATTTAATATATATCTTAAAAGGACTCAAAGAACGTTTTGTTGTCATTACATTCTACACATGTACATGATAATACAAAGAATTGTGGTCCAGCTATAGGCCAGTAAACACCAAATAATATAAAGTTAAATAATATTAGCTATATGTAATAAGCTAGCAGGTAAAAACTACGATATACAGTTAGTACTAAATGTGATATAAACACTAAACCCGAGTCTGCGGAACAGTAGTGTAAAATATGTGCAAACAAAAGTAATGGAGTACAAAGTCTTACAAATATTCGTCTGACATGTAAAGGAGCATAGGCGTAAAATGACATAAAGTGCGAAAGTAAACATTAAACATATTACCATATTATTACATAGTACCATATTTTAACAAAATGTACTCCCGCTGCTAATTGCAGAGCGCATGCGCAGGCTCTCGAGGCTCCAACTACAATTTGCACAGGAGGTAGTTGCGTTGGGCTTGCACCATGCGCTGACATTAATGACACATTTACTCGTACATGAGTAGCATTGCCCTTTAAATAAACCATCCAATGACACTGGAGCGCGTCCACCTCCGCTTGACCGATGGGACTGTGACTGACGGAGAGCTGTGGATGCTGCCAATGTACCCGTCGAAGAATAAGGTAAAAACAACAAAGCGCGTCAACCGAAGACAAACCAACCTGAGTTAATGATGTCAACGGTTTCTGAAGCTAGCATGCTAACACCGCGAATGGCTGCTTCTTGTTTTGTAGCTGACAAGCATCTACGTATTTTTGTACTGGACAAGGTAGCGTCAGTGGCTACCGTTAGCATGACGACATAGATATGTAGGTTAGCAGCCTGGGTGTCAACTGACAGCTACGTCAGGGGTCAGCTAACTTAGTTCACCTTGTGCCCTTTCATTTTATTTGAGAAAACCCCTGTTGTTTGAACGGAAACATACAATGAGTTTCAGCTGCGTTAATTCATATTCTCTCCATGTACGAACAGAATAGCAGGCTATACGTGACGGACACAGTACGTATATATGTAAGTAAAATGTGCAGTGTAATAACCAAACTGGCAGCGTGTTTTTGTCCGTTCCTGTCCCGGGAAAGGGTGTCACACTATGACCCAGACAATTTAGTAAGTTGCTATTTAAAGCCAGCATGGTGAAAAGGCATTACTTGAAGAGCTGCGGCTCTGGTATTCATCAGATTGAATTACAGGTACACCCAGGACTTGGTGTTTACTACACTGCTGTGTTTTTGATGCATCCAACCTATTCGTCACAGTTTATCAGGGCTAGAAAACAGCCAATCCCGTCGTACCTCGTCCTGTGGAGGCGGAACACGGCTCCGGGTTCTGTGTCTCTGCCCTGTCTGCCTTCCTGGTCGGTATATGTCATGTTTTCCTACGAGTTACACAACCTGCTCTTCATGCAACATTGAACCACGTGTTTGTAGGCGGAGCTGAGAGAGGCAGCCTTACGGGTCTACAAAGGCGAGCACACTGTTGTTGTTTCTGATGCTTGTTGTTTGTAACCCGGTTCATGAGGATGTCATTGTGAAGTAAGTGTGGTTTGTATAAGAAACAGGCTCAACATGTGTTTTCCTTACAGAGAGAACAATGAGAACAACATGATCAGGACCGATGGCTTCTCAAAATGCGAGGCGACTCTGCAAGAAAGAGGCAGGAGGAGGCCCCCCTCAGAGATGCTCCATCTGCTGTCGGCTGTCATTGTCTGGTTGGTGACAGGAACCACCATCTCCAGCCTCAATAAATGGATATTTGCTGTTTACAACTTCAGGTATCCCCTGCTGCTGTCTGCATTGCACATGCTAACAGCCATAGTGGTGGACTATGGGTTGATCAAACTGAGGGTTATTCGCCACAGAGGGGTTGGAGAACAAGACCTGACCACCAGCGCAAAATGTAAGGTGTTCCTGTTGAGTCTGACATTTTGTGCCAGCATCGCATTTGGGAACATGGGTCTGAACTATGTCCAGCTGTCTTTTGCACAAATGATCTACACAACCACCCCACTCTTTACTCTTGCTATATCCACTTTGATCCTGGGCAAACAGCATCATATCCTGAAATACACAGCAATGATGCCCATCTGCCTGGGTGCCTCACTGAGTATCATGGGGGAAGTCCAGTTTGATCAGACTGGCTGCATCTTTGTTTTTGCGGCAACCATGTTGAGGGGTGTCAAGTCCATCCAACAAAGTAAGTACAACTGTATCTGTATTGTTTTCAACTTTCAAGCATTATATCTACTACATCATACAGGCAAATATTGTAGTTTTTATTCCATTGCATTTGTTTCACATGACAACTTAATTTAATTTGTCATATCCATCTTGTCTCATGAATGCTCAAGAATTGCTGGAAAAAAGACACAAAGATGAAAACGGGCCCAAGCTATTTGAATTTTTTATTTTTTTTTAAATATGTGGTTTTTAACGCTAACATATTATAATCTACAGATATAATTTGATACAGTTCTGTAGATTAGTCTATCGAATCTTAACCATGCACAGCAGCCAAATGTGACACACACTAAGGCAATAGCAAAATAAATATAAAAATAATAACATTGAGTGTATAATGGTAAAATAGTGTCCACACTGGACCACTTTACTGTACAATGACTTTTGTTTATAGTTTTATATGCTAACACTTAAATTTGGAAGTGGAAAATTATGGTATTAGTACTTACTAATTTAAATGATCTCAATCATTTTTCCACCACTGGCTGTAGCTATTAAAGTCAGTGTGAAAAGGGAAACTTTCTCTCATACCCACAACCATGCATATAGATACTCCTCATGGGAACCACACCAGTCTGTGGTCTTGGAATCTTTTATGGTGATTCACTCTTTAGTCATCAAGGTGCCTAACAAATTGTCTGGTTTCCAAGGAAACATACCACAATCACCAAAACATGCTTTTATATGTGATTTTTTTTGCATAAATTTAACTGTTAACAGACAAGAAAGAAGGCTTATTTGATGCAAATTTTTCCAGGTTGGATACAGGATGTGTCAATGATACATACGACGATTCTTTTAGTACGAGGATACATTCTTTCTTCCTCCACTAGGAATAAAGGAACTAATGTTCATATTGAAAAGTATTGTGTATTCCTTATGCCTTTACTTGTATAAACAATCTATGACACAGTTGTGATGAACATTCTTGCAAGTTGGCAAACATTCTGGGACACATTCCTCTTGAATTTATGTCATATGGGCTACATTCTGCCTTTGTTACGTCCATCCAGTAAATTTACTTATCTAATGTCCTGTGCTCTAATACAAGTATTTGTGCTAATTACCTTAAACTTTGCTTCTTGAAACACCGTAGATCAGTGTGGTCAGTGAACCTGAAAGTGAGTTCATACGTCATCAGTTTCTATAACACTTTAATTCTTAGCAAAAGCACAAGCACGAGAAAGTAATGAGCTTCTAAGAATATATAGGCAAGCCTTCACTGTAACTGTTACATAACACAAAGGCAGATATGACATTTTCTTCACAGGAATGTAAGGCTTTGTGTGTTGTACCTAAGGGAGGACACAACACCAAACAAGCAGGCTTAAAGAGTCATCACTCTAAATCCCCTAACAGCTGACACTTTGTTCACACAGTCCACTCTCGTCATGGTTCCTTTAAGCATAGCATTCAAACTCTATACACTGTATCACATAACCTATCTGTTCAGTAGCAGGATCCACTCTAAATGTGATTAAATAAAACGATCTGTATCAACGTCATGTCTGTCCTTTAAAATTAGATCCAGCCCAGAGACAGTTAGTTTAGATAAGTATAAAGGCTCTTCTACGGATGTTTATCATGCAGAACTATTTCTTGGCTTGGGAGGGATGACTTTCTGTTGACATTGAAATCGCCAGGCGACTGGTGTGTTTTCTAAAAATCACAGCAGCTGCACATACCCCTTATGCAAGAAAATTATAGTTCCACTTTATGATTACAGTGTGTATTTTTCTAATGTATTCCAATTTATCCAATAAGTAAAGAGCTTACAAGATGATGTAAGCTTTTTTTTTTTTTTTTTTTAAATGCAAAGGATGACACATGATGTATGTTTTGCACCTATGTTTTAAATGTAACTTTTGTTTAATATGATCCCAAATTCACCCTGTGACACCAAAGTGAATGATGTTGTCTCAAGTTTCAGGATTGTTTTCTATCATCTAGCTTATTTGTTGCAACTGTTTCCATAAGTATCCTTTTCTTTAAGAAGAATTTGGAAGAATGTGTTCATCTGTATTTATGTATTACTGATAAACAGTCTGCAATCTTTATACTGGCAGAGCATGGCAATTAGTAAATAAATGTTCTATGTTAAATCATCACAATGAGTTCCTGAATTAAGGGAATGTATATGCATAACCTGTGAGTACAGCAGATCAGAGCTCAGTGGTATGAGGCTTAAAGTAGCAAGTATTAAACTGTTTGATGTCTTTGGTAGGACTTGCAGCAAAATAATTTTTTGCACATAATCTGCATATTTTTTGAAAATGGCAGATTTTTTAATTCCTGTTCACATGATTTGCAGTATCAATTGTCGAAACTAAGAAGATATGAACCGGAGATTAGCATTAAAGTCTTTATAAAGAGCATGGAAGCATTAGTTCTAGAAAGTGGAACTGAAGTGTGTTTTGTTTAAATATAACTCAAATGGATCAATTGACCATTGAAGTAGCTGCCACATAACTCTGTGTATTAGAAATGGTCATGCTTTTAAATATCTCATAATTTTCTTTTCTTTATTCAGGCATTTTACTTCAGGAGGAAAAAATCAATTCTGTTTTCCTGCTCTACCTGATGTCCATTCCTAGTTTCTGCATCCTGGCTGTGGCAGCTCTAGCTCTGGAGAACTGGGCTCTGTTGGAGTCACCGCTCCACTACGACCGACATCTGTGGGTCTTCATCCTGCTCAGCTGCATGGGCTCAGTCATGTACAACTTGGCGAGCTGCTGCGTCATCACGCTCACCTCTGCCGTCACTCTGCACATCCTGGGCAACCTGAGCTTGGTGGGAAATCTGCTGCTGTCTCAGCTGCTTTTCGGCAGTGAGTTGTCCGCCCTCAGTTGCGCCGGTGCAGTGCTGACATTGTCTGGCATGCTCATCTATCAGAACTCAGAGTTTATCGTCAGCTACCTGGACTCACGCAGGGCCACAGTCAAAGGCTCTGGACAGGTGGACTTCAGCACTGCTGATGCAGCGGACTTGGACAAAGCTAGTACATCAGAGTCGACATATCAGCAGCAGAGAACAGACACGAAACAGGACAAGGTTGACTGATTTTAGAGGATGAAGGAGAGAATTCAATGTGCAAGTGTAGAAGATAAACACTGGCCATAGTTTTTTACTATTTGTGTTGTTGGTCAAGAGCAGTAGCGGGAGTTTGACCTTATAAGGCCATCATCACTGATGATGTGACAAATCCCACTTAGCTTTTTGCTTTTAACTTTTTTTTCTTTTTTTTTTAACTTCCTCACTGTGCCAATATGTCTCTGGTTGCATAGAACTGGAGTCTGCTGAGATACAAATGAAAAAAGGTTGCCTTTATTTACCATGCTAATGGTTACATTCTCTCCTTCATCTGTATATCACTCATACATAGCCAATAGTGGTATATGCATGCAAGAGCACACTAAACTATTAGATACCTCATGAGGTATTCACACTGTCACTCATAATACTCCACTGTGAAAATGTTCTCATTTACAGAGGGCTGTATCTTTAGTCGTGGGTGGCTGTTGTGGATATTGTAATCTGCAAAGAGGGCTAATGGGACATTGGAGGAGCAGGGCTCACAAAGTACTCTGCCTCAAAATTTAAACGGGCACAATTTGTATATGAAAAATAACATAAATGTACATTAATATATGTGAATAATTGTTATCTTATATTCACTTGGTCCTGTCATAAGTGACTAGGACTTTTGGCAGCTTTCATTTTGTTAGTGCATAAATTGAGAAGCTTGTTCCATGAAGATTCCACTGTCATTGCAGGGCTTGAACTTTTATCTAAAGACAGAATTTAAAGTACTGAACAAAGTGGACATTTTTGTGCAATGACATGCCTGTTTTTTTTCTTCTTATATTGAAACATATTTAATTAGAGGTCTTCACTGTGTTCTATCCTGAACTAAGAAACTCAGTGTGGATTTCCAATCAAGGCTGAGATTTTTTTTTTTTTTTTGCTTCAAACAATGGTCTCCAAAGGATAAGTCCAATTATTTTCACCCTTTACAACAGAGCTCTCACTGCAGCTGCACCTTTATAATTAGGATCACAAGTTCTCTAAGGAGTGTCATTCAACTATGGCAGCCTTTTCCCCCGACAGGATGAGCGCAAAGAAGATAAAGTGGCTCTTTAAAGTAACAGTTCAACATTTTGGTAAAACACTTATTGACTTATTTGATAGAGTTTGATTAAAACGACTGCCTGGATTCACAAAAAACAAAACCATAAATTAAATTAAGGCTAATTTTTTTGGCACATCCTACAAACGGCATTTCATTTACACACAAACATCAGTAGTTTTTGGATTTGTCTGGAGCTGTAACTGTTTCTTAAAGGCAGCAGAGGTTTCCAGGTAATATGTGGAGATGATTAATTAGAATTATTCATTCATTCATTCATTATCTGAACCCGCTTTATCCTCACTAGGGTCGCGGGGGTCACTGGGGGCCTAATCCAGCTACAATGGGCGAAGGCGGGGTACACCCTGTATGAGACGCCAGTTCATCGCAGGGCTTGAATTAGAATTATTACTGAGGTTTAATCAGGAATAGTTACAGAACAGGATCCCTTTGAAAATTGAAGACATTTCTTCAGTTTTTGTTGCCTTTTAGGGATTGGACTTGATGTTTATTTTTGGCTGACAGTAAAACACCAGAATATCAATGATTATTACCGTTTTTTATTCTTAAATAATTTTTTTTGACTAGTGAATGGATTCAACGCAGTTAAAAAGGCAGCAGATGGAATTTGTACTGAATCACTTCTGGAAACATGCCCATCAGAGCCTTTTTTCTCCTCTTGTCCTTTCACAAACTTCATCAAATAAGGTGAGGAAGTGTGTTGTAATGTTGAACCATAACTTAAACAAAATGTGTGTCATTTATAAGTAGAAACTTTTCACCTTTTGACAGACATTTTTTTTTAAGGTTACTGAACTACCCCATGTTTAAAACCTGACTCCTGCTGGACAGTGTTGTTGCTTTTTTTGTCAGTATTTGTTTTTTAGTATTTTTGTTTTGTGAGAGTATTTTATGCCCCTTTTTTTAAATTTATTTGAAAGAGCATATTTATTTTTGGAGTTTCAATCACTGGCTTTGTAATGGTGTAGATTTTGGTTGTGAAGTGTCTTGCACATGATATGCATGTGATCCTCCGTCACTAACCTCTGCTGTTATGTTCTTGAATCTGACACATGTCAGGTCACTGCATGGCTCTGATCCTGAAGACACTTTAAACATCCCAGGATGTCTCTGACACTCCCTCCTACCTGATTTGTACGCCAAATGTTTACTTTGACAACTTGTTTAGTCACAGTGTTGTTTTGCTGGTTCTTTGAGTGATCAGACACAGTATAATTTTACAAAAGAGTTTGACATTTTAAAACAGGAAGCCATAAAAAAACAAATAAAGGTTACTGACTTTGACAACACCTGCAACATTTTCTGCAAATTTGTCATTAATGCATCTACAGGCAAAACTACGTCCTGAAAGATTTTATTGTGTCATTGAACTTTGTAAAATCATATAATTCAAAGCATCATATATATATATATATATATATATATATATATATATATATATATATATATATATATATATATATATATATATATATATATATATACTTATGATGCTTTTCAATTCTTTACTCAAACAAGAGAAGACTACAGGAATTTATTTTTAATTTACTGTTATTTTGTAGTTCAAAGGTGTTTATTAACTTGTTTTGCTTTTTGTTAAACCATGATTAATTATCACAAATAGATAAAGCAGCATTAATCTATAATGTAACTGATGGCTTTTAGCAGAGACGTCTGATCGTACATCAAAATGACTGCAAACAAATTTTGATGCATAATCCTTGGTCGTCATTTACTATTTGAGCTGTTTTGAAAGATTTCATGTTTGGTTTATTATGAGCAAGAGGCAAAACACCTGTTGCACTGACAAGGTATGAAGACATTGCCTTCAAAGCCAGTGGTTCCTGTGCACATGCTGGTTTTAATTGTTTGCTAAGCTTGTTGGATGTAAATAGGTATTTTATTATATTTATGTATTTTATAGTAGGGTAAGGGTGGTCTAAGAAAGAAACATTTGCCTCATGCCTTATTTGGACATACTGCACATAAGTGGGGAGTGATTTCACCTGTCATTTTGTCAAAATCAGTTTAATACTTTGCCAAATGTGGCCACTGGTGCTTCTTTTTAGGGGCAGTTGCGTGGGCAGGTAAAAGAAATGAGATGTTTAACTCTTTGAATGGAAGGACTTGGACTGGTACAATAAAACATAACATCAAACACTATCACTGAGTCTAATGTTTATATGACTGTCGTACCTGCAGCATATTTCAAGTACACTGTGCTACAAAGCAAGAAAACAGTATCTGCATTTTTTTTGCAAAAATGAGTCATTGTGTTTTTTGCAACATTCAAATTATTCTTTGTCATGTAATAAAATATCTCATCTCAAATGTTTGTCGTTTTGGAGAAAATTGGTGGGTGTTCGTACAGTAACTGCAAAAAAAACTAAGTAAAAACACAGTAAAGACCATTACTGTGTTCTTACCAATGTCCATGTAGGACCCTGCCCCAATAGTTTACAGTCAAAACTATTGAGATAAGTCAAAATTATGGGTTAAAAATGTAAAAATTATGAGATAAAAAGTGTAAATTCCCAGTCACTAAGCACTGCCAGAATTATTCCATATATACTGTAAGGCACACTGTGGTTTTTGTAGAACTAGGTAATAACAGTAACAATACTGCCTCATGTCCAATAATCTACTTACAGTACATCTACTGGGGCTGAACATCAAGAGAACTTTAAGGTCATTGTTCTCAGTTCTGTGTCTGTGCAAGTTACTGCCTTTTTACTTGGAAGGGCAGAACAGTACTTTGTCTTATTTCACCCCCGCCGCCCCCCCTCTCTTTTTTTTTTGTTAAGTTCTAACAAATACTATCAATATCCCACCTATAACATCAGAATATAAATCACATCTTAGAGCTACAGAGCTGAAAAGTACTTTTCTATTCCAGATATTTTATAAAACTTGTACAATATTGAGATTTTATGCTCGTTTGGATTTTCATTTGATGACACTTCAAATGGAAAACCTGTTCAATACCACATCTATAGAAAGGTTTGACACAATTATTACCTTTTCAAAGATGAAACCAACTGCTTTCCCTTCTAACATCTAACAAAAAAACAGTATTAAGTTCAGATTTCACAAGTCTGAATTCTTAACACTAAAGCCAGCGGTAAACTTTTCACAAAAGCTTAACACAGATGTGAGTGACTTTTTAATCATGTGACAAGCCCAGAGGTTTATTTGGTGTCTATAAAACCAGAAACAGGCTGTGTCAAATTAGCTCCCCCTCCAGCGACAACAGCTCTGTGCTGCTCTACAAGTCCTTCTCAAGAATTTAGAATCCAATAATAACATATATATCACTGCTCTACAATTTTTTTTTTAGGACGTATCTGCTTCAGACATTAAATGTGTTAAATTTTACATACTTTAATAAGATGAATCATAAAACAAATGACTTTAGTGCTGGTTAGTTCATGTTTTTAATATATATGATGGTGTGTTATTCCACATATATGGTGGTTTATGTACATGTATACAATGGATTAGTAAATATTCCACTAGAAAGAACCTGTAAAGTGAATGGATCATAATGTGCAGACAGTGTTTGGAAGTAGATCTGGTAGATCTGAGACCAATATTCATTTGGACTAAAACATATTCTCTTGTTCATTCCAAGAATTTCACATTTGACCCCAGACTTATCTTGGAGACTTGAGCCAACCAGCATTTAAGACTTTCTTTATCAGTAAGAGAAATGTAGGAACATTTCATTACTTTTATTCTGGAAACATTTTACTTGTAGACCAGCTTATTGGAAGTATGAACATGTGCAATTAGTTGAATATGAATTATAATATACAATGTTATTCATTATAATTCAATCAGAGGAATTTTTTTTTTTTATTCTGTATGTATTTTGACTTATTGTAAATGCAGATTTGAAATGTAGTTTGATCACATACATACAGTAATGAAACTCAAGAGGGAGTGGAGGAGGAGGAGGAGGAGGAGGAGGAGGAGGAGATGAATGAATGAATGACTGAGATTTGCAAGCATTGGTTTAAAACTGCAGATTTATGTTTTGCTTTTCCCTAAATTCTCACACACTCACTCATCATCTGAACCCACTTTATCCTCACTAGGGTCACAGGGGTCACTGGGGGCCTAATCCAGCTACAATGGGTGAAGGCGGGGTACACCCTGTATGAGTCTCCAGTTCATCTCAGGGCTGAACATATATAGACAAACAATCACTCTCACATTCACACCTATGGACAATTTACATTAACCAGTTAACCTATCAGGATGGTGGGAGGAAACTGGAGAAAACCCACGCAGACATGAGGAGAACATGCAAACTCCACACAGAAATGTCTGGTGTGGGAATAGAACCAGGGACCTTCTTGCTAACCACTGCACCACTGTGCCACCCCTCCTTAAATCCTACACTTTGTAAATATAATGCATGTGTTTGTTTTCACCACTTGGTGGAGCACTTACTCAGCTTTCTGAATTTCTTGATCCTGTACAAATTGGATATGGTTTTCCATCACTAAATGATCATTCTTGAATCTTGTAGATTTTTCTGTTCATCATCCTGAATTTAGAGTGTGTGTATCGGTCTGTGAGTGCATGCTCTGCCCCTCCTCCCAGAGATTCCTCCTCTTCTATAAACAGGGTTCTTCTGGTCAGCCTTTTGCCTCAATAAGGCAGTGCTCCTCACTTTTTTTTTTTTTTTTTTTTTAATCTGACGTAACCCTTTCATTTCCAAACAAATAACTTCTTTCCAGTGGTGTTTAAACTGTGGAAATCTGGGTAGATTACAAGTTTTTCAGAGGAAATATTAAGCAAGTTTTCACATGACATCACCTAGTGACAAGACACAGAAAAACTCAACAAAAGGCCATCACACACAGATGGACCAAATCCTGATGTGTATCCTCCTCCTCCTCCTCCTCCTCCTCCTCCTCCTCCTCCTCCTCCTCCTCCTCCTCCTCCTCCAGTCATGGGAGGTTCATATAATCAACTTCTCCTCATTCTCCAAACATGCATCCTTATGAAGCTCTCCAGTGTGATGTTAGGGAGCCAGCAGTACTAGTTTAGAAGAAGATCCATTAGAGGGGAAGGGATCTGAGGTTTTAACAGCAGCTCCACCTCTGCCACCAGACACTTCAGACTTCATCCTAACCACAGGTGGGTGACATCAACACACACATTCTTCTCAGTTAACAGCTTCATTTTCATCTCTTGCACATCTAACTTGCAGCTTTAACATTTTTTTTTTTTTGTGTTCTGTGTCAAAGCACATACTTCTACATTGTTATCAAATTCTTTTAGTTGGGGTCTCCTTCCCCCACATTACTATATTTGTTCGTGTTTTTGCGCCTTCTGTGCTGTGTTTTTGTCCAGTTACTGAGAAACTCCAGGTTACTCCAGGAAGACTAATACAGCTCTATGAGTGGCTGCATGATATGTTTATGTTAAGTCTCACACAAGTGTTTATATTTGAATGGCTAAGCAGACTGTAAAGAGGACTTATTTAGAGCATATGCGATTCATTGTAAATAACAACCAATTTTTTTTTTTTTAAATTAATCTTATTTGAAAGCTAAATAGTTGATTATGGTGAACTTCCTTTGTTGCTCAGAAGTTTCATGATGGCAGATGTGTTCGAGACAATGGCTGTGGTGTCATATTACAGTATTAAGAATGAATTAATTTGATAAATATGTCCTAATATATCCATTTGACTCAGAAATGTCAGAGGCCAATCAGTCGGTCAGTTCTTCTTCATTGACCAGTGAGGAACTGGCTGCGATTGAGGATGAAGACGTTCTCAACAAGATGGTAAAAGAATATATTTTGTGATGCAATTTTTTTTTTAATTGTTGTAAAACATTCATCACACTAAAAGCTTGACTTTAAACATGCTTTATTAAACCTCAAAGACTAAAGAATCTACTGATATGAAATGTTCAATATGTTTTGAGTGAAGAAATCTAATCAATATATTTTAATGAATAAGATAACATGGAATTTCTCATTTTATTATGGTCGTTATATATGGCCCATTTGAGTCATGAGTAAAACTCATGTGGTTAGTTGGTGAGAGAGACTTGTTTCTGTGTTTAGTTAATGATATATTTTACTGAAGAGCTAATTTTTATGTCGAGTTTTCTTTATTTCGACATAATAATCAATGTTTTAACTCATGAAAATCAGCATAATCAATAAATCAGATCTGAAAACTTGAAAATTCAGAGGATAATATAAAAGAAATGGAGATAAATCACACAAGAGGGGTTATATTTAAAAAGTAATTTGGAAGGCACCTCAAAACTAAGTTTATCTTTTTAAAGGTTAAGGAATCAGTGTATTGACACTGTTCAAAGAGACTTCTCCATGTGGCCTTAGATACAGCTAATATCCACCTTCCATGACATTTACTTGAACTATATAAGGTTAAATCCTCAACTGGTATCAAAAGTTAAATTTTATGATATAAATTCAGCTGGACAATGCCAAAGACTTTGAAGAGAGACGCATGATTCGAGCTGCACTGAGGGACCTGCTCAAGAGAAAGATAGGTAAAAACTGTAGCTGTTAAATATCCATACAGTTTAATATTCATGTCTAAGTTTTACTTAGTTCTTATCGTTGCTTCTTATCAGATAAACGGAAGGAGGAGAGGGGATCCAGGCAGGAGGAGTTGAGACAACAAGGCCTGAGCAAAAGTGGTTCAACAACAGGTGGAGGCATAAACACAGGCAGAGGCTCCATGAACCAGCAGCCGTCAGCAAACAGTACGTCAGATTCACACTAGTGCAAGTATTCAGATCGTTCAGTAAAATCACAAACAGCACACAGAGGAAAGTGTTACATAAATCTTACATAAGTGTTGAAGGAACATGAGTAGTAAAAGTATTTATTTGTTATAAAATAATTCCTGTCTATGTGTTATTCAACACAAGCTGGCCCAAAAATAAATACATAAATAATTCAATCAATAGCTAATAATCACTCTAGTAATCAAAGTCTTCAGCATTTGTCACAGTATTGTTTTCATAAACTTAGGCAATATTGCAACATTTATTTCCATTCATTTGTGATATAAATGTCATGGTGTATGCAGTATGTTAAGAAGTTTCTGTCTGACAATCTGTGGAGTGATTATATATATATATATATATGTATGTATGTATGTATGTATACACACACTCTGACTCTACATGCTGAAATTATTGATGAAGACTGTTGTTAAATTGTTGAGTCAGTTTGTATGACTGTACTGCTATGTGTGTTTGCACTCTAGTGACTACATTTCTGGAGCAAATTGGATGTAATTTTATGAGAAGAGGATTTATTTTTGTGGATCTAGGTCCCTTTATTGACCTTTGGTGAAGGTCAATAAAAATATAAAACTAGAAAAGCAATCTGAGAGAACAGGACACCCCCCCCACACCCCACCCCGGATCACCACCAAAATCTAATCATTTCCATTTACCATTATTAACCCTAACCCTGAAATGTTCATCAAAATCCAACCATAACTTTTTGAGTTATCTTGCTAACTATCAGACAGACAGACAAACAAAACATAACCTTCTTGGCAGAGGTAAAATAAATTAATTAATTAA
Source organism: Siphamia tubifer (assembly GCA_020466265.1). Lineage (NCBI taxonomy): Eukaryota > Metazoa > Chordata > Actinopteri > Kurtiformes > Apogonidae > Siphamia > Siphamia tubifer. The sequence goes on along the minus strand of CM035794.1, from coordinate 21,565,395 downwards.
AAAAAAAAAAACAAGCAACAAAATGAACAACTAATAAATATTTACAAAATAATAAATAACATGAAAAATATAGCAAAAAATATATAAAATAAAGTAAAAAAAAAAAAAAACTAAACAAGAAAGAAATAACTAGTATCGTAATTTTGTTCTAGTAGTTTTAGTTTTGGCTTATTCTTTTTTCGCTTTTTGACACATTTATCTCCATACATCAGCTCCATGAATGAAACTCAGTAAAAACACTTAAAAAAAAAAAAAAAAAAAGGGTTGAATTTTTCTCAGCATTTAAACAAAACCATTCATTCAGAACGTGTCAGCGCTGATGCATCAGGGGTTAAAGGGTTAAGAAAGAGTGAATTAATCACTACATCAATTAAAGGATTAAAGAATTAGTTGCAGCTGAAACATATTAATCACTGCAGTAATTATCCAGTGCAAGGCTCTTACCTATTTTCTTCATTAAGTCCTGGTGGATATTTTTGGATTCATGTAACTCCTGCAGTAGCATTTTACTTATTAAGTACTTTATGTAATGTTAAATCTGCAGCCTGTTTGACGAGATAATTATGTGTCTGTAACAACACTGTCCTGTAAAAACCACACAGCTCAAAAAAATAATAACTTTTCAGTGCACAAATACAGGTCTTTGTCACAATGTGTGATTCACTAAATCTTTTTGGGTTCATTTAATGTAACATGTTGTGCGCCATGGCTCAGTTGGTAGAGCAGGTTGCCCATTAACCGAGGAGTTGGCGGTTTGATTCCTGTTGTGTCCTTGGGCAAGACACTTCACCCTCCTTTCCTCCAGTGTCACTCACACTAGTGTATGAATGAGTATGAATATTTAGTCAGAGCGTGAAATGGCAGCCATGCTTCTGTCAGTCTGCCCCAGGGCAACTGTGACTACATATGTAGTTTACCACCACCAGAGGGAGGATGTGAGAGTGAATGAATAATGGAACACTAATGTGAAGCGCTTTGGGTGCGTTGAAAAGTGCTATATAAATCTAATCCATTATGATTATTATAACATACAACATACAATAAAACCCTTTGTCCTTCACACATTTGTTTTTACTGAACAGAAATGTGATAAAAATAACCTCACTTGGAAAGTAACTGAAGATGTCAGACAAATAAAAATAAAAACACTTGCCTGTGATGTGTAATAAAACAGAGGTATAAAGTTTAATTACATGGAAATAGTATAATTACATCTACATCTTCAAATTTGTCCTTCAAGGTTCTGATGTTAATGCACATCAACAGTGAGAGTAAATAGAAGCTCGATGTAAAACTGAGGATACAGGAATGAATCGCTGTGATCACTGTGAAAACATATTTTTGCTGACCATGACCTTTGACCTACATTCACCAAGGTTTAATAGAATGTATTCTGAACCACCTTGAACCTTTCCTGAAATTTTCATGGCGATTGGTACTGTAGTTTTTGCATAAAGTTGCTGACAAACAGACAAAGAAATAAATGGACAGACAAACAAGGGGAAAAAAAGAACCAAAAATAATATCCCATGCCCCCCAATCTATAGGACTTTACAAGGCACCCACAGTGCTTTACATTGTTGATCATTATTAGTGATCCATTGTTGTGATGTGGTTGTCCTCTTGTCTATAGAAGCAACAGGCTCTTCATCAGCCTTCACTCCCTTCAACAGAACAGCAGGCAGGTGAGTTTCTAAAGAATGACAAAACAAGACAAAAAAGTTTCACTTATTCAACCCTTGCTCATAGTTGAGTTAATATCAATGCCTGTCTTAACAGTGAAGAGTATTTGTTGACTAAATGAAAGAGTAGATAGAAATTTCACTCACCTATTTTTATTTATTTTTATTTTATTTTTTATTTGAACAACTCTGCAAAGTGACCTGAAATGTGTCTATAAATAAAATATATTATTATTATTATTATTATTATTATTATTATTATTATTATTAGTAGTAGTAGTAGTAGTAGTAGTAGTAGTAGTAGTAGTAGTAGTAGTAGTAGTAGTAGTAGTAGTAGCAGTAGTAGTAGTAGTAGTAGTAGTAAATCATGGGGGGCAACAAACTGCTACAATGGAAACGTTCTTGTCATATTTTGTCTCCTATGCAATCCTGATCATTTTACCTTAACAATAGGCTTAACCCTTTGTTGGTCAGTTCAACCGTTTGGTAGAGGTAACCAAATAAAATATCTAAATATCTAGATATCTAATCTAAATTTTAAGTCCTTTGACACCAAACTTCTTGGGTAGTCAATGATATATTCAGGCTATGCTAGTATACCACCAAGGAAGAACATCATAAATGTGACAACACCTCTGCTACGATCTTTTCTTTTGGACACAAAATTGCAAGCAAGTTTAATTTTTTTTTTTTTTTTTCATTTGATTAATTTTTAAAGAGTCTATCATGTTTCAGAAATACTTTGGTATTCATATAATATATTTTTTTTTAAAACATGCTCAACCAAACAGTAGAGATGATAGTAAATGGTCATGAAATGCTAAGGCTAATGGCTAATGATACAAACACAAAGAGTGAATACATCTAATTTGAACCAAGTCACAAATTATGTTGGTAATATTAGTGAAGAAGTAATGTTTGAGTTTTAATACTTTAGTTAAATTTATGGTCAGTAAAAAAAAAAAAAGCTAATCTATGTTTTATGTTATAATAGTCCCTGTGAGGTGGAAAAAGCAAAAATAAAAAAAATTGATTGTGATTTTTGTAGTGTTACCAACAAAGGGTTAAGTATGAAAATAAATGACAACACGTGTGTGTATATATTTTCAGTATCTTTGTGTCTTTTACAGTCCTGCTGTGACCTCACCCCCAAAATCTCCTTCTGCTGCAGTACCCAATGCTAAAAATGTCAAACAGATGCTTCTGGACTGGTGCAGGGCCAAAACAGAGCCATATGAGGTAAATATCCCTGACTCTGTGTGTGTGTGTGAAGTAATGTTCTGTAGACTTATACATAGCTCTGTCTTTATGTCCGGGTCCCCGGCACATTCGGCGCCATGAATCTTTCAAACTTCCTCTGGTATGAAACAGGGAGTAGACATCCAGAACTTCTCCTCCAGTTGGAAAGACGGCATAGCCTTCTGTGCTTTGGTGCATCGCTTCTTTCCTGATGCGTTCGAGTACTCCATCCTCAACCCCAACAAACCCAAGGAAAACTTCCAACTGGCTTTCAGCACTGCAGAGTGAGCTCCTATTCCTTATATGTAGAAGCAGAAGCTCTACGGTTGATAAGCTCAAAGTGACATGTCATCTCTAACAATGTATTTACTTCATCATTGTTTGCCTTAAGTCATTTTTCAGTGACACTGTATCTCTACAAACTGCAGGAGGCTGGCAGGCTGCCCCCCTCTACTGGACGCTGATGACTTGGTCCGAATGAAAGAGCCAGACTGGAAGTGTGTGTACACATACATCCAGGAGTTTTATCGCAGCCTGGTGGAGAAAGGCCTGGTCAAAACCAAAAAGAGACTTTAGACTATCTTTGGGTTTTCTATCTTTGCCTGTAATTTCATTTGTTTTGTTTTTTTTTACACACATGAGCACAATTTATGGTTGAATACACACAGCGGCATGCACTTTTCCAGCTTAATACATGCTTAATACATTTTTTTACAGTTTGACATATAGATGTGGTTATAAGTTTACATACCCTACCAGAATTTGTGATTCTTTAGCCATTTTTCAGAGAACATGAATGATAATACAGAGTTCAAAATACACATCTGCATTCTGTAATTTGCAGAAATAGTTTCAAGATTGCAGAAGAAAAAAATTGAAGGGGACATATCATGTCCATTTTTCACAAGTGAACACAGTTCCCTGGTGTCTCAGTGACCTGTCTGTGACATGCTTTGGTCAAAATATCACACTAATGCAGAGATACAGCAGCCTCTTCAACCTGGAGAAACAGTCCTTTTTAGTGCCTCATGTCTTCATGCAAATGAGCCACAGCTGACTCCGCCCCTCTGTTCTGCACACTACCTCACCTGTCTGATATGTCCTGTGATATGTCAAATGAAGTACTATAATTTCCCTGAAGGAGCCTTCCCAATAGATCAATATCTAATCTAATACAATCTAATCTAATCTAAGAGTTAGAATAGGAGAAAGAAATTGAACCTGAAAAAGTTGAGGCAGAGAAAAAGAGACAAAGACACCAATGAAATAAAATCCCTGGAGAGATTCAAAGGGGACCGAGTGCTGAGTTTTACAACCCTGATGCCTTCAGATCCTGGTCCATTATCAGCTGTGGCACATGTTCAGTTCTGGTTCATCTGGACCTGGGCCAACCAGACAAGCCACGACACCATGGTCGCAGTGCCACCCACAGACCAGCCCGTCCGAGGCTTAGGTTTTGACCATTTGCAGACATGTGACTTGATGACGCCACAGTTCCATGACGATGGTGGAAGTAAACTCGTAGTGAACAATATTCATAGAAAAGTAGCAGGAATTTAAAGTAAACATTGATATTCTGAGATTAACATTAACATAGACTTAATTTATTTAGTTTGCTTGAACTGCTAGATATGGCTACACATCAGATGCTGTCTGACAAGGTGGGACATCTTGTCAGTACCCACAAAGAATGATATTTGGAGAAGTTGTCCTTAACTGGATTGAAGACCGAGCCTTACCTACTACTTCTGGACCTACTCATCGAATTATCAAAATCAACGAGTCTGCCAGATTTCACTCATCATGGCCTCTACTATTATGTCATAAACAGCGTATCACCATATACAGATGCTGACTTAAAGGAATACAAAAGTCTTGATGCATACTAGTATTTTGTAGCTAGCTGGGTAACCAATACCAGAGATGTTATGACGGTGTAAAGACTTCATGCTAGTCTGAAGGGAATTTTAAATTACCGGAGGATAAGGTGAATGGTGGGCAGTTTGAAGTCTTTACACCGGTGCTGACTTTGTAATAGCAAAGGTAAGACATTATCTTATTTCATTGAAGCAAACGTATCTGGTTTAACTTGCCCACACTGACAGCTAGCTAAACTCTCTTTTGTTAGGCTAGCAGGCTAGGCTAACCAGGCAGGCTTATGATCTCTGTCTCATGCAGTGCTATTTTTAGTGGCAGAGAATGTTGCTCAAGTAAGTAGTTGAGTTAAAAATTAATCTCTAAAGTTTGTAAACTCACGATGTACAAAATGTTTGCGGCAAATTCCTGAATATTTTGAGTGTTTTCCAGTATTTGCAGTTAATTGCAGTTATCCACAGCCACCTCCTCTCCGCCTCAAAAGGAAGGCAGTAAAACACAACATTGGGTTTATTCCCTTTTCTGTTGGCACAACCAACAGCACAGCAGGAGAGGATCATCTTGCTAAACAAAACTGAATTAAATAAAATAACTTGGTCTATAAACTTATAACTCATAAAATAGCTCGAAGACAGCGAGTGTTTTCTTTAACTTCCGCCATCCATCATGGCTGAACGAAGCAGTGCGAAGACGGTGTGACGACACACACAAAGGGTCTATTTGCAGGAAGTATTTCCAAATTGCATTAGAAATTGTTGACAATTTCCAATATTGCAGAAAACTGGAAAAAAAAAAGTATTTCCACCAATAGAAAAACTTTTCTTTCACTTGTGGCTCGTAGTTTGGTTCAGTCATTCCTTATCAAACAAATGCAATCCTGCTGACAACAGCAACTATCCACATGACCTTGGTCATAAGTTTACATATGCTAGTTCTTCATCCTCTGTATTGGCCCCACCCTTTTAACATCAATGACAGATGTTAGTCTTTTGTGGTAGTTGTGGATCAGACACTTTATTTTCTCAGATGGTAAAGCTTTCAGTTCAGTTCCTTTCAGATTTTGGGTTTTCTTGCACAAACTGCACGTTTGACACGTCCCCAAAGTGGATCAATGATACTGAGGTCAGGAAAACTGAGATGGGCACTCTTTCACCTTCACTTTTTTCTACTGTCGCCAATGAGACGTCGACTTAACCTTTTGCTTTGTTGGAACATCTGAGACTGTTGTGCATTCTGTCAGGGTATGTGAACTTCTGAGCACAACTGAATATAAGCTGATGTGTTGTATATGCATTATTTGAAAATGTTCTTAATGTGTAGTATTGGCATCAGTTTGTGTATTAGTAGGGACTTGTCTGTGTGCTCTAAGTGGACAGCTGGCACTTAGGATCAGTGCATTCCTCTGAGATTACATATCTACGTCAATCCCTGTCAGAACCATAGAAAATCTGGGAACACATTTTATAATGATTCTGGTCAGTAACTGAGAGTGTTAGTATTAGTGAAACATTTAATAAATATTATGTATCCCATTATACATACAGTATATGCTCAGGTTTTATCCACAACCCATGGAAATGGCATAAAAAACAGTGTAAATCCAGTATTATATAACACAAAAAAGAGCATTAGAGGTCACGTATGATCACTTGCTCTGCAGGTCTGTTGCACGTTTACATATAAAATTCAGACTTTACACGTAAAAAAAATAATAATTTGCTCTGACTGAGTCATAGCATATTTGTGTGGATATTCATCCTACAGAGAGTTTATTGAGTAACTATTAATTTTTCAGTACCTTATAGTCCATATTTAATATGTAATATGAAGCACAAAAATATGTTTGTTTCAGTTTTTCCACATTGTTAAATAATAAATACAATCTTCAAAGTAGCTATGGATCCATTTTCCTCATAATTCAAAGGTTGGTAAAACTGTAATGATCAGTAGATTTTCTATGTAGTGTATGTGACATTTGAGAAACACTTTACTAGCTGCTGAAATATCACCAATATTCTGTAAACTCACTGAGAGTGGACCATCTAAAGAAAGTGTTTTCACAGACAGACTGGTATTGATTACTGTAGTTTAATACAAAGCAGGTACATCTACTGCTTAATGATAACAACAGATGTAACAGGACAGCAATTTGGTGTGTTTGGTGGTTGTTCTTCAACTAATACGTAAACTCTGGAGGGAGTTTTCCAAAATAATTTGATTTCAGATCGAAAGGCTTAAAACAAATATCTTTGGATCTGTGCTGTTTCAGTGTTTGACTTCACGCCTCATCCCACCATTACTATATTTCACTAAATCTTATTGATTACAAATGTTGCTGATGTACTGGATATCATGCGCAACCCTTTAGTGCCCCGCTGTTATATAGATGTCAGACACTGCATAGACAACTGTGTGGCATGAGATGATCAATTTTGTCAGTGACGCACTGATGGCAGACTTATGCGTCACAGACAGGACAGATGCTCAGTTATTTGAGCTCCACAGATAATTTCTGTTTTGCTTCTCCCTCCTGCCCGGGTGCTTGTGTCTATGTGTGTGTGTGTGTGTGTGTGTGTGTGTGTGTGTGTGAGAGAGAGAGACAGTGAGACAGTGAGAGAGAGAGAGAGAGAGAGAGAGAGAGAGAGAGAGAGAGAGAGAGAGAGAGAGAGAGAGAGTATGAAAGTATGAGACATAAAAGAGAGTATATGTTTTCTCTCTTCCTACAGTACAATATCACACGCACGCACGCGCGCACGCACGCACGCACGCACGCATACACACACACACACACACACACTAATTTACATGTCTCATGAGGACCACGTTTGTAATCAAGTAGCCATTGGGAAGTGAGTGTAAACACATCTTCTTTTAAAAAAAAGTTTTAATGAAATAAAATAAACAATAATTTTATCATTAAATTAAATTTAAAAATGTACGAACAAATAAAATAATAATTAAAATGAAATAAATATAAATACAAAATAAAATATATTTAAAAAATGTAAAATGAAAAAAACTACATCATTTAAAAATACATTTAAAAAAAAATGCTTCTTTAAACCTTCAAAAAACACATGTTTTGCTTTGCACCTGTTTCCCCCATGCTTTATGGGGACTTCCTGAAAAAAATAATTAATATATTTATATGGCCAAATCATTTATATTTTACTCGTGGGGAGTAAAATTGATTTATGTTTAACCCTCATGTGGACGTGAATTTTGGTCTCCATATAGTACCATAAGTCTCCATGGTGTGACTGTGTAAACATATTAATGTCCCCAAAAAGATAGGAATACAAGCACACACACAAAGAAGGAGGGTGGGAGGAAGAGATAGATAACATATGTAAACTATAAATAAAAAAGATGAATATAATATATATGAATCACAGTCACAGCTGCATATAAACGTTTTCTCACTTCCTTTACATATATATATATATATATATATATATATATATATATATATATATATATATATATATATATATATATATATATATATATATATATATATATATATATATATATATATATATATATATAAACGTGTGGTTGGATGCTTTTTTTCTCCTGAATGTTTTAAATTATGAAACATATCCTTTCCCGCCCTCCTACATCCACATCCACACACACAAACGCAAAGAGAGAGAGAGAGAGAAAGAGAGAGAGAGAGAGAGAGAGAGAGAGAGAGAGAGAGTGAGAGAGAGAGAGAGAGAGAGACAGACAGACAGACAGACAGACAGTGGGTGTTTGTGCTGGGTCGCTGTACAGGAGGATGCTGGTGCCAAAGTGCAGTTGTTCCGTCCAATTCCGCCGCTCTTTGCTCATTACTAGGGTGATAAATAACCTGACGTGCTGCTGTACTCAAGTCCAAACATGCAGGAGTCCGGACACACCGTGCGTAACCGCCTCATGTCCTGACAGCCGTTAAACGGTCCGTACCGTGACGGCCACGAGCTCCGTCCGCGGATCCGCCGGGTCGCCTCGTCCTGTAGGTTCGCCTGGGTCGGTTTGCCTCCCGACCAGAAATCGATCTTATTGTCGCCTGAATGTGACAGACTGGGTCGCTTTGATTGACAACAAGGAACCCGGTGCTGTTCCCCCTCTGAGCACTGAACAGATCACCTTTACGGTTCACCTTGGAAACAGAAAAACGCCTAATAGGTAAGTGAGCTGTTTGGACCAGTGTGTGTCAGCCACAGCATCCTCTGCAGCTGTGCTCTCCTGCTCATTTCACATGTCAGTTGTGCTCTGTGGTGTTTTTCAGGAGTCTGGGCTCATATCCAAACAAGCTGTCATTCAGACTTACAGGCTCATGCACATTACATTAAAAAAAAGGCCCACTTCACCATAGCTACAGCTGTAAAAGTTAACACTGTTAAAGAATGTTGCATATAAACCTGTCTGACCATTTATTTAACCTCCTTAATGCTGTTTTTTTTTTTGTTGCTACCACTGTTATCACATGATTTACCTTTACACAAAGAGACCCTAATTTGCATGCTATGAATAATTAAAAGAGGTGTACAATTTCTGTGTGAGGACAGGTAAACAAAATGGAAGGAGGACCTTGTCCTTCGGTCTTGTCAGGGACCCTCTACCTCTTGTGACCCATAGTATCTGTTGACACTGACTGATTTAGTCCATTATCTGCAGCTGTCTGTCTTATCACATCCACTGTCCCTGTCTGATATATTCATAGGGAAAGGGAAAAAGGATGGAGTTACAATGAGACTTGAAAACAGGAGTAAAAACTGCATTAAAATGTGAGACCACCATAAAAAGAATATTACCAATTGTTTCCTTTGCAAAATAAAAGGGTTAGGGGCTAATAAACGTCACCAAGAAACAGGAATGTAATCCAGGGCAGAGGTCCAAAGTTAGTTCTTTAGCCTAATTGCCTCCTCATGATAACATCACCATCAGAGGTACCTGGGGATTGTGTGTGTGTGTGTGTGTGTGTGTGTGTGTGTGTGTGTACTCAAAGTTTGATTCACTTTCTCGTCTACTGTACCAAAAAGACCCAGAGTTTCAAACGTAGCTCTCAGTCTTCCTTAAGCGATATTATAATATTGCCTTCTTTATTTCACACTGATCATGTCAATGTCAAACACTGTATCTTACACAAATGTATAATGCTTTAAATGTATGAATAAACACAAATTAAACAACAAAATGTTAATGACAGCTCACATCAAACTTCGTGGATATTAACCCTTTAAACTTCCACTCAATTTCACCTAAATTTCGTAATAAAGTCAATTGAATGTTGTTCTTGAACCATTTTGATAACATGGTTAAAGCTCTGGTTTGAGGAAAAAGAAATTTTGTGAAATACAGACAAGGTGACAAATGACAAAAAAATTAGTATTGTCTTATTGACTCCTGCTGATAATCAATATAACATGAAATGTAGGTGACATAAAGTGATGTCTTATGAGAACAATGAATAGGTTAATAGGTTGTTAGCATCTGTCTGCTGGAAATCTCCAGCCAGTGTGGAATGTATTGTCTAATTAACTCTGCTAAAGAGGTTATGTCTCGTCTGTTAGTTAACAAGATGACTAAAAAAGTTATGGACGGATCATGATGAAAAAATGACGTATTTTAGAGATGTCCCGATCCAGGTTTTTGCACTTCCGATACTGATACTGGCTGATATTGACACCGGTCTATCCAAACATGTATTAAAGTTTAAAGTTATTTACCTTCCTTCCCTAGTTGTCAGACTCATGTTGAAAAGGGCTTTAGTACTCTTGATAACAGGTAACCAGCTGAATTAGGTGAGTTTGAATAACACACAATGGTTGATAACAAGAAACTGAGCTGTTTATTCAGGAATAAACACAACATAGACAGCATTATACATAAACACAAATGGCATCAGTGGTCAGTAAAAAGTGCAAATAAGACTGTAAACTGTATTTAAAAAATCTAAGCACACAAACAACCTTAGGCAAGGCAAATGTATTTGTATAGCACATATCGAGTACAGGACAATTCAAGGTGCTTTACATAAAATATAGAGGAAAATTGTCTATTAACTCAGCATCAGCAAATATAAACCAAGGCTTTAACAATCAGTGCAAATAATATTGTGAATTATTTCAAAAGAAAAATGCCTTCTACTGTATGTATGTAATGTAATAAAGATTATTTTATATTGTACTGTTATTTTACATTGTCAGTCTCCACATATTACTGTTGATTGACAAGTAACACACACAATAGATCACAAATGATCAACAGTGACCTTAACTTCCTCACCCAGCAGATAACTGAAGAATATAATAATAATAAAATAATGATAAATATAATCATACATTTATTATTATTATTATTATTATTATTATTGTCCTTGTCGTCCTTTAAGGTAAAATGATCCCACACAGCTGACATTTTTACTGTTAAACTTTGATTTGAATGATTTATTTCGAACATGTGCAAAGTGCAACAATAATCAATACAACAATAATAATAATAATAATAATAATACACAATGACATGTCCGAAAAGGAGTAGGATGAAGCATAAACTTTAAATGAACATGGCCGTTATAATGTAGAAGATGCCACTGAGGTAAATTGTGAGATAATAATGCTGGTGCTGAAAGTGTGCTGGAAAATGCTGACTGGAGTTTAGCTAAACCAGTACCGCTACCAGTATCTGCATGTTGCGTTGGCCAATATGCTTTTTTCCTCCCATGATTTACTGCAAGGTGAAGGAAAAAAGAGGAAAAAAAGAAGAGGAAGGGGTGAAATAGAAAAAATGAAGGGAAAACAGAAGAAAAAAGAGGTGGAGAAAAAAGAAGAGAAGAAGGAACGGAAAAGGGGGGAAAACAAAGAAGAGGAAAAAGAGGAGGATGTAAAAAAAAAAAAAAAAGGGAAAAGAAATGAAGAAAAAAAGAAAGAAAATAAAAAGAGATGGTGAATGTTTGGTCATATTTATTAGATGGACTGTCACAGTTTATATGTTCCAGTTATAATTAAAGAAGATTTTCTGACATTTGTTTTCATTTGACAGAGAATAAAACATTGTATTGGTTTAGAAACATCTAAGCCTCTATTTGCAAAAGTTGATGTCATTTTTTAGTTTTAGAAAATCCATATCAGTCGATCACTAATCTCTGATATGTTTTGTGATTTATTTACTTTGGGTTTAAAAAAAATCTCTCTGCATGATTTATCCTAATCTGAACTGAATTTCTGAGTCATTCTGAAGAACTGACAGCGGGCTTTATCTCACACTTGTGATGTAGCCATCTCTTTCTTTGTGGTGTTCATTGTGTTCTGTGTCTGTTGAAGGTTTCTGCTTTGTATTATGTTATTATAATGTATTTCATTCATTTTATTATTTATTAGAATTAATAATAAAAACAAAATCTGACAAAAATACTACAAACATGGAGTGTTGTTACTGTATCCTCTCAATAACCTATACCTTTCCTATCAGGATTTTCATACGTTTTTCACCTCTGTGCTTGCAGAGAGGACAGAGGCTAAGCTAGACACTGATTGGTACCAAACCACCCAAAAAAAACATCTGTATCATTTGTACTACCTTTATATCTAAACAGGTGGTCATGTTAGTACTAGTATTAACAGGATTCTAGAGGACTAAACATAAGAACCAGAACAAAGGTGGTACATTTTTGAAAAATGATGATTTAATAGTTAGAAAATGCTTAATATATAGATAATTTATTGTCCTTGCAGAAAATTGTTCTGTGTCATACAGTACACCTGATACAACTTCAAAAACAAGACAAGGGGACAAGCAAAAAAACAAAAAAAATCCTCCATACCTGCCAACATTTTAGTAGAAGAATTTTTTGCGGCGGCGGTGGGTGTTGTGTTTTTAGGAGACACAAGTGAGTAAATGTCATTTTCATGATGATAAATTATGGTAAAGTGGTATGCCATTAGTTTTCAGTGTATGATTAAATACTCTAAGACTGTATTTATCCACAAATATCATTTTATTTTTCAATGGATGGCATGTATTGTTGAATTTACATTATCTTTATTTATTGTTAATGTTAAAGTCACATTAATTTTATTAATTTATTCTCACTATTATCACATACGTGCACATGCACAGTGACAGATATATCCCCTGGTTGGATGTAATTGACTGAGAATCTTCAAACATATTTTTTAAAGTTGAAAAAAGTAACGTTTTTAAAAAATTTAAATAAAAACGGAAAAAAAAAGCAATTTGTGATTTCTTACATTAAAACTGAGTTGACATCGTTGGCCTGTGTGTAGGTTTCAACCTGCGCACAGATAATAAGAGTTGTCAGATAGATTACGTGTATACATTCCATCTCTGGTAATTGGAGAACATCAGCCAAATGATATGTCTTCACATTTTGTTTTTGACGTTCAGAACTAGTTAATGACGAGGGACTACCATTAGAAATTACAAAACGGGAGGGGGAAGGGAGATGGGTCTGAAATACTGGAGAGTCCAGGTAAAAAAGAGTGTTTGTAGCTCAGGTTAAACTGAGGTTAACCATACCAGGTGGGTAATACCAGAAAATAGCTAACAGGGGGGGGGGGGGTATGCCACAAATAAATTAAACTAAACCATTAATGCAGTTAAATTAATATAAAAACAATCAGAAATAAATAACAAACACTGACTGTGTAAAATAAATGCAATTAAACCAAGAATTAAACAACTAAACGCATACACAGAAACAACAAATACCCACCACCCCCCCAGTCTTGTGACAGTGGTTCAGTCCAGCTTCTGAAATATAGACCAATTTTCTTCGGGTTTTCTCTGGAAGGTCAACAAATATAGTAGGTAATCATTTAAAAAAATTATATATATATATATATATATATATATATATATATAATATATATATATATATATATATATATATGTGTATATATATATATATATATATGTGTATATATATATATATATATGTGTGTGTGTGTGTGTCCACCCCAAGGTTACAATAGTTTTGTATTTTTCATTATAGTTTTGTTTGAGTTACTTTTGTCTCCCTCCTCTAATTCAATTAGTTTTAGTTTACTTTTTAAAAACTTGTTTTTTCCCCCAGTTTAGTTTTAGTATTAGATTTTTCATATTTATTTTCACCGCCTTCTGATCATGGGTTTATCCTGGACACTTTTTGGGGGGGGCTGGGTCATTTCCTACAGCAGGTTGAGAGAGAGAGAGAGAGAAGAGAGAGAGAGAGAGAGAGAGAGAGAAGAGAGAGAGAGAGAGAGAGAGAGAGAGAGAGAGAGAGAGAGAGAGCTTGTGTGGGTGAGCAATATTAGCGAACCAACTTTGGTTCATTTCAGTTCAATTAGCTGTTACTACCAAGATAAAACTTTCCTTTGAGACTATACAAGGTTACATACCTCTATAATTGTTCTACTTTTCTGCCAACTGATAATGTATCTGTGAAAAACGAACCATAGGGTTTTTGAAAATGTCAATATCAACAATAATGGCGAAGAAGTAGTCAACACAGTCTGATACTCCTCACTTATAAATGTCACACACCCGTTACCAACAGATTTGGGGGGATGAGGATAGGCTCCTACTCGGCTGATTTTATCGGAGTAGGCCAACGCTGAGTTTGGAAAACAGACCAGGTTTACTCATGGCTTAAACCTGAGGACATTATTGATAAATACGACTCAATGGCCCCGTGAGAGATGCCTTAGCTTATTTAACACCGGACGCCATCTTGTATTCAAAACAAGGTTCAGGTTGGTAGGTTAGTAGAAACTTCTTTAATCATGTCACCATACTTCTGTGTGCCAGCTTTTAAGTCCTATGAAAAAGTGGTGTCGATATTAAAAAATAAAGGACCGTCAGGATCCCACACCATCTAGCAGCTAGCAGAAAATCTATGGGAAAATATGTTTACTTTTGTATGTGTTTTTTTCCCCACGATTGTTCTAGCAACCACACAGCTGCCACTTTTTTGGGGGGTATTTTTTTGTAAAAAAAAAAAACAAAAACAGGATGTATTTTATTATTATGTTTTATAGTGTGCAGGATCCTGCTGGGTTTCTGTAATTTGACCTGAGAGTCTGGTTTTACTCAGCTCTCTATGTAAAGTGTCATGTGATAGGTTTTATGATTTGGTACGATATAAATAAAATTGATCATTTTCAACTCTTTCTGCTTCCTCTGGCAGGTTAATGGATCACATTCCACAAAAACAACTCAGCCCAGACCCAGTTCATCCTGGACCCTGTACATTCATCAAACCCGGTCCTGGAATACCTGTCCAGCCTCCCATCAGCTCACCAGAAGGGCTTAAGATACAGCCTGGGCTGATTCCGGTGCAGGGTACAAAACTGAAGGACCAAATGCAGTCAGGCCAGGCAAAGCCCGGGGCCGGCCCAGCAGGCATGGTCAGTATAAGCCGACCCCGACCCACTGCTCTTGGAAATAAAAATGCGCCGAAGCTGACCAGAACCTCAGCGGACCCCTCAAAGGAAATTGACTTAATTCCAGTTTGCATCCCAGGACCTCAGAGTGCCAACGCCCCACCACATTCCCCAACAGAGTTGACCCTCTCACCTCATAGTCCTCAAAGCCCCCACAGCCCCCACAGCCCCCAGATTTACACCAGCCAGCCTTACCTGACCCCCAATCCAATCATTCCCCTGTTTCAGACCAGCTCTTCACAGCCTACAAGTGTCACTCTGAAATCTGCATCACAAAAGATCTCTTCCCCTACTATGACACAGAGCCAAGTACAGTCTGAGAAACCAACTGGAGAAAAGAATGACTTCAGGTAATGACACCTTTATCCACTCATGCACAATTACGTGGCCTCATCATCTCATCTCCATATGGTTTTAAAGGACCTTGTTAAAGCTGGGGTACAAGATCTTAGAAAAAACGGTTTAAGCAGCCTACATTTTGAAAATGCACAATTCAAAAGTCCAAATCCCTTTCTTCAGACATCTCCTCCTGAAAGCCAAACCTTCCTAAATAATGACATGTGCATTGTTTGTTCCCAAGGGTTCACACAAAATGCACTGCAACAGTTCACCCAGCTCTGTTTTGAGCTCTTGGGACATTCTGGTTAGGGCTCCCATTCAGGCTCGTTCCAGCCCAGCCTGGGCTCCTGACCCCCATTTTAGATTAGCCTCATATTCACACACACACTCATACCAATAGGCTACCATGCAAGGTGTTGTCAGACCTACTGAGAGCATTTTAGGGTGGTTTTTTTTTGTATCTGGCGCCACTTGTTAATTGTTTGTAATCAGGGTGTGAAGGGGATTTTAAGCAATGTAGTAAAAAATGCACCAGGAAAACATCTTGCACCCAATCCTTAACTGCTGTTTTGTTTGCTGTCCCCTTTTATGTCAAAATACAGAATCTATCCTACGGTCTGTCTGTAAGAAAGCTAGACCATGTCATATGAATCAAAGAAGCAATTTTCACTAAGAGCTTTATGAACCTGGCAGAGTGACACAGCTACATTCAGCTGGCAGATTTCCCAGAATCATATTGTTTGTCTCTCAAACAAATGAGTTTAGGTTCATTCAGCTGGGTTCTGAAATAGAAAACATCTGGACTGACAAGCACATTTTAAAAGTTTTGCCAGACTTGCTTTTATGTGATTTTTATTCACAAAAATCACAAACACAGTATTTTCAATATCCATTTATCAAAAAATGATCGTATCTTTGTTATATTTAAACATTTTTTTAAAGTAGACATTTTAGAAGCTTTCACATTATATTTTAATGAAACATCAGCATTGTTTCTGCCTTTCAGAAAGCAGCTTCATTTATTTCATGCAAAATCCAATTCACTGTAGTTTTTTTCTTTACTGTTTCATCTCATTTTGCTGTATTTTTAAGGTTGTCATATTAGAATAGAGGTGATAGTGCTAATCTTACTAACATGGGTAATACTCTTAACATATTCAGTTCAACTTTTTCATTATTGCCCAGTGCATCAAAGCATGTACAAAGTGTTATGTGGCTTCTTGAATTAGACATAATACCACAACAGCTTTAAAAAAAAAAAAAAAAAACATTAAATGAAAGCAAAGGCATTTTTAGAATATTAGTACTATTAATAAATGAACTATGCAGCAGCTTATGTTCAACGGCTGAATGTTGAACATAAGCAACATTCCTTGTTTATCATCTACAGATGTGTAATCTTTCAGTGGATAAAGTAAAGAATTGTTGTGGATGATTTACATAGACCATTTCACAGACTGAAAGTCCAAAGTCATGTCACTGAAGGGAGTAGAAGGTGTTTTCAGGCTTTAGGTGTGTGATTGCACCAGGGTAAAGCTTTTCGAAATGTGTTGATTCTGACAAACCTGACTAACAATATTCTATTGAAGGTTTTGCAATGGATCTTTTTGTCTCCTCGGTGTTTGGAAGGTTTGGATATCATTCATCATATTCGATACTAGATCCTAAACATTCTCTTTATATCATAACTTGTCCATTTTAACAATTAGAAAATTGTAAAATTCATAAAGCTACAAGTTCTTAGTTTTATTTTTTCAGCACAGTTGCCATTTAATCCACTTAAAATAGCTTTACAACATAAAGAATAAACTATTTATTTTTACTTAACATAAATAATATGTAATTAGTGGACAGAGGAATGCAATGTGATGTCATACATTACATTTGGAGCTGCTGTTGTGATTTGGTTTTTGGAATCAGAAATGGCTGTATTTGGACAAAAGGGGTGGGGCTATAGAAGCTTGAGAGTTCAGAGGTGCCAGTGATGTGCCAGCTGAAGTGAACGACAACTGAGGTGACCTGCAATCACCGGCAGTTGAAAAATTTGAAAAATATTTTTAATGATATTTGGGTTGTGGTCGGGCGGGTTGTTTGTCATTTGAGATAAAACATTAAAATAACCTGGTAAATCATTTTCATTTAAATATTAGGTAAAATTTTCGATTATTAATCCATGCGCTTTATTGACTGAATTTCCGTGAAGGTGATGTACAACGTTGGAAGTATACTACGGTATGGAGAAAGAAGAGAAAATAAAGTTGGGAGAGTGGAAGCTCCAGAAACATACAAACAGAAAAAAGTAAGGTTTGGGACACTGAGATTTTTAAAGATGATGAGCGGCTCCCGGTGTTTTCTTTTCCGTTCAAATGTCTCTTTGGGTGTTACAGGTTGTCGACCCCTGGTTTAGGTGCTGCACGTTGTTAACTTTTGAATGATGAAGCAGGACAAAAATATTTTCTCAACATATTAACTTACAAGTAATGACACAGAACACGGATAAAAATGCAGGTATGTGAGTAAGGTCATGTGATGTTCACAAAGACCATTGACAATTTTTTAAAAATGCAGGTCAAGAAGTGGGTCGGGTGCGTGCTTTTCAAATATATTTCTTGCGGTCCGAGTTGCAGTACAACTCGCTGCGGCTCACAGGAAGGCAAGGCAAGGTTCCACATCAAGGACGAGTGCATTCTGGGATTGTAAATATGTCACCTCCACTCAAACAAGGAAGTAGTTGTTGTCATCAGTTAGTAGGGTTGCAACGATTAGTCGACGTTGTCAACTAAAATCGATAATAGAAATAGTCGACAGTGAATTCCGTATGACTGTCACCATTCGCGTTTTTTCAACAGAGTGAGACATCTCACTTGGTGATAATTTGTTGAGAGTCACTCATGCACAGTAGCATCTGTGTCTGTGAGCGGTAACATACAGGTACCAGCACCAAAAATTGTAAAGTTTGGGAGCATTTTAGCCTGAATACAGTGAATAAAAAGTTTATTGGAGAGGTTTTTAAAGCAGCAGGTACAGCATGTCAGTACCTCAAGCACGAAAGAGAAAGCATGTCAGGCAGTTGAATGAAACAGACTCTGACTCGCCTCAGTATGATTCAAGTCAATACAGTTTTTATGACATATATTGTGTATATTTGATATAAAAGAGAGCTTGAGCGTTATGTCAGACTGTGCCTGATACACATATTTTAAATGAAATGCATGCAGTCTGAATAGAATAGAATAGGAATAGAGCTGGGAATATTTGACCCAACCTGATGGGACCAGATGAGACCCAGCAGGTTCGGGCATAATTTTTATCATTTGAATCGGACCTGGGCCAGTTCGGGTCTGACATTTAAGGCCCATTTTATGCTCTGCCATGGAGCCCTTCCTGCAGATGAGGCAGATGTGTTTATTATCATTTGCCACATAATTAAATCAACTTCATGCTAAATTTAAGGAAAAATTCATTATTCTACTAGTCGACTAATCGTTTCAATAGTCGGTAACTAGTCGACTATTCAAATAGTCGTTAATTGCAGCTGTATCAGTTAGTTATGGTTAGTTTCACCAGAGAATTCAACGTCATTCTGCTTTGTCGTTTGCAGGCTTTTTCTTCCCAGAATGCACTTGTCCTTGATGTGATTTAGAGTTGGGTTCCCGCAAGTCGCAGTGTGACGACATTGAATTCTCTGGTGAAACTGATGTCCAGTAGTAGTTTGTCCCCCAAGAAGATTACATTGAAGTTAATAAAACGTACAAAGGTTACTCACAAACACTGCATACACTGGCAGTGATGAGACTTATTGCTTAGGTACTGATATTTACTCTCAAATGCTACCAAGTATTTGTTGATGCTCCACATATTAGTATTTCATTCATTTGTTTGGTGTCGTAAAAGTATTGATATCCTGTACTATTTCTTATTTAGGTGGTAATTAGGTGTTAATGGTGCACTGAGCTGTCTGAATGTCCTGCTGGAGGGCCTCTTTGTAACAAGCCGTGCAGTATGTACAGTACAGAGGATACTCCCTCCCTGTGGTGTTCTTACTGTACATAAGGTGACCAAGATCTTGGAGACTGTGTCCTTCTTCAGTCACTGTTTTACCTTCTTAACTGCAGTAAATGTATTCAAAGTTCATGCAAGGTTCTGTGTGGTATGAACACTCACAGACCTAAAACCCAAACATTTATTTTCTGAGCAAATTGGACAATTTGTTTAATTTTCCAAAGAAATGCACCAGTCCAATATATCTATAATGATTTGTTTGTTTGCTGAGTCATTAAAGTTTCACATTTCTGTAAAAAATTTGACAAAAAATCCCCCTGAGAGTCTCTCAAAAGAAATAAGTCAACATTTAACTGCAGTGTAGGTGATGCATTACAAACTATATATGGTCAAAAGCTTTTCGTTCAGCTCTCCCTGAGGTCTACTCTTTGTGTTTTCTTTTTAGGGAATACAGGCGCAAAAAAAAATAAATAATTCAGCTTACAGCCTCATTCTTGTGAGAATTACATGTGACCAGATAATTTCACTTTTCAAATGTTAATATTCATTGATGTAGAATGTAACTCAGATAAAATGTGTTGTCTTTGTATTAGAGCAAATTGTGAATACTCAAAGGAGGATATCTTGAAAACAATGTGGAGGAAAAAAAAGGAAACGTGAAACAGCTTTGTTTAGTTAAAGATAATATTGTGTTTTTATAGCATATCCTGATCGGATGAAAATACAATGATCTATCACTGTAATAAACAAAAGTCCTATAATAACACATACTCATACACACACATACAAAAATAGCCTTAGTCATCACCAGGGTAGAAAGAGGTGCTTAATTGTGCTTATCTTTATTCTCTGTACAGACCCATTGTGAGCAGGATTTCTCTGGGGATTACAGGAGATTATGTCCTCTTTCACCTTACATTTATACTACGTAACAGAATGCAACATTCTCACTACTACTTTCCTTTTAAAGGGTGCACATTGCCACTTGGAACGTGGGTTCAGCTGTCCCACCAGATGACATCACTTCTCTGTTCGGCCCAAATGTTTCAGATGGAACCATTGACATGTTTGTCATCGGGTAAGCACTTATTTGTACCGCGCTCAGCAGTGCCAGAGAGACAGCCGCCGGTGCCCACTCAGTCATCTGTGTTCGTTTAGATCTGTCCTTCCCCATTACCCGTCACTGTCCTTTTCTTTATTTCGCCTTGTCGCTTGGTCATAATATTTCTCTACTTTTTTTGGCAGACTCCAGGAAGTCAACTCCATGATAAACATGCGGCTGAAGGATGCTCTTTTCTCAGACCAGTGGAGTGAGCTTTGCATGGACACGCTCTGTCCATTTGGATATGTTTTGGTCAGTAAAGAATTCACTATGCACATGTAATATTTTCTTTATTTTTTTTTGTTATCTCTGATACGTAATTCCTTGCTCATAGTTATATATTTTCCCCTTTATTTCCAACAATTGTGTACAAAAGCCTTAAGCCATGATTAAAGTGTATTCTCTGTATTAAGAATCAATTCATCTATCTATCTGCCACCATGATATATAATCACAAATTAAGGCTATGGAATATACAGGAGGCAAACATAAAAAAATCAAAAATCAAAAAGTATGAATGTTATAGAAGCAATATGGGATCATGTGGGCAGAGTAAAAATTAAAAGTCCAGTTATATATATATGTATATATATATATATATATATATAAAAATGCTGAAAGCAAGCAACCAAAGATAGTTCACTGGAGGTCACACTAAATACTGACTTTTGCCTGTAGAACATTTAGTCGTGCATATGTTCTCCACCTATTTCCTCTGATTGCTTTTAAAATATGTGCAGTCATTACAACCTCCATAAATCTCACACAACCAACAGTGGCCTAAGACTTTTACACAGCATTGTATTTATTTACTATTAACAAATCCTGTGTAAATGTGCTGCTATTCACTATATTTATTGCCATATGAAAAATACGCAAGAAAATGTTATGTGTAACGATGTGATGGAAACTAGAGGTCGGCCAATAACATTCCCTCCCACAACTAGTTTGACATAAAAAAAGGAATGCGTTTCTGAAATGAACTGTTTGTATTCATTAGAGATTAAACACACATTGAACTGAACATTTAGTACATAAATACATGTAATAAATATACAATGATTTAAATTTACAGGTTTGAAAAAAGTTACTAAGCTTCAGCATTGTTTTAGTAGCATAAATATGTAGTACTTCTGGAAAAATATTCACCCAAAAATGCTGCTGTAGGTTAAAGCTGAATAATATAACAGTAAAAAAATGTATTCTGTATTATTGTCATCTGTAGTTGCTGCACAGGTTTTATACATAATAAAGTAGTGTCATCCATTCATTACTTCAGCAAGTACCGCAATACAATACGTAACAGTGCAGTGTTATCAGTATCAATAGTTACATGGAGCTTGTGAGGATGATAAAGGACAAAAGCTGGATTTCTCTGATGTCCTTTGAAAGAAGAAACAGGATTCACAAAGCTCCTGCAAACTAAGAGTTTTTTTTCTGTAATGTGACTAATATAGGCCACACAATAATAATTTATACACAAACACAACCAAAGGTGACCTAACACTAATGACTGTATATAAACTTTGTCTTATACACATTCCTACATATTTTACTTGATATTTTATCATTGTCCAGTTAGCTTTATTTCTTTTTTCTTACACTTTTTCCACACAAATGTATTTGTATTTGTACATTTGCAGTGATAACCAGCCTTAACTTGAGATACATAGTTAATTTAAGAAAATAAATGTAATGGTAATTAGTTATCACTGACACAAATGAAGTAATTAAACTGCACTTATCAAATTGCGTGTGATTTCAAAGGTGTTATACCTGAATATATTTTCAGTAGAATATCACAAACATAAAACCATGTTTTTGTCCTAAAATCAGGGTATTAAAACTCAATTTCAGCTCAGTTATTGAAAAATGAATTTCATAGCAATCAAATCTAATTATGGATATCGATTTGTTGACGGAGTAAATACTAGTGTGAAACCTGTTAGAATTCATATGACCTTCACAATGTAAGACATAAATATGTTACAAAATTCGTAGATATTTACAAATGTGTGTATAGAACAGAATAGGCTTTATTGTCATTACAACAGTTATGCAATGAAATTGCTAGAGAAGTGGTAAAATTATTCATGGTATTAGTTTGAGTTGCTTTAAACTATGTTTGGAGGTTATGGAAACCTAGGCTAAGTATTTATGCAAAATGGTGCTATAGTTATTTTTAATTTGTTTCTACACACACACACACACACATGCATATATATATACACACACATATATATATATATATATATATATATATATATATATATATTCTTTCATTCATTTTATTTTCATGTGTCCCATCCCTTCAGGTGGCGTCCCAACGAATGCAAGGTGTGTTGCTGTTGGTCTTCTCTAAATTCAGCCATCTTCCATTTCTCCAAGGTGTGCAGACACAGAGTACCCGGACAGGACTTGGAGGATATTGGGTACGTGCTGCGCATTCAGGATCAGTGCTCTGAGATTTATTACGTTGCAAAATTTGTGGTGTTTTTGTACCTGTGGGTGAGTGTGGGGGGGTGGATGGTAAAAAGGAGTGTGTGTGCCCTCCTGCCAGCTGGCGTGTGTGTACGTGGGTGCATATGTCAGTGTATGACCTTCCTGTGTGAGTTGATGTCAGCATCACCCCGGTCTGCTGCTGGTGCAGTCTCCTTCTCTTTGAGGTCAGTGCAGCAGTCGGCTGTCGGGCTTTGTGACTCAGTGACAGAAAACCCGTCCGACCTTGTCTCTGATCACGGTTACAATAGATTCACACCAGTGTCATCTTGTATGTTATTTTAGTGGCATTGTTCAAAAAGCCTCAGTTTCTCACTGTGTTCTTTCTTCATCTTTTCTGCTCACTTTAAAGGGGAATAAAGGAGGCGTCAGTGCGAGGATGACGGTGTTCGGCCACCCAGTGTGTTTTCTCAACTGTCATCTGCCAGCTCACATGAGGAATCTGGAGCAGCGCATGGAGGACTTTGAGAGCATCCTGCAGCAGCAGCAGTTTGAAGGAGGGACGGCCACTGGGGTCCTGGACCACGAGTGAGAGATGCTTTGATAGTGCTTCACAGAGATTACAGCGATGACTGTATCATCTGTATTTGTAAAACAGTTAATAACACATGTTTAACAATATGAAAGAAAGAATCCATTAACAGAAACAGATCAAATCATTAGATTAAAAAATACATGTACATTAATTCATTCACTGCCAGGTGAATGAGAAGAGAATATTGACTCAGAACATAGTCAATATTATATTATATTATATTATATTATATTATATTATATTATATTATATTATATTATATTATATTATATTATATTATATTATATTATATTATATTATATTATATTATATTATATTATAGTGTAATATTATATAATATAATATACTATAATAAAAGACTCTAAAACTACATAAGGATGGCCCCCATCAAAATAAACTGTATACTGTTCATTTGGATTTGAATTGATGCCAAAATACGTCAATGGCAGTAAATGAATTAAATGCAATATATGCCTGTAAACACACATGGACTACAGAAATGAACACAATGACAAAAAAGAGTGAGAACCAATTTATTGTTTTTTTACAACATGAATTTGTACTTTGACCTTCTTTTTTTATGAGATGTGATATCAAAATAATAGTTTCCGTTTTATCTGTTGATAATGCAGTGTAATTTTACAAGATTTAATTCTGGATATGTTAAGTAAAGGCTAACTGAAACACGGATTCAAGTTGATGCTACAGTATATGTCCATATTAGCACCTATTATAACGGTTTTATCAGGGCTTTGATAATTAGTCTATTTTTAGTCTTTGCTTTAAATTTTTCTTTTGTTATTTTTCCTTGTCTCCATTTTCATCTTTATCTCTTTCATGTGTAATAATATACTATTCCCCATGAAGTTGGGTTAATTTTATTTTCAGACATGATCATTTTTATTCCTATTTACTCACATCAGTGTCACATTTAACCTGGTGCAATGACTTCACAGTTACACTTTATCTATCACATATAAATGTCGCCATCATTTCCTGAGAAGAGGGAAAATATTTTTATTGATTTGAATTATTGGCCTTTTGCACATACAAAAACATTGATCAAAGTCATGAGCGGTGGCTGAGTGGTTAGAGCTCTTGCCTTACAGCAGGTTCGATTCAATTGCCTTACTGTGTGGAGTTTGCATGTTTCTCTCCCTGTGTCTGGATGGGTTTCCTCCGGGTGCTCCAGTTTCCCCCCATCACCCAAAAATATGTTTGTTAAGGTAAAATCCTCCAGCCAGGTGATTCTGACCATTAGCCTGGCTCTACAGCTGGAGATGGCTGCCCACTGTGCCTTACAAGTGCCCCAACAGCATGAAGGATGGGTTAAATGCAGAGGACAAATGTCATTGTACAATGTATAATGACAAATAAATTACTTTGTAATAAAAGAAAAACAGTAAAGGTGCAGGGAGAGGTAGAAATCTTAGACAGGCTTATTTAAAAGCCTCTACCTAATAAATACAAAAACACTATGAAAGTTGTGAGACTTCCATAATCAATACAGATTAAAAATACTATATATCCAATACATATACATGCATATATAGATATCACAGCGTTATAATTGATTTCTGATGTGCCATTTCCAAGAACATGTGAAAATTGGCTCCACAGTTTACATCCCCTAAACCTGATAGAAAATGCTACTCCAGGATGGTAAACACACACAGAGCCAGAGGGGAGGGGGGAGTGTTCCTTCACAGATTTTATTGTCTGAGCTAATCAGAGATGCCTCATTACCGCATCATGGATTTTTTATGAGGAAGGACCAGTAAAGTCAGTCATTTTTCTACCCTTCAGCTTGAAACAAAGCAATCTGGATGTTTTTTTAAATAGAACCAATGCACAATACAGTTAATAACAATGGCGAACGCAGCAATATTAATGAAATAATGATGGAATGACACCTTTAATATTGACTATATAGTTATACAACTTTCTGATAAAGTAAATGTTCTTTTTTTTCCTCTTCTGTGTTTTGTAGTGTGGTGTTTTGGTTTGGAGACTTAAACTTCCGGATTGAGGATTATGACATTCACGTGGTGAAATGTGCCATCGACAGCAATAAGCTGCCTCTACTGTGGGAGCGAGACCAGGTGAGGCATACTGTGCATCTCTGTGCATTTTTCTAGAAGGTTTTGTTGCACCCATTTGTCAAGTGATGAATACCAACAGAGGGCGCCAGAGCAAAAAAAATGAACTAAAACCTTTTGACAGGATGAATAAGGATTTTTGTCTTCATCTGTTGTTTTTCTCCTCATCAGCTCAACATGGCTAAAAACACAGAGCCCATCTTGGAAGGCTTCATCGAGGGCCCACTCAATTTTCCCCCCACTTATAAGTTTGATGTGGGCACTCACACGTATGACACCAGGTCAGTCCAAAGTAATCCACATTTTGACTGTTTTAGATTTTTGTCTGTTATTGAGTTTGACTGTCGTTTTTGGCTTCATTTCTGTCAGCGCAAAGAAGAGGAAGCCTGCCTGGACAGATCGTATCCTGTGGCGCCACCGCCGTACTGGCTCACCTGTCCCTACCCACAATGCAGCACTGCAGCGAGGTCTCACCTCTTGGTTAGGTGGAGCTACTAAAGTGACACAGCATGCTTACAAAAGTCACATGGGCTACACCATCAGTGACCACAAGCCGGTTTCTGCCCTGTTTTCACTGCACGTACGTTCAGAATGAAAATGTCATGACAGTAGATATTAGTATATATATATATATATATATATATATATATATATTGGTTTTTATGATAAACAAAAAAACAATATACATACCAAGAGTACAATATGTCACAAATATCTTTGTCCATAACTGTTCTCCAGAGCCATAAATGTCTCTCCTTTTGGTCAATTTCCCAACTGTAGGCTCAATGAAATACTTCTATTCTATTCTTTCCTTATAAGGTCAGAGTCTTTTAAAATATGAGGTTTAAACAATAATTTTCTGAAAAAGAAAAACACAAAAGGCATACATATCAGACACATTATTTCCTTTTAAAACTTTCAGTTTTTCCTATATGTTTACTGTTTTTAAATGTCTCCAAAAAAGTTTAATATTTCCTGGACTATTTTTGTCCATTCAGTCATTTTTGGAGCATTTTTCTTCAGTCATTTCTCAATTGTTGCTCTTTTATTCTCTATTAAAAGCATTTCAACGACACATATGTCCTTTTTTCCACCCACGTGACAGATTCCCTGAATAGCTATGAAATCATATTTGACCTTTTATTTAATTTCTACATCTTGTACACTTTTTTCAGTTCCCATTTAAGGTGGAAATGCCACTTGTGGAGCTTCAAGTAAACATGGAGTGGACTAAAATATCTGATGCTTCAGTCAGGTTCAATGTAGCCTCAACTTTTCAGCGCAGCTCATGGGACTGGGTTGCAATTTACAAGGTAAATTTCAGCTTGGATTAGACTCTGTTTCCAATTGTTTTATGACACAAACTTAAAATGCATGTTAACTTGTGTGTGTGTGTGATGGTTGTGATTGGTTTCTGCAGGCTGGATTCAAGCATCATAAGGATTACCAGGCGTATGTCTGGGCAAAGGGAGAGCATGCAACACAGGTGAGCTGGATATTGAAACTAGTTAATGTTTTTTAAGATGGAAATTCTGTTTTCTCAAAGGTTGCAGTTGAATACAATAAAATATTTCTACTTTATGCAGGTTAATACTTCCCTTCCACTGCATATCAGTAAATATCACATACCACAAGTGTGTCATAAAAAATTATTTCTCCTGCTCTCATTCTTCTCATTCATTACGGTGTTACAAAAAACAAAATTTTTTGACTTCCTTGGGTTTTATTACTGGACTTCCACTGGTAATGGTGTATCTTCATACTGTAGTTCTACTTGCACACTTCTCCCACCACTAAACTCAGACTTATTTTCAAATCTCTACCAGGTGTCGTTTTCAGAGGAGGATTTGCCGAGAGATGACTGTGAATATATTCTGGGTTACTACAGCAATAACATGAACAGTATTGTTGGGTTGTCAGCACCTATCCAGGTAACAGAATCGCGGGACAAAAGCAAATGTTTGTCTTTGTAGCAGAGATATTTTTCGGGCAGGCTGTTAAATTATTACAGTTTTTAATCAGATTAATCACAGGGTTGTTTTAGATTAATTTGTCTGCTTTAATTTAACATTTATGGGGTGGCCATGGCTCGGTTGGTAGAGTGGGTTGTCCAATAACTGGTGGTTCAAATCCTGCTCTGTTCTCGTCGGTCCGTTGTGTCCTTGGGCAAGACACTTCACCCTCCTTACCTCCAGTGCCACTCACACTAGTGTATGAATGTACAGTGATGGTCAGAAGGACCGTAGGTGCAAATTGGCAGCCATGCTTCTGTCAGTCTGCCCCAGGGCAACTGTGGATACAAATATAGTTTAACACCACCAGAGTGAGAGTGAATGAATACTGAGTTACTAATGTAATGCACTTTGAGTGGCCAAAAAAGCACCATATAAATCCAATCCATTATTATTTTATCAATCATGATTAAGTATTCATTTTTAATCTATATTATTTGCATTCCATTTTCAATGAGCAAACAGGCTCAATAAAGAACGGACTATATTTGCACTTAACGCATTTGTCTAAGCTAGGGAACGCCTTAGCACTAGCAGAATCCCAGACTAATGTTAATGTGGTATTTTAAGGTGGAAGGGCTGCGGTGAAAACAAAACTTTGCCTTGCAGAGCGTGCAAAACTTTTTGTTGGTTGACTGTTCTGTCTCTGGGGTTTTTTTGTAACCAAATTCCCCGCAAAGTACGAAAAATACACTATGAACACGTAAAAAATGTGGACAAAAAAAATTACAAAACATGCTAAAATTCACCAAAAGATAAACCAACAAAAAAAGTGATGAAAAATCTAAAAGTCATTCAAAAACTCTTCTAAAATACAGAAAAAAACACCCCCAGAAATCTGGTGAAATGTATGCAAAAATATGAATATATACAATTAACATGTTAATTCAACACCTTCGACAGTTTCAACAAAACGGTGAGCAACTTTTCCATTGTGTTAAAATGTATAATCAGATTAATCATACGAATAGATAAGCCTGCGTTAATTTCCTTTGTATGTCAAACATGAAATGGTGATGTTCATTCTGAAACATGAAGCTAATGGAATGTATTAGTTGTTAATTATTGTGTATTTGCAAAGCATGTGTTGGCAGAATATTATGGAGGGCCAGGAGGGATGAAATTAAATAAATACTTGCATATATCATGAATTAATTAAATTAGTCATTAACTAAATAAAATGAGAAATAAATACATTAAATAAATGCATATATCTATCATGAATTAATTAAATGTGTCATGAATTCCTTAAAATTGGAAATATATATATTCAATAAATAAATAAATGCATCAATAATTAACTCGGTCATGAATTAATTAAAACATCAATGTAAACATATAGAATTAATTATAGTACAATAATTATATATATGCTTACATTGCTGTTTTAATTAATTAGACACATTTAATTAATTCATGATACATATATTTATTTAATGTCTGTGTTTCTCATTTTAATTCATGTTATATGTATATTTAATTGTGTCCCTCCTGGTGCTCCATAGTTATTAACCTTCTAGAAAAGTTTCATTTTGAGAATTCTTCAGTGGTTGCTCATGTGCTTCTATGTTCTTGAACCCTCCTTCCTCAGATAAAGATGCCGGCCCACAGCCCCACTGTGCTTCGCTCAGACAGCTCTGACGTCAGCTCAGAAGACGACAGCACTCTGGTTCTCCTGGCTCCAAACTCACGCAGCCCGAGCCCTAAAAATGGGAAACACCGCCACCGCCGAAGCCGCAGTCCTGCTGTTCCCACTCTCACTTCAAACCCCCTCCCTACACTGCAGGGCCTCAGCCTCTGTCCGCGGTCCAAAGAAGGCCACGCTCGCAGCCGCTCACCGTGTTCTGCTGCCAAGAAGGAGCGTCTGATTTCCCCCGACGCTGTGCCATCACCCAGCCTCAGTCCCCTCAGTCCTCGCAGCCCTGTGTCTCCAGGAAGTGGAGTGACTGCACCAGAGGCCCTGGTCGCTGCCATCTTAGGTGAACACAGACCAGCTCAGGTTAGCCCTACAGGGCTCAAACACATACGAAAGGCAGGGCAAACAGACACTGCATAGAGTATCATCATCATCAATATATAGTAATATAGGCACTGCATTCAGAGGCTGATCGGACCCCACACTGTCACTGTGCTCATAGAAGCAGTACATTTAATGACTTGATATAGTTTGCAAACATTCCCATGTGTAGCCCTGCAGTTCTCAGCTTCTGAATCTCCCATCATCTACTCTCGTACACTATGTGTATTTGGAATCAAAGATGTGTCCAGACTCTCAAAGTGCTTTTATAGACTGATAAACTATATCATCCATAAACAAACGTATTGAATGTGAAACCAAAGCAAGAGTACCTCAGTAAAGGATGTGGCCGTGTAGAATTGACACTTGTGGACCCGTGTAATCAGTCTTGCATCAGATGAGGACCCCGGAACAGAGATATTGATGGTGTCATAGTTCACAACAAAGAGAGAGTGTGTTTGTGTGTATTTGTGTGTTAATGTTTGTGTTGGATTTAATGTAAAACCATAAATAAAATGTGTGAAATGTACATTTTAGATCAGATATTAGTTTGAGGTTTTATCTCTGTAGTTCCTGGTCTGTATTCATGAAATAAATCTAATGTATCTAAGAACAGCCATAGAGCATTTTTCCATCTCAGTCAATTTGAAACTTACAAATCATTATGTGGACAATGCTCTTATTCTTAGCAACTTTGTGAATACAACCCCTGTTTTATAGAGCTCACTGAGTGGATGTTTAGCATTTGTTTCGAGGATTTGCTTCTACTAACATTTTGTTGTCAATTCTGTGAGTGTGCAAATAAAATAAAGAGAATCTTAAAATACAGTTTTCTTGGTAATCACTACAGATAAAATGATTTATTAATTCATACACTGTGGGCCAAGACTTCCCATGATTAAAAAAAAAAAAACAACCCAAACTTTACATGATAAAGTTGTTAAAGACAACGCATATGTGTGAACATATATGTGGGTCTGATGTTGCACAGTTCTGGAAACATCCCAAGAATGTCATCAAGTGACTTCCGAGAAGAAAAATACCCAAAAAACTTGAAAGAGTTTGGTACTTTTTCACCTTTGTCATGTACAGGCAAAATATTTAGTCTGGAAATTTTAAATTATTGCCATTGTGTGAAAAGAGAAACACGCCAAGATACATCTGACCTGAGGATTTAACATTAATTTGTTGAAACTTAATTAAATATGTAACTTTATTCTGGTACAATTAATATTTACCAGTTTATGAGTTGAGGACTCATAAGATTAGAGTTTAGATTTGTCTTTAGACTTACTGTTTTTGATTATTTCTGACAAAATATGTTCTAACCTTTTAGCCAGCATGTTGCACTTCTAGGAAAAGAAAAGAATGTGACCCTTGATAAAAGAAAACAAATGAGATAGTGTTCCTGTTGCTGAGACGTGGCTTAGTACATGGCTTTTCCACTTTGTAATTAAGGTAATCACTCTCTGGATTAACAAGCCAATGCAAAACCAAAGACAAACATGTTTCTTTTTTCCAAGAAGGTAGAAGAGGATAAATAAGTGGCACTCACCCCAAGGAAATGTTCCCCACTAGTATATGTTACTTTACTTTCTAAATTCCCATGTGGGCAATTGAAAAGGGATCAATCTTGGAATTGGTTAAATACCATCCACTGGGTTTTGTTGTTTTCTGTGTTTTAGATGGAGCCAAATGCATACTGAGGATGAAATAACTGCAGAATTAGAATTTAGATTAGAATGGTTTTAAGATAACTTTGCAAAATAAGTGTCTTAAAAACAGGAAGTTGTAAGCTGAGATCAATCTGAGAACATAGACAGTTAAAAATGATGGCCTAAATATTAATGTTCCCTGTTGTTTTTTTCCCCTTTGTACCTGGAGCACTATTGTAGATGAAAACTGAAGACACATTTAACAAAGTAAAGACCTAGTTTCTTCTTTAAATGTTCAATGTCATGGATGGATCCCACTCGCTATGTCACCAAACACAACTCTTGCTGCATTCTTGTTGCACTTATGCCAATTCAGTATTGAAAAATGAATAAACTAAAACTTATTTCATGTGAAAATCATGTATCTTCAAATGGGCTGATAATTAACCTGCTGACACCCATGAAAGTGAAAGGTTTAGCTTTTTTTACATTAAACAATTACCATGATTGGAAACTACACAATGCAACAGTTTTTTCAAATGGATTTTTAAAAATAATTTTATTTACCGGTATTCAGAATACAATTTTTAGTGGAATAACATTTACAATGGGCACACTTTATAAGTAAAACTGTGAAAGTTTTGTCCCCTACAGAGGACAAAAATGCATGACTGGGTCTCAGGAGGTTAATATTAAAAACAGTATGTTTATGTGTTGAAAAAAATCTACTTCTCAAGTTAAACACACCCTTTAGAACAAAACGTCTGTCACAAAGTTGAAAACAGGGATTCTGACTTTGTAAAATGGTGACTTTTTTTCAGAGAAGTAGTCCAAATATATGATGATGTTACAGAATACGCAGCATGACTGTAGATAAATCTATTGAGCTGTGTGCAAGTAGATAAAATTAGATCAAATTTAGACATTTACACCAGACAATGTATACATTAATGCAGTACAAATATGAGTTTAAAAAAACATTGTGTATAATAGTAAAACATGAAAAGGAACCATTTAACTCTAAGTGACATTTTTTTCTGATGGTTTTACATACTTTAAGAAACTGATATTTAATGAATGCAGACTGCATTATTTTATTTTTTTTTACTTTAGTTTTTAACATAGTTAGAATTTTTTAGCAAGGAGACAATAAAATGGAAAATATAAATACATAAAAAATATTAATAACCACAGACAGGGCTGTATCATATCTTAAAATACAGCAATACCAAAATGAGTCAGTGAGTCACAATATTATCCCATTATAGAAGGTTTGAGTTACAGTAGTTTAGATATTCTCCTGTTTGAAGTCCATGACAAATCGTTCAGATATATTCTCTTATTACATCAGGTAATATTCACTTCGCTCTTACATGTAATTGAGGACACACATCCATCTACAAGTATACAAATACAATTGTTGTTACACATGGACACCTTCACATTGGTGCATTGTTAACAACTCACAGAATTGTAGTGGAGCAGTAGAATAATAGGAGTAAGTAGTACAATGTTTATCTCTGAGAACTCTCCCTGGGGTCCACACAGAAAATAAAACAAAACGTATAACAGAAAGAATGGATGGATGGATGGATGGATGGATGGATGGATGGATGGATGGATGGATGGATGGATGGATGGATGGATGGATGGATGGATGCAAGCTCAGAAACACTGCCGCACTCCCCCTCTTCATATCCAACCTCAAAACCCATGGGGAGGCAAAGTCACGCCCTTCTACTTCCGGTCCATTGGTGCTTCGGTCGCAAAAAAAAACTTGAATGGGAGTGAAGGGAGCGAGTCAAGCTAAATTCTGATTCCCTTTGACAAGTGCTCTGAAATTCACATATGATAGCGGTTAATAATAAATATTTGATGTGGCATAGGCAGACCACCTGTTTTTGATGAGAAGCAAACGTGACGTTATGTGGGTTTAGTAAGAGACTACAATGCGTCGCATATGTGACGTCACACTCCACTCAGCTGTGGTGTGGAGCCTGTGGTGACGTCACATATGCGCCAGACGTGTAGTCCAAATTATTAACGGGTTTTACTCGCAAATGAATCAGCCGTTGGTTAACAGAAGCAGTTGAAACGGACATCAATAAATATTATTTGTTATGAGGTACAACATGTGTGTGATTCAGGGCACATGACAAACCAGATACTATTTTAGAATTTTATTTCCCATTGAATACCATTCGATCTCAGGCTCCATGAGCCTCCCGGGAAAGTTTAGGACCACTTTCTCTTTATAACAATAATTGCACGGTCCAATTTAACCTGCTTTTTACTTTGTTTCATTACTTGTTTTTATACTTTCCTTTGTTGTTTACTGTATAGTGTCCTTTAATGCCATGAAATGCGCCTAGAAATGTATTATTATTATTATTATTATTATTATTATTATTATTATTATTATTATTATTATTATTATTATTATTATTATTATTATTATTATTATTATTATTATTATTATTATTATATTTTTTTACGCTTATCTCACAACGAAAAGTGAGTCAGATATGATGTAGATTGCATCAGGTTAGAACATGCCGGTGGGTAAGGGCGACATTGAACGCAGCATAAAGGCAAGTCAGATAATTACGCATTTTATTTGTGTGTAGTACCTGAAAGCAGATATTATAGAATCTGAGGTGACTCAAACTATTTTCTTAAAAACAATGTAACTAAATGTGGCTAAAATTGGGACATTCTGATTGCCATAAGAAAAGGAACATTCGTCCCGGTTATTTGTTTACATTTGGTATAAGTGTACTTTCCGACCGTCTGACGTGACGTGAACGTATCAGTAGTGTGTCCGAACCGCCCTTCCGTTCACCCGGTGAGCTAATAACCAAAGCAGCGTGCCTAGTTGAAGTGTGAGACTTCAGATAAAGGCAATTAAAACCGCTCTTTCCAGCAGACTGTTGAAGAGGCTCTCATTCCACCAGCTAGTGTGTTAGCAGTTAGCATTGTGTTGATAAACTAAAATGAACGGCCAGCTCAACGGTTTCCATAACAACTCGCCCATTGATGAAGACTGCTTTCTCTTCACCTCTGAATCTGTAGGAGAAGGGCATCCAGGTGAGAAACACGTTTACACTGCTGCCAAGTTTGACTACTTAATAACATGATAGCATCTAGTTAAGGTCATGCATTAGTTAGCGTTCGCCGGTTCCGTTAGGTTAGCTCGGCGTGTTGATGTGTGTCAGCTGTCACCATGTGGTCCCAGCAGGCTTTCCTCGTCCCCTGTTAGCAGTACAAAGCTGTAGAACCACAGTCAACGTATGGTTTAGGAAATACAGTTTTGGGAGTTCTTTCAAAGAATTACGATTGTATGCTAACAATTGACTAGCTAGCTAGTAAAGCTAACAGTGAGTCAATGAGGAGCCGTAGTGCATGTCAGTCAATGAAGCTAACCTCTTTGTGTTCAATTAAATGTACAGCGTACAATGAAATGTTTTATATACACAAAATGCCAGTTCCCTTGTATGTGGGGAGTTAGAGGTAACAGATATAGGTAAAATGCAACTCAATGTATGTTTTTGTTAAGTCAGACATTGTTAGCTGCTGGGGGAAATTGCATCGTAGTCTTGGTTAACTAAATGTGAGTGCTTTATTGTTGCAGGTGTAAGGTCCATTACTGAGTTGTGCACACAATTACCTTTGTCAGTACGATCAAGCCCTGCGGTTTAGTGAGACATGTGTATTAGCTTTACCATGTTCAGTCACTGTTAATCATGTAATGCTTTTCTAAGTATAGTGCTCAGTACCCAGGCTGATCAGCAGAACAAAACTGCTGAAATGTAGCCTTCAATCCAGTGAGGAAAAAAGGTTTGTTCCTCTAGAATTGAACTTTAAATCAACTATGATTAATGAAATTAGCCTTGCGTGATCATTTCATCAACATCCACATTTGTTTTGCATGTCTTTGAGCTAGTTTCTAAATATAAGTCATTTGATATGAAATAACTGAACATGGATAGTCACTCGAAGCCACCCACAAACCTATGGAAAATCCAGTTAGAAAATTAAGAGGTACATATGGTGTTTTCAATCAGCATGGAGGCGAGGTAGGGGGGGGCAACAGCTTCATTGCACTGGATAATAGGCTTACCAGTATGCCTAATAATAGGTATTGCAGGGGCTGTACTCAACTGTGGGTGTAAAGCAGTCACATCCACATACTTACCCATGGATTGTTACAGGACACCATCTTCTGTTTTTGGCAAACTCCAAAAAAATATTAAAGGGTTGAATTAAGGCTGTTTTGGAGAGAATATGGAAACCAAGAGGTGAATAATTGAGAAAAAAATTATTCTGATCACCGGAAATATTGTGAGGCAACATTTCTACCACTTGAATTGACCAGGTTTTTCTTTATATTAACAAACTATGACAGGATACATTTTCACTACAGTAATTAACTTATTTCAGTTATAACTTGAACTCAACAACAACAGTGTTTTAGAACTGGTGTGCTTTGACATAAAGCCATTATTGTATGCTTTCTATGTACACATATCTTGAAAATGTAACAGATTCAGACATGCTGAGAATGCCGACACTCCAGTTTGAGTAGTTTGTGTTGGGTTGAAACATCTTTAGGATGTAACCATAATTACTCCATTCCAACCCAAGGAGAGCAAGGGGTATTGGTATTTGGTTTGGATTCATACAAAATTGGGTTTATAGATTGTCATATTATTGCCAGTGAACCAGAATAGATCTGAATATTATGAGAAAAGTTGGTTGTAGTTTAAATTATTTATGAATTAAAAAAAATCTCTGCCATTTACTTGTAATGGGTGAAATTTCAAGTGTCTCTTAAAACATTCATTTTGTTTATATTTATGTCAAACTTTTTAAAGTGATATGCAGACATCACATGCATAGACATGACATCAACAGGATCAATGCCAAAATAAGCTACACTATATTCAAGGGTCTGGGTTTGTGCCTGGCGCCACTTTTTAAAATTTTTATAGTGTTTGTAGTTCCTCACTTATTTTTGGTTACAAATGGAAAGGAAGTGCATTCATAAAGATTGTAGTATTACTATTCATTCATTATAGCATTGAAAACCTTGATTAGATGCCTTTAGTTTCCCATAAACTGTAGAAAAATTGTAAAATGTACATTATACCAAGGTGCAACCTGTGACTGTTCCGTGTGTAGAATCTGAAAGCCATTAATTCTCTTTCAAGAAAGTTTTAAAGAACATGTTGACTTTGTATTTATTTTAATCGACAGCATTTTACTGTTAAAGGCTTCTTATGATTTGTTGTTCACGTTTACTTTTTTAAACATTTGCAATAATCTAAATTAGTTGGTGTCAGATGGCACTGACTAAAGAAGTAGAATTTCTGTTTTTAGAACAAAAACATTTACATAAACAGTATAGACCGACATGCAATATATTCTTTACATGTATGGCCTAATGCTTTACCAACTTATTTTTCTTTTTGTAGGTTATATTTTATTTTAAATGAAAGAGAGAATATGATATTTTGAATAATTTATTGTAAGAAACTGTTTGCAGTGTATGTGTTAAAGGGCAAAACTGTGTCTTTTTATTGGCATTGATTAGAAAATGCCTTCTGTTTTTTTTTTTTTGTTTTTTTTTTGCAGATAAGATATGTGACCAAATCAGTGATGCAGTGTTAGATGCACACCTCACACAAGACCCTGATGCCAAAGTAGCATGTGGTAAGTTTCTGGACCTTTATATGGGACAGTGATGCAGGCATGGGTACATATATCACTGGAAAAAATGATACCATAGATTAGACCGCAAAATCATCCTTGAGATTAATACATGTATCTTTAAATTAATGCATGGATAGTATGTATTCATTACATAAATAAAATGGTTTTTGGAAAATTAAAACAAGTGTACAGTTTGAAGTGAATACTTTTCAGCAGATTGCATGTTTATTAAGCCAGTTCTTATGGCATCCAGTTCCCTCATAATTCCTTGTTACCCTATTTTTCTTGATGGCCTTTTATACTTGATCTCACTTTTATCCCTCACACTGCCTGCCACTGTGCCTTCAGAGACTGTAGCTAAGACGGGGATGATCCTGCTGGCAGGGGAGATCACTTCAAGGGCCAACGTTGATTACCAGAAGATTGTGAGAGAGACAATCAAGCATATTGGCTATGATGACTCCTCAAAAGGTAAAGTGGGGACATCTGGTTATTGTTATTTTATCCACTTTGACATGACCACAGCATACTCAATATAATTTTCTATAAAGTACCATAACTAAAAAGATGTAGAATGCTAAAGGTTATGACAATAGTTACATTTTAACAATTGTTGCACAAGTTGTTTTACTGATTCCCAAACCTGAACTCGAATGATTCCTTGACCTGAAACAGCATGAGGAAGAGTCCAGATATTCTCAGACAAATAAAATGAATTTTATTTATCTATTTAAGAGACCATCCAGTTGTTCCTTTTGGACTCTACTCATTTGATTGATTTTTATTCGCTTGGTTAAATTGGCAAACACAAGTTTCATCCCCATTGATACAACACTCTTCTGAGAACTTGTCTCCCTTGTATAGAGCTGTGGAGGGAAACTGTGCATTTTTTTTCATCCATTTGTTTATATTTAATGACAGGGATGTTGTAGCACTGCTCTGAAGTAGCCATTCAAAAAAAAAAATCCTGGTTCCACTCTACTTTTATTTAGAATATTTAATCCCTCCTAGATGCTTTACAGTCAAACCTGAATAATTAAGATGAGCTCAGAAACAACGTAAGTAATTTTAAGTGAAACGATGAAAACAGTGGCTCTTCTGTTATCACAGGCTTTGACCATAAAACCTGTAATGTGCTGGTGGCTTTGGAGCAGCAGTCCCCTGACATTGCTCAAGGCGTTCATCTGGATCGCAAAGAGGAGGATGTTGGGGCCGGAGACCAGGTAGGAGAACAGGCTCTGAATGTGGTTCGTAGTACACAGACTGGTAACAGTGACTTGGTATTTACCAGTTAATTGTTGTCTAGTCATGCTTGTAAAGCACTTTGGGTACCAACTGGTGTATAAAAGATGCTAAACAAGTACAGTCCTTTTTTTTTTTTGACTTGTTACTGTTTCCCACAGGGTTTAATGTTTGGATATGCCACAGACGAAACAGAGGAGTGCATGCCCCTCACCATTATCCTGGCTCACAAACTCAATGCCAAGATGGCTGAATTGCGCAGAAATGGGGCCCTGCCTTGGCTCCGACCAGACTCCAAAACTCAGGTTAGAAAACAAAGCAGGACCATTGTTTCCATTTGTGTCCTATTAGACTGCTTGTTACTAGAGGCTTAGTGTGCATTTTTCTCCCCCATTTTGTACACCTTTTAAGAGCTGCAGCCCATAATTACTTAAATGATGCATGTCTATTAACTTGACAGTGGTTTCTTTTAAAGTGACAGACTAAAGAAAACATCAAATTGCTGGGCTTATCCAGACTTTCAAAATCTAAAACGAATCACTGCACAATTTCACAAGCTGTGAGAGGGAAGAATGTATTTTTGAAAAAAAAAAATATTGGTCATAAAATCTACACATCCAAATTTAGTGCAGTTCGAGCAATGTCTGTTTTAGCCCTGTTCACATTGAAGAGTTGTGACTTAGATGTAACTGAATTCTGCCAGTATACAGAAGGTCCTCAAGTCACCAAATCCTATTTTCTATACAGCAATCGTTGTACACTATTGTTGTTTAACCTTGGGTCGGGACCCCACATGGGGTTGCCTTGAATTTAAATGGGGTCACCTAAAATGTTTGGTTTAAAAACTAAACAAACAAACAAACTTAAAAATTAAAAATATAAGGTGAGTCGAGAGACGATCACAATACATAAAAGACATGACAAACCGTGAAGCTTATTTATCTGTCAAATGTTCATTGTGGTCAGTTTCAGATGCTACATCTTTTTAATAATAGATATATGAATTTTAAGTCTTAAGTTTGTAAGCAAGATTTAATATTTATTTCAGCTTTCATATTTACATTTTTGTGGCGAATACGTTGTTGGTTGAAGTGCAGGATGTGCTGTAAGATGATATATAAAGGGTAGGAAAATTTAACTGAAAACTTCCACCTTCTCCTTTTAAGTCTGACTGTATTATTTAATTAAGTGCATCTACACGTTACTGTTGCCCATGTAAACGTATAGGAGAGCGAGAAACATAATTATGATTCCTGCGTATGTCAAGTGCATGTGAGGTAATCGACAATAAAACCGACTTTGAAGTTTGGTTCCTGGAGTGGCTGTTGGTTCTATGGATTGGACTGTGTGCTTCAGATTGAAATAAAACAAAATGGAAAAACAGGTTTTTAAAATGTGAAGATAATGGTAGTCAGAGACTTACTACCTGTGCATTTATAGTGTTGATGAAATTGTAAAAAAAAACAAAAAAAAAACAAGAGGGCCAAGTTTGTGGAGCCATCTTACTGTCATACATAAAAATACAGCTGTTTCTCACATTGATGAGGTGTCACTCTTGCTGAAGTTTAAACATTTTGACCAGCTAACTGTTGTAAACGGTCTTGACCAGCTGACTGTAGAAGCAGGTGGCATGTCTCACATTCCAAAATCAGCCACTGGCAACTGAGACGAAGTAGAGGCTGCAACTTTTCCATTTAGTTTTCAGTTTGGCCTTGTTGTTGAACTGACTTGTAATGTGAGCTCACGAAAATGTATTTAATATGTTACAGTTGTTAAACAGATACTTTACTCTCGGTGTGAAAACATTTTCCACCAGGTGACTGTCCAGTACCGACAGGATCGAGGAGCCATGGTGCCGCTGCGCGTCCACACTGTGGTGGTGTCTGTGCAGCATGATGAGGGCGTCAGTTTGGATGAGATGCGTCACTCTCTGAAGGAACAGGTGGTGAAAGCTGTGGTTCCCAGCGGGTATCTTGATGATGACACAATCTACCACCTGCAGCCCAGCGGACGCTTTGTCATTGGAGGGCCGCAGGCAAGACCAGAAGTTTCTTAAAATGATCTTGGACTTTTTCTAAGATCCCTGCAACTGTTGGAGACCTTTTTAACTAAATGCAGAGTACATCACTCCAGGTCATATATTATATCTGTTCTTACCCACAGGGGGATGCAGGTGTGACTGGTCGTAAGATTATTGTTGATACTTACGGCGGTTGGGGGGCACACGGGGGCGGAGCTTTTTCAGGAAAAGATTACACAAAAGTAGACCGCTCTGCTGCCTACGCTGCTCGCTGGGTCGCCAAATCACTGGTGAAAGCAGGGCTGTGCAAGCGTGTGTTGGTCCAGGTCAGTATGTGGTTCTGTTTCTTCACAGTACGAGGCACAGTTTAGGTCGCATTGAATTCCCTTGGTCCCTCCCCTGCAGTCAGTACTATGCTCATGCCGTTTTTACAATATCTGTTCATGAAGTTCCAGACTATAATAAAGTGAATATACTTCATCTCATAACCTTCCAGACATGGAGAAATCACACTGGTCACTCAAAATGAGGAAAAACATAATAAGTTTGTTGTGAGAGCATTAAATCTGTGAAGGAACTGGAAGGTTCACTACTCTTAAACCGACAGACTTCATCTGATGTTACATAGGTTAGAACCTGCTTATTTCTGGATGTTTACTGATTCAGCTGACAGCATTAAATAACTAGAAAAGCACTCTGAGAGCACCCCCCCCCCGTATCGCCACCAAAATGAAATCAGTTTTTCCTGTTCACATTTTCAACAAATCTTGAAAATTTCATCAAAATCCATCCATAAGTTTTCGAGTTATCATGAACACAGACAGATATATGGTTAAACGCCGGCAAAAACATAACCTCCTTGGCGGAGGTAGTTATTTTTTAAAAATTACGTATAAAAACCAGGCACAACAAACGCTGCCCCTCGTGCATAGTGTACCATACTGTGGCATTGATTCAGCAGATGTCATTATGTCTAGTCATAGCAAATGTCACAGATATAGATGGGAAAGACACATTTCTGCCATTATAAGCTTAACCAAACAAATGAAGTGAACCAAAACAATACACCTTGCCTTCCCTTCAGGGGCGGGGGGGGGTTGTAAAGTCTGCACATTTGCTCAAGGGAAAAAAATCCTGTTTAACTGGAACTGTTAAAAAAAAAAAATTTCAATAATGCATTCATAATTATGTTTTGCAGACACCACAGAGCAGGTGAAAAGTTTTTCTGCTACCAAAATGTTACAGGACTGAATAGCAAAGTTTGCACATATGTTTGTTTTTTTTTTCCTCTTTAAAGGAATAGTTCACTATTTTTCACATTTTGAATAGCAGCACCGTCTTTACTCGGGTGCACCCACAGTGACTTACCCTCGACAGTGTCCTGTGAGATGAGTTCTGGTCCAGTTTTGGTCAAAGCGAAAGTAGTCCCGGCAGGTTTCCTGGGGACACCAAAATATGTGTTGCTTCTCAAAACGGTGTGTTCAAATGAGTGATTTATTTGCATAACAAAAACATCACGGAACAAAAACTCACACCTTGTAATTGCTTGGAGCTACTTTCTCTCAATAGCGATCAATGCACATTGTCACTGCTAACAGCTGTGCGCCTGCACGTAGAAGCTGCAAACACTGCTGAAGAACTGATGAAAGTAGTTTGCTCAAGCCCACAGCTGTTAGCAGTGACAACGCGCATTGATCGCTATTGAGAGAAAGTAGCTCCAAGCAATTACGAGGTGTTTTCATTATGCAAATAAATCACTCATTTGAACATGTATTGTTTTGAGATGCAATGCGTTTTATTTTCGTGACCCCAGGAAACCTGCCGGAATTACTTTCGCTTTGACCAGAACTCTGCTCACAGGACACTGTTGGGGGTAAGTCACTGGGGGTGCATCAGAGTAAAGATGTTGATTCTATACAAATTCATGTGAAAAATAGTGAACTATCCCTTTAACCTTTGGTCTTTTCTGTCTTATTTAGGTTTTGATGTGGTCCTGAATTCCTTGAACTACAGATAATCCATTTTGACTTCCATGTGTTGTAGGTGTCTTATGCCATTGGAGTTGCTCATCCACTCTCTGTTTCCATCTTCAACTACGGGACCTCTCAGAGGAGTGAGCGGGAGCTGCTGGAAATTGTGAAGAACAACTTTGACCTCCGTCCAGGAGTCATCGTGAGGTAATCCATGCCGTCGTGTTTTCGGTTTTCTTGAGTGCATTGTCGTATTGTTGACTCCTGGAACATTAAAGCTTAAATATGATTTGCCCAGCACAACAAATCCTACCCCCCTTGCACACATTTTACCTGTTTTTCCCCATCACTTACCATTGCAGAAACACATTTTTGGTCACAGTGACTTTTGACCTACATTTACCAAAATTTGATTGGATCTATTCTGGGCCATCTGGCACATGTCCTGAAAACTTAATGGAAATGGGTCCAGTAGTTTTTATGTAAAGCTGCTTAAAAAACAAACAAATTGACTCAAAACACAATACCTCTCTCCCCTTAGGGGTAGGGTAATAATACCTCAAATGTGTATAGTGCTTTTTAGGATACTCAAAGACTGTTTACTTTACAATTTGTTATGAATATTTAAAACAAAATCCATGTTTATTGCAGGGACCTTGACCTGAAGAAGCCCATCTATCAGCGCACAGCAGCCTATGGTCACTTTGGTCGTGACGTCTTCCCATGGGAGGTGCCCAAGAAGCTCAAATACTAAACCATCACCTTCCTCTCCCAAAAGGCCTCAGGTCCACCACAGGAGAAAAGAAAGCACCCGAGAGTCCATTTTCCACTTCATCTTCAGAGTTTTCCCTCCTTTTTTTTGTCTTCCACACTCACAGCCTCCTCTAATGATTTTTTTTTTCACACCTTACAACTCCCAAAATTCTAAATAGTTCACATCTGTTACATTCACTGAGGTGATGCATCCTTTTTATTTGTATTTTTTACATGACCATATTTATTACTTGTTTATTTCCTGTCAATGAATTAAGTTATGTCTCAACAAATCAATTTTGACTGCATATTTCCAAATCCTATTTATAGATTTCCTTAAAAGCCCCTTAGGGTATTTACATTAAGAATGGTAACAAGTATCTCGTGCTCTCCAACTTTTAAAATTCCACCTCCATCACATCTTTATGAAGGTGAGGTACATTTTGTAGCTACACTTTTCAGTTCAGCTTATTGCCATTTCTTTTTAACCAGTTTACCATCCCAAAAACATACCTCTCCCTCATATTTTAAGCATTGGTGGCACAAATGGTTGAAGATGGCCTTACATGTCTCAGATATGCCAGCTAAGTAATATTTCCTCTTCACTTTAAAAAAAAAAAAAAAAACAACCATCTGCAGCTGCTTCAGACCCATGTTTTTCTGACGTTTTACAGAGAAGTCAGAAGCTGCTAATGACCTAGTGGTTATGTTGGGCTGCACGATGAAAACGGTCTTTTTTTATTAAGTTAGTTTACGTGCGATGAGATTATTCAGATGTTAAAGTGTGATTATTGCATTGACCAACATGAGTCAGTGCCGACCCCCTTGTCTAACAGAGTCTGGGTGTAGCTACAGAGAAACCTGGGCTCAGTTTAGTCTGTGGGGCGGTGGCCTTTTCCCATCACAGCACCATGTTCTGATTTATAGCATCACTGTAATGTGGGACCTAACTGTATGACCAGCAAGTACCAATGAAAGAAAACTGCTCGGTGTCGAAACGTACACCATTTTAATATCTGCACATACAATATTGAAAATGCCAGACAAATTCAGCTGAGTCGCAGTGCGCTCAGATTAGTGAATGTAAGGTTCTGTGTTTGCTTCCGTCTTTTAATTTTGCACTGATGGTGACGCTGGATCAGATTTTGAAACTTTGCGTTTGAGAGCGCCTGCTGGAATTGCACTGCACATTTGCTGTTGGCTTGTACAGAATGGAAAACCACAATTT
The DNA here is from genome assembly GCA_020466265.1 of Siphamia tubifer. Lineage (NCBI taxonomy): Eukaryota > Metazoa > Chordata > Actinopteri > Kurtiformes > Apogonidae > Siphamia > Siphamia tubifer. The sequence continues at coordinate 21,520,984 of CM035794.1, read as the reverse complement.
TCAATGTGAATGATGAAGTTATTCAGAGTACTTTAGGCACAACATTATAAAGTACTGTCCCACATCATTTGTGGCTTGAAGTCCAAGAGAAAATATGAAGTTTCCAATGAATGTTAAGGTTGCAGGTTACATTTTAGTCTATTTATTTCTTTTATAACATCTTTTGCATTCTTTGTCATGTGACTGAACAGCCGTAGTTTAGATAATGAAAATGGTGATTCCTTGGGATGAACACTCCATATTTAATTGAGGTTAGAGCGTCTGTCCACAAAATGGTTCATTTAAAAAAAAATAATAAAAAAAATAAAATGGTGCCTGGCCTCCCTTGCACACATTTTACCTGTTTTGCCCTACCCCTTATCGTGAAAAAATGTTTTTGGTGACTTTGACCACCTTGCAAATTTTATGGAAATCGGTCCAGTAGTTTTTGTGTAAGATTGCCACGAAATAAACCGACTCAAACACAACACCCCTCTCTCCTTTGGGGGGGTAGGGAAAAAAATGAGTCACTCGATTCTGATCTAAGTATTTGAAATGATCCTCAGCATTTAGATAGGTGTCACTGTATCCTTATAAATAACACTGACCTGTTCCTTTTACTGATGCTGAAATATTCGACATTGTGCTTTTGGCATCTCCCTGTGACTAGAAGTGTACTACAGAGAAACTTCCGAAAGAAGCCACTTGGTGGCGCCAAGAGCATCTTAGTTTTTATTTTATTTTTCCCCCAGTTATTCATCCACAGACGGGACCAATAATCGGTTGGCGCTGTACAGAGAAACCAACCTGTTTACATGGTCTTCTTTGGAGGGTTTTTAATCCATTTTTAAGTCTTTTTTTTTAATTATTAATTGTGAAAATGATTCAATCAGTGTCATTTCTGAATATATGAAGTGCCTTTTCTCTGTATTTAAAATGCTCCTGTTCCTACTCCCTAAAACTTTTATTCCTTTATTATTAATCTACTACCCTGTGGTTGGAAAATGTCCATGTTGAATAATTCATACTCGTTTAGTTTTTCTTTTAAACCCTTCAAATAAACTGCACTGTTGCATGTGTTTATAGGCTGCATGTGACATATTTGTCTTTTTTTTGTTTTTGTCTGTTTTCTACTCAATGGTGCAGGTTTAAATATTTCATTAAGTAAGGGGAAAACCTGAATGTAATTAAACCAGTTAATATTACATGTGATCAATGGAGAACATATAATCACAGGTCAGATGACATTCACTTTCTAGATACAAAACCATGAAAATGGTTTCACTTCTGCGTCATTCTAACCCATTGTTCTACATTTTTATTTCCGTCTTTATTTTCTCTGCTTCAGAGTGAAAAAGTTGGATTGTAACTTTACACTTAAATTTATTTATCTCAAGCCTAAACCTGAAAAACAAAACACTTTGTTAGCTTCGACTTCGAATCACTGTCTCTACTTTGAAGTATTTATAATATAATATATAATATATATATATAATAATAATAAAGTACAAATCTGCAGGAAAATAAACACATTTTAGCACATGGACTTGGTTAATAATATTTAATACCTAATGAAGATCCTGTCATATACGTTTGTTCTTCATAGTAAATGCAACATGCAGATATTTTGAACACATCTGATTTTGATGGATCACAAGTCATTAAATGTGAAATAAGCTTTAGAAAAGGGTCTCATTACAAAAACAGAGGCATCACATGTATAAGTCAAGCATTTAAAATATTAATCTTGTTTATACAGTTAATACTTTCATATCTTCAGCATTCCTTAAAGCATAGATAATCCTTTTGTCTGATTTATTGTAGAAATAAATCCATCTTTTCTTTGCTCAGTGCAGACCATATATACCATGCAAAACCGCAAACAGATAGCAAATCAGTATCAAGACAAACTTGTACAGGAAACCACCAACGACAAGGAACCAAAGGAATATTTGCAGTTCGGTGGTGAAAGATATGCATCAGCTGTGGAAGACCTGACCTGAAAAAACACATAAAGTGGGTTTATATTGTACATTTTGCTTTTATTTAATGGCTTGAATGAGTTTTTTCCCCACTTACCTTAATTTCTTAGATCATGTTCAGAGGCTTCCAGGCAAATTTCTTACAGTAGAAAACAGTCTGTCCAGGGGAAATTGGAATATTTTTTTAATAACATGAAAAAACTCATCCAGGTAACATGTTTGTGATTTAATAACCATTTACTTACTCCACATTTGACGGCCGTGTCGAAGTCTTTGCACCTGTACGTTGTCAGAGTGCATGGATCTAAGGATAAGAATGAAGTCAGAAGTGATTATTCCATGTCATCTGTATTTAACAGGGTTCATACACACTTTAACAAATACTTTTACATTACTTCTCCATGACTACATACTCCTAAAAATGCAAGTCGACTTTAAACAGTAAGAATGAAAATTTCAAGTGTTGTGTTAAAGTTTACCCTCAGAGGTTTAACAATAAAATGAATGCCAATGTGTGGTTCAACATTAAATTAACATATATATATATACACGTCCCAGTGAAGCCTGACATTGTTAAATCCACACTTCCCTGGCATGTACATTTAATTTGGGCTAGATTTTAGTCCATACCGACTTCACCAACTTTCTGGGTGTTTTTACTTTTCCAAAACTTTTCCAGGCCTGGAATTAGCATTTTTCAAATTCCAAAACTTTTCCAGGTCTTTTCAAAATGTATGAACCCTGATTTAATGATAGTGTGAGCGGCATAAATCACATAGGGTTATGGTGTTTTCTGATGCTACATAGTATATAAATATATAGGTCTGATTATATTATTTTTTGTCATTTTGGAACTTATGCATCTTATGTAGTATCACTATATGATTTGATTTGATTGAATATATTAAAGTGTCCTGCACAACAGTGCCCAGCTGACATGGGCTTACATATACACCTGAAAATCTGTACTTAGTTTTCTACAGACCACCATACATTTAAACGGGATAAAGAATACTGTGTCTCCTCTCTCATGCCAAACACAGAAAATTTGCAAAAGAAAAAAACTTTACTAAACCAATAAACATCTGCGTCATTTACACGATCAAATAAATGTTTTCTTAAATTTGAATAATATGGACAATATAAAACAAAATGCAACTCGTTACTATAGATGGACAGTCTTTCAGTTCATACTTCATCCTCATCATCTGGTCAAAAAAGTTACATAAAAAACCTGAACATTGACCTTTTGACCTCAGTGTTCAGTTTCATTTTTCACATCTGCATACAGACATGACCACAGGTAAGGAACATACATGTCACCTATTTTCTCTGTTCGGGTCCTTAAACTGTTCACCCTGGAGCAAAAAACAAAGATAGACTTGGGCGTTAAATCAAAGCAGACAGTGTGAGCAGTCTTATTTAAAGCAGTTCTATAAAGAGTTTTAACATGTGACTTTTCAGCTAGTTGACAGTAATTTAGTTAATCATGTTTTACAATGCAGCATCTAACACTTATTTTTTGCACACAATCTACTATGATATTAGTAATTTAATGCATTAAGATACACTTTTAAAGACTTGCTGCGTCATACTTATATTCCATTATACAAAGTACAGTATCACAACCACATATATATGACAAAAAAATCTGTTTGTCATTATTTTGATGATTAATATTATAAATATAAAGTAAAGTGTTACACAGTACACAGAAATGGAGCATTCTGCACTGAGACATGAAATATATATCATCAGGGACAAACATTCTATTCTATTTTATTCTATGGCTACTTTCCTTGTTATTCTATAAGATTAAATTGGAGTTGATTCCACATGTACAAGTTTGTGTTACTGCAAATACTTATGGATGTGACTCTGATGGAACTAGATGTTATTTTGTTGTATGTAGTTAAGTTGGGTTTTGATTGCAGGTCTTATAACAGTGCTTTGGAACCAGGTGTGTGTGTGTATATATTTGTATTCCTATCTTTATAAGGACATTGATATGTCTACACAGTCATGACATGGGGACCTCTGACACCCACGAGGGTTAAATATAAATGCAGGTGCAAACAGTGTGAAGTCATTCATTCATTCATTATCTGAACCCGCTTTTTCACAGGGGTCACTGGGGGCCTAATCCAGCTACAATGGGCGAAGGCGGGGTACACCCTGTATGAGACGCCAGTTCATCGCAGTGCTGAACATACATACACAAACAATCACTCTCACATTCACACCTATGGCCAATTCTTTTAGATTAACCAATTAACCTATCAGTGCATGTGTTTGGATGGTGGGAGGAAACTGGAGTGCCCGGCGAAAACCCACGCGGACATGGGGAGGACATGCAAACTCCACACAGAAAGGTCTGGTGTGGGATTCGAACCAGGGTCCTTCTTGCTGTGAGGCACGAATGCTAACCACTGCATCACCGTGCCGCCCACAGTGTGAAGTGTTCACATTTATTCAAATGGTGTTGCCTATAAACCCTTTTTTCTGGAAGTCCCCATAAAGCATGGGGGAAACAGGTGCAAAGCAAAACATAGATTTTTCCAAGGTTTCATGATATGAACTTTTTTCCCCCAATTTATTTTAGTTTTTTATTTGAAATTTTTTATGCATTTAATTTAGTTTTTATATATTTACACCTTTTAATTTAAAAAAGTAATTTGTATTCATATATATATATATATATATATATATATATATATACACATACACACACATACATATATACATATATGATGTGTTTACAGTAAAGTACAGATACCTAAAAAAATCAGTACAGTAACAAAGTGCTTATACTTAGTTACTTTCCACCTCTGGAACTGGAAGTAGCTTTAATGAAAGACTGAATAACTGCCCACTACAGTCAGTGACAGACTTTCACTTTGGCAAACCCAGGAAATTGCCTCGCGCCCCCATCAAGCTGCCCTCCATAGGGGTTCCCAATCTGAGCAGCAAAGTCACAGTAAACACAAAACAAACTCATTTTAATTTGTTACTGATGTAAAGTCTGTGGGGAAAAAACTAAATAACAGCAGAACATACTGAATTAATGTCTAAATAATATTTGTCCCATTACACGTAACCCCCATCTGTTGTCTCTCTCACACACACACACACACACACACACACACACACACACACACACACTCCCTCTCTCCCACTGCTTTGCCTGTCACTCACCCTTATGGAATGAAAAATGGACATTTGAAGATTGAGGACTTTACTAGTTTCTCTTGGTCTCTCTCTGTCTGTCTCTTTCTTGTCTATCTTTGTCTCTCTCTCTCTCTCTCCATCTGTCTCTGTGTCTGTGTCTCTCTGTCTCTCTTCAAGTATGAGGGCCCCCAAATAGCTAGATCCGCCCCTGGCTACAGTAAAGTGTTATATAATTCGGTGTGTAGGCAGTGACATTAGTGAAGACTGACCGACAGGTGTTGCTTCCAGGCCTTTACACTGGCGGATGAGGGTGCAGATGGCCTGAGGCGTGGTGTAGCTCGTGATGGCATCCAGCACCTTCTTAGTGAACTTTGACACCACAGCCTCACATTGATCTTTGTAATAAGCAGGCAGAATATGACAGATGTCTTCCACTGCGCGGATCACAGCAGACTGTAGAGGATCAGGATGTAAAGTACAGAGTGAAGTGAGCGTGCAGACGTCAGAGCTGTCTGGCGACATCATGGTGTCTGCGTGGGTGTGAAGCACAAAGGACTACTGTGGTGTGTTCATGTTCTCGCACTTCTTAGCTGTGACTCACCTCTGTCCTTTGTTTTGGGAGTAAATCCTCCAGAGACTTGATAAGAAACTTGCAGAAGGTACACTGTGATGTGGGCAGCACCTGATAAAAGCAAAGACACATAAGTCTGACCGTGTTTCCGGTGGCAGACTTTCAATTTGCATTTACTAATCCACCCCCCCCCCCCTCCACACACACACACACACACACATATACTATTATTATGGAATGGTCGTGGCAACATAGAAAATGGACATTTGCAGATTGAGGACTTTACTAGCTGCAACCTTTAACTCATTCTGTCTCTCTCTCTCTCTCTCTCTCTCTTGTTTGATGTTAGTAGTAAACATAATTTTGGCAAATGCTGGAGTAATCTGAAACGTAGGCTATGTCCGCACGACCAGTCCTGTCGCCAGACCTTAGTCTTAAGATGGTGCTTATGAGATCCACCATGTGGGCACCTCTATTATTAGGTTATTTCTCCTGGTACAGTTCAGAGTATAGTTTAACGTTCTATTATACATCTTCAAGGCCATCAATGGTCTAGCCCCACCCTACCTCACTGAACTTATTACAATCCACAAACCAGTCAGGACGCTACGGTCTTCTGATCACACATCTTTGGTTGTCCCCAAATTCAAATCTAAAAAAATATATGGTATTTGCAGTTTTTGGCCCAAGGCTGTGGGATGTGCTTCTAGCACAACTACAATCACTAACTGAGCTAGCTGTTTTTAAATCTCAGTTAAAAACATTTATTTAGGTGAGCGTTTAACTTCTTTGGCTGAACCTCCTCATCAACACATCCTTCTACGACTTCTACTACTTCAACTTGTGTGTAAGGTTACTGATGTTGGGGTTTTAAACCAATTACACTGGTTTAATTATGTAGCCAAACATTCAAACAAAGTCACACTGTTTTAATATGTATGTCTAAGTGATTATCCAACGCTGGAAGTTTTGACACAAAGCGAGTACAATAAAATGAAATTAGGATGATATTTATCCATTTATTTAGGAAAAGACACCGGACAGCGCGCTCCACCTAGAGGGATTCCAGCTGATTTGCACTGACTTGCACATTACCCTCACAGAATTGCACATTACATATTTTACTATATTTATTTTTATCTTATTCTATCTTGGTGCATACTTAGCATTTTTATTATATTTTTATATTATATATATATATATATATATATATATATATATATATATATATATATATATATATATATATATATATATATATATATATGTATATATTTTATTTTATTTATTTATTTTTTTTATTGATATACTTTATGTTGAATGTTGCAGCGTTACGCCGAGACAAATTCTTAGTTGTATACTACATGTGTACTATACGAACAATGGCAATAAAACTCTTTCTGATTTCTGAGATCAGTGACTGTGATCTGGCTTGGGGGGGCGGGTCCAGCATATTGGTGGTCGTGCACGGTCCCCTAAGGCCCGACAACAGTGACGGGTCTGCAAACGCAACACAACGTCCAATTTGGGAACAGATCAGTAAAATATCACGTAAACATGACAACGAAATGCATGCTGAAAATGATGCAATACACATGCCACACCTCTAGGTGTGCTGTAAGAATAAATAACGCGCATATGCATAAAACGCCCCCCTAGAAATAAACAGCAACCAGAAGGTGTGTGTAGACGGCTGTTTTCCTTCAATAACGCAGGTAAAGTCAGCAGTGACTGCAGCTCTGCTCCTACCACTACTCCTGTAATGCAGGTCACATTGTGGCCATGCAGTATTGGTTCATTGTGATTATTTTATTTCAATTTACACCAATGGTATAACAGGTGCCAAGTAGAGATGTTATTTGGTGTATGTGTGTTTCAAAAATGAGGGCTCCATGTCTATATTTTTCCTAGGGACTCAAAATGGCTAGATTTGCCCCCGCGTCAGAAATGTGCTTTGGGATAGTGTCTCTTCCATGTTTTACTTCATTGACATCTTGGTTGGTCACAGCAGCTTCGAGGGCCTGCTTCATGAAGTAGCTGAGCATCTTCTCCCGCGTCTCACTGGAGCTGCACAGCCCGAGGAGTTTACACACTTCTGCTGGTTTCTTCAGGATAAGAAATGAGACTGTTTGTGTTCATGAAGCACCAAAGCACACATCATTATTACAGACTGAAAAGGCCAATGAAAAGCCAAACATCCTTGAACTTACAACAACCATAGTAATAAAGTTGATGACCATTGGGAATATCTTCTCCACCTCCTCTTTGCAGACTGCTCCAGTGGTGACAGGTCCAGGCAGGTGGTCACATATCATTTCAATGTCACCCATGATCTTTTTCTGGAATAAATCAGTCAAGTATGTGACCTGTTATGCTGCTCTACAAGTAAAATGTTTCTGGAATAAAATGAATGAAATGTGTGTTACTGATAAAGAAAACTCAAGTCTAAAATGTTGTCTTAAAGTCTTGGTACAAAATGTGAAATTCTGCAAATTAACAGTAGAATAGGTTTTAGTCCAAAGGAATATTGGTCTCAGATCTACTTCAAAACACTGTCTGCACATTATGATCCATTCACTTTACAGGTTCTTTCTAGTGGAATATTTACTAATCCATTGTATACATGTACATTATTCTACGGATGTTGCGACAGCTCCCATTCACTTTGAATGGATGTTCCCAGTGTTCTGCGGGAGAATGTTTTTCAATAACCGCCCGCTGCCAATGGCAACGAGTTTTGTCACTTCAGATTCACGGTACCATATCACTCCGCAGGTAGTTCAGCCACTTTGAAAGTAAATATTCGCTATGTTTAACGGTTATTTTATCCAATCTGAGTAGTAGGGCCCACGTCTGCGGAGTTTTTAAGCAGATCAGAGGTAGCAGCGGCTAGACAGCAGTGCGACAAAGTAGTCTATACAGTGCCAGTGGAGTGTTGCTTAGGAACAACAATAACGTTTCAACTGGACTACTTTTTCTCGACAAAAGCCATCGTCTATAGGAATAAATTCTTAATCATTTTGGTAAACAATTGCCTCTCAAAATAAACAATAATAAGCTGTGATAACCCGTAGAATAAGTAGGATAATGTATTTCCCACGCATGACTATTGTAAAATATTCCCCTTCGGGGCGGAACAATACCCCTCAGCCTCTGGGGTGCTGTTCGAACAGCGTGGGCAACACATTATCCTGTACTAATATCTGAAGCAGATAATTAAAAAAAAGTTGAGCAGTGTAATTGTTTTCTACATTGAGGATTCTCCCCAGATAGTATTTTAGAAGTGTGACACCTCCTAGTTTCAAGCTGAGCGCATACAGTACTGCAACACTGTGCTAGCAAACCATACCTGCTAACATTTCAGTAGCAGAATCCGGGAGATTTTTGCTGAGGTGGTGACTGATAAATACCTTTGAGACTGTTTTTATCCAGAAATATTGTATTTCTTCAATGGATGGCATGCAATGTTAACTTTACATTAACTTCATTCTCACTTTAGTCACACATCACCGACATTTACTTTAAATTCCCGCTACTTTCCTATGAATATGAGTTCACTTACGAGTTTACTTCCGCCAACAGTCATGGAACTGTGACGTCACGTGTCTTCAAACGGCCAATAGAGGACAGACATGTATGGCTGGGCGTCATATTGAGGATATTGAATTCTTACAAAAATAATTGTCATCTTATAATAGTTATAAAGTGACATCGGTGTAAATCAGTCATTTTAATTGTAATATTATTTTTGTCTAATGTTGTATTTTCATGCAGGTGCAGCTTATCTTCACTTTTAACCACAGAGGAACAGAGATATTTGAGGTGCGAAACATAAACTAATTATCAACTTTTATTCATAGGAAATGGGAAGTGGGATAACACCAAAACTGTTCACTTGAACACACTGTTTCTGTTTATATATTAACTGATAACACAACTTTTACATGTGAAAGAATGTGCACAAACTTAGCAAACTGACAAAAGATGAAGGTTTATTATTTGATTAAAGTAGTTCAAGAATGTGTTAATCTTAGCCAGTCAACATCACAGTGTCGGTGTATAAATACTGAGCCTGTGGAATGTATTTCCTGCCCTGATAAGTTTAGTTCTCACCTGGACGTCTGTGTTGGAAAGCAGGTCACCAATGAGTTCAAATATTTTGGTGCAGTCCTGGCATGGGTTTCCATTCTGCAACATTAATAAAACACACACACACACACACACACACACACTTCTATTTAGCACAGATCAGGAGTTCTCAGATATGAAATTTTTATGTCGATGCACATGGTGTATTTTATGCAGAAGAAACATACAGTTGTGGAAAAAATGATTAGACCATCCTGTGTTCTTCAATTTCATATTTATTTTAATGCCTGGTACAACTAAAGATAACTATTTGTTTGGAGAAATATAATTATAAAAGCAAAAAATCGCTCATAATAGTTTAATTTCAGAGCTACGTCTATCCATTGTCCATGTTTTCTTAATAACAACCCCTGCCAGGACGGCCTCAGGGTCACAAAGACACACAAACCTCCCCACCATGACGAGATAGCAACAAGGGTGTTTTTTTATGAATTTTTTGATTTTGTTTTTATTTGTAGTCCATTTTGGTACTTGCCAATGCTTTCTGTTCATGGCTTTATTACCTCCGCCAAGGAGATTATGTTTTTGCCAGCGTTTGTTGGTTGGTTGGTTGGTTTGTGTACAAGATAACTTAAAACTTATGGATGGATTTTGATGAAATTTACAGGATATGTTGGTAATGGGGAGATCTGGAAATGATTTGATTTTGGTGGTGACCTGGGGGTGGGGGGTGCCTACCTTGGTGGAGGTCTGCGCTCTCAGAGTGAAGTTCTAGTTCTAGATCTGTTCATTGTTTACTAGCCTATTATACCTCTGTTTTACTATATGGAATGTTTATATTTCAGTTCCAAAATGGTTATTTACTCAGTTTTTAGTTGTGTTCATTTCCATCCAATACATCCAGTAATTAGAAAGTTATACAGCTTGCACCACAGTGTTTTCCATATATTGTTTGTTTATTGTTTGTTGACTCGTGAGCAATCCCAATTAATGAATTGTATCAATAACAGTAAAAAGGGCAGCTTTAGGTATCATGGCTAGTATCCTGCTGTAGGAGTCAATATTTCTCACATCTGCATGTATTTGTACTTTGGATTTATTACCTCCACCAAGGATGTATTACGTTTGAGTCTGTTTGTTTGTCTGACTGTCAGCAGGATTATGGAAAAAGTTCTGAAAAGACTTTGATGAAATATTTGGAAATGATAGATAATGGGTCAAGGAAGAACCCATTAGATTTTGAGCAATGAAGGTCAAAGGTCAAGGTCACACTAAAGGTCAACAGCTAAAGCACATCAGTGGTAACATCTCAGGATTCAGACAAGATAGAATCTGGTGTTTTTTGTTCATTCACATCGTCTCACCTTCAGACATTAAGATGGTTCAACACCTATGGCTGCATCATGTCACATGTGAATGAAAAATCAAGCCTTGGTGGAGGTTTGCTGTCTCTGACTGCTTTGTTGTTTGTGTCTGTCATATCAAAATAATATTTTTAAATGTTTTACTTGCCCTGTTTGCTTATATAAAAAGGTCAATGTAAGTGAATTTAGGCAAATGACTCAGAAAAGTGTAAAAAACAATTTCTTTAAATATATACTTTCATTAGGTTAAGTTTTATTGTTACATATTGAGGGAAAAAGTCAGTCTATACAAGGGGATACATATTAAATTACTGTTCAACTCATTTGCATATTCAAAGTAACTTATAATATTAAAAAAAATCTACTTTTCTTGGATACTCTAATTGCATAAAGTTTTATTGTGATAGGGGTAAAGGGATAAAAAAAATAAGCTTATTTGGATGTAATTGTCCAGACATATTGGCACACATCTTGAATTGATAGAAATTAAAGGCATTTTCCCAACCAGGATTTCTCAGGACTTTTAGTATGTTGTTCTGAATACCTCATAGAAATAATCTGTGGTGGATCCAATATTAGTTAGTTCTTCATTGCAGAATCATTGATGGTCTATTTTTTCATCACTATATGTAGTTCCTTAATTGGTTGATTAGAATAGATGACTAACTTCCTGATTTTGAAGAACATTGCTAATATTTTGTCTTGTAGTAAAGCCTTCCTTTGAGTTTCCTTCCATTGTCACATACAGAATGTTCTCCTTTTTTTAGTTTAGTTGCTTTCATTTTTCCATTTTTGGTGATGGGATTTTTGGTTTAGATTTTTTCTTTGCTCAGAAAATTAATTCCATTCAATTTCACTCCAAACTATGTGTGTTAATACAAGCACAAGCACAAGCACATAGCTGCAGCATTAAATATACATATTACCTTTTACTGACGCAGGTCTTAAAGTTTGAGTTACTTTATAAATTATTGGTATTTTAACCTGCATCAATACCTCCTATTATACCAACAAACTCAAAATTTAACAAACATAACAGTGAAATGTAACATACATATTAGATGTTGCAGTTACATGAATATAAGGTATCATATACATATCATAGAAAATGGGAATTGGGATAGTACCAGCAACAGATATAGTCTTCAACGGTAAAATGTAACATAAATATTAATGCAGCAGTAAAGTGAACACAAAATATCATATTTTCTAAATAAAAACTTTTTTTTAAAAAAATCTACATTTTAGGACCATTTTATTGTGCAATGACATTTTTTTTCAGATCTATTAAGATTTTCAAAGCAGCAACATTAATTTGTGGATTTTCACTGTATTACAACTTAAATAGAAGATATGAATACTTCCACCCATGTGTGTGTGTGTGTGTGTGTGTGTGTACATACGTAAGTACGTACGTACGTACGTCTTTTATAATTTGTAGAACAAAATATAACTTCCTGGATAAATGATGTAACTCAGTTTTTAGTGAGTGGGCTACACACAATACACTTACATCACATGCCTTAATTAAAATGTGCATGTATATATTCTTCTTTTTGTGCACTTTCAATATTTTGTCAAAATCATGACTCACTGTTGAATCATCCAGGTCCGTTTGCAAACCACTGGTATCAAAAGTCAGAGTGAGATCTGTGAAAGAGATTGTTCATTAAGTAAAATTCTCTCCATGAATTACACAATTCTGTCTTTTTTATTGTGTGGTGTTTTTTTTGTTAATTATCTTACCACAGCTTTGGAGTCCAATAAAGAGAAACAAAGCCACCTTGAGCGACACCATCTTCTCTAGTTTCTGGGCTTTGTCTTTAATGTTGTCCTTCTCAGAAATGTTGCAGAAACAAGTCAGTGCAGCTTTTATCAGATGGGGGTCCACATGACACGACAAGCCCCCACCTGCCAGAAAAAAGGAGCACCTATAATATTATTTTCAGGGCGTTTACTTAAGGGTTTTTTTTTCTCTCCCGCAAAATAATGATAATATTAGTCAACTTTCATATCCAGTTCCTCTCACCAGAAACCTTGACCGGTGTTATTTTAAAGAAGAAGTGCAGTTCCATAACAACTACACATTGACTCTGCTGTTACATCCTCTTTATTTGTTTCATTTCACATTTAATTTTTAGGATGGACATTTACTGAAAAAGTTCTACATTATCTCTTTAAAATATATGTGCATCATTTACCAGCAGAACCTTTACAGATCAGTTTAATTCTATTTTATTGGTTTTTAGTTGTTAGTTTATTATGAAGAACTTAGCTTGGAGTGCTGCAAGAAGAGCTGGACGACTCGCTGTTGAGGCTTTGCAGGCCACTCACTTTTGGGAACCCTTAAACTCCTCGGAGTGAAAAGTCTGCAATTTAAAACAGCCATCAATAAAATCTTAGAGCAGGGGTGTCAAACTCATTTTATTTCAGGGACCACATAAAACCAAATTTGATCTGAATTGGGTCGTACCACAAAAATAATAACATAAATAATGTCAACTCCAAATTTTCTTCTACGTTTTAGAGCAAAAAAAAAAAAAAAAAAAAGTTAAATTATATGATGAAAATGTTCACATCTACCAACTATCCTTTAAAACAATGTGAATATCATGAATAAACCGACACTTTTTCAGAAAACTAAAGGCAATTTTAATAAGATCATGTCTCAGTTTATCATTTATAATGTACAGATTATTTATTAGTGGATCTACAAACACACAAAATATTTAATGACAGGCAGAACATTGTTAAAGTTAGACTTCAGACATTTCAAAATGTGTTTTTTTGTGAAATAATAGTTTGTTTTAATTTAAATACAGTAAAATGACATGAAAAACCTAAAATTAAATTATCAGTATATTCACTATCATTTTTGTATTTCACAAGTCTATCCCAGGGGGCTAACTGGAAACTTTCGGGGGCCCGGATTTGGCCCCTGGGCAGCATGTTTGACACCCGTGTCTTAGAGGCTGCAGAGATCTGGATCCCCAGGGTGTATGAAGATGAAAGACCCAAAACATGACCCTGGGTTCTTCACTGAGGATGTGTCCAAGCAGCACCAGTAGGTGTATTTAAAATCTAGTTGCATTTTAATTGTTTTGTTTTTTACCTACTTGATATGTCTGTGAAAAGTGTGACATAAATAAAGGTGATTTACTTACTAACAGTTTTGTTTAATGATGTGTACTGGAATAAACCTCTTCCCACTATGAAACTGTTTTTTATTAATAAATCTCATGTTTGCTGCTGTTTTAAGATTCCTCATCAGTTTTTACACTAACAGCTTCTGTATGAGATTTGATCCGTTCTAGTGATGTTAATAAAACACAGACCTGTAGAAAATAAACTGAAACAAATCCCCAGGCCTTAAGACTCATGAACAATTAAGATATGATTAAAGTAGGAAAATGTTGGACCCTTCTTATGAGTATGATGTAAGACAAAGGTAATTATAGCTTCCTTTTTCACAGTTATTAAATTGTACTTTGTTTCATAATAATATTTAAGAAAATAACTGAATTAAAACACAGTCATAACAAGTAGGTTTAAGATCCAAGGTTCTTTATTTTGTTATTCCTTTGGTACAATATTGTACCCCAGTATAAATAAGAATCCCATACAGTGGATTAAAATAGATAAATGGAAACCATGGAAACAAATGCACTGATAATCACTCTGAAATGGCCCAAAGGTGTGAATGTGAGAGTAAATTTTTGTCTATATATGTTCAGCCCTGTGATGAACTGGTGACATGTCCAGGGTGTACCCCACCTTCACCCTTTAGTAGATGGTAAAGGCTTCATGTGACCCTAGTGAAGATAAAGTGGGTTCAGAAAATGAGAGAGAAATAGAATAGAATAGAATAGAATAGAATAGAATAGAATAGAATAGAATAGAATAGAATACATCCTTATTATTCAGTGAAGTAATTTGTTCCTTTGGCAAACCAAACACACAAACAACAAGGAGGAACCTCCTTGTTTTTCTGTTCTCATCTATGTTAAATGTACAAATAGAAATAAAAAAAATGATTCCTGTTCAATTTCCTCATGCATTAAATGAAATAGGAGACAGTGGTTCACCTGATCTGGTGACAGACCTGTGTACAAACTGGTCAGTTTACTTCCATTGTCTTTGACTTCTTTTGGTTGAACATCATGTATGAAATGATGAAATGTCAAATCTATTTTAAAATCATCACGATGTTTGTTTCAGTGGAGAACAAACCAGAGCTTTGAATATCTGATGATACACACCGAGATGGTCCTGCATGGAATTAAAACTATGGGTCAAAGTATGTGACAGTGGTTATAAAACAAATCTGTTAGCTGACCTCATTGGCATTTTAAAACGTCTTGTTCCAGGTTTCAACTTCTGCATCAACCTACAAATAAACTTTTCTTTCTTTATAGAAGTGGTTCCCACAGCTCTCAGAGGTGGAGACCATCTGTGGACCCTCCTGCAAAGACAAACCTTTTGGATTAGCAGGCTAAGGGTAACGTCCTACCCAGGCCTTAATGAAGAGTGTGACTTTTCCCGCTTCTTATGATACATGTACTGTATGTACGTGTGTGTGTGTATGTCTACACACACACACACACACACACACACATATATATATATAATTTTTTAATTTATCTATTTACTTCATTGAATTTTTATATTTATTTTATGTATGTATGTATATATATGTACATATATGTGTATGTATATATATATATATATATATATATATATATATATATACATATATATAAATGATATTATTATATTATTTTATTTATTTATTATTATTTTGACATTTTTCATCTACTTAGTTTTATTTTTTTATTTTTTTTTAATTAATTGTCTTCTCAGTTTACCAGTCACATGATGTAAAGACTCCACCCCCTTTGACACCTATGGGTGCCTATTTAATCTGTGATCTACTTTGTTTTGTATATGCCCTGATGAAGGCCTTTTGGGCGCAATGCGTACGCTGATGTGTTTTTAGTAATTGTCTTGTTATATAAAAAGCTTTTTAATTTTATATTTTTGAAATGTCAGAGTGCCTCTGCTCCTTCCTCCTCTTCTGGACTTTGACTTCAGCCGGTACAGATGAGCATCTGCTCCTCTCCGTCTCCTGAGCGTCATAGCCCTTTTGTGCCTCCTCAAAACTCTTCTGTTTGATTCTGATGTGAACCTCATTTGGTCATTTCTACAAACATGTCTCCTTACAAATGACTGGATGGCACAGACAAAACACTGACACCTGTTTCATACAAATCAAACAGAATCATACATATTCCAGGTGTCAGTGCTACAGTATATTTAGTAGCAGGATCTTATATTTCAGAGCAGAACAGGTTTGGCAGGTTGTGTGCAAGGGCTGGGTGTATCATGTCTTTAAAAAGGTTGGCAGCTGTTATAAAGCCATGAAACTGTGTGTTCTGTTTCAGCTTGTGTCTGTGTTCTCCTCTAAACTGGTCAGTCTGATCTCAGACACAGCAGCGCCCTCTGTTGTACATCATCATTACCTGAAATTGAAATACTTACAGGCCCTGTTTACATTAGTTTTTATTCCTGTTTCATTCAGAATAATAGTTAATTCCACTTTAAGATGACTATATAAACACCTAATTCCAATTGAAAATGATAATTCTAAATCAAACTTAATTCCAAATAAAGTCACTGGTTTATTCCACTCTTAATTCCAAATGTGATAATTCCTTTGCCATATAAACAGTTAATTCCACTTTAATATTATTCCTGTCATTATTAGTCCGGTCTTGTAAGGATGACAAACATACTTCTAGCATTAGTTTGTTGATTCTTATGGTTGATTTGGTTAAACTGCTGTTTTGTAATTGTCACAAAATAAATGCAAAAATCACATGTAGTATCTGCTCTTCCATGTTGTTAGTTAAAAGAAACACAAAACAGGAAGAGGATGTGATCGTTTTCTTCCAGTAGAAATTCAGACAGTGTAGGTCTGAGTAGATTTCTATCCTGATTTTTAATCTAATGTAAGATATTCCAGATAACTGATAACACTTTCTGTAGGTTTTTGTGACCAAAGACAGTTTAGTTTAATTGTAGGAAGTTGTTCTGCATCCACACAATGACCTGTTGGAGACAGTGTCAAAGTCAGTCCACAGACCCATGTTCATCTAATATACTTTAGGGCAGGGGTCTCAAACTCTGGTCCTCGAGGGCCGGTGTCCTGCATGTTTTAGATATTTCCCTCTTTCCCATGATTCAGTTTAACCCTTTAACTCCTGAGACTTTAGCAGTTCCACATAAAAAAAAAAACAACAAAAAAAAACAATTACACTAAGCAACAAAATTAACAAAAAAAAAAAACAGCCAAAGTCATCAATAAAATTAACAAAAATGAAGAATAAACCAACAAAATAATTTGTAACATGAACAAAGTAAGACAAAATGGAGCAAAATTAAAGGAAAAATTATTTAATAAAAACAAAATATAAAAAATTTCAACAAAATTAACCAACAGTACGAATGAATATTTGCAAAATTATAAGTAACATGGAAAAATTCACCAAAAAAAGAGAACTATTATTGAAATTTGGTCCCAGCAGATTTAATTTAGCCTTTTTTTTTTTTTTTTTTTAAATAGTTGCATTTTGACTCAGTAATAACACAGTAAAAAAAAGAAAACAAATTATTTTTTTAGGAATATTTAAACTAAACCATTCATTCATAATACATCAGTTCTTACACTTAAGAGTTAATAATCAGCTCATCATTCTCTACAGAACCTGTTAATGATGTACTGACTTTGAGGTTTAACGGAAGAAGGAATGATCTAATAATTCCTTTTTTTTTTGGGCAAATTTTTCCATATGTGACCATTATGTGGAACTGCTAAAGTCTCAGGAGTTAAAGGGTTAAACTGAATCATGTGAAAGAGGAAAATATCTAAAACATGCAGGATACCGGCCCTCGAGGACTGGAAATGAGACCCCTGCATTAGGGGATCATCTGAACCATCTAGTTTCAAAGAAATGTCTTCTGTGGTGATTTTTATGGCATAGAAAAAAAACACTGAAGACTTGTTAGAATAGTTGATAATCAGTAGATTGGTTCATTCTCACCAGATTGTTCATTTAATGATTCACTTAATATCACCTCAAACAACTTACAGCCACTTGTTCTTACTTTATTTGGCAGCTGATGTGCTTTTCATAAATAAACAAGATTCGATTTGAACACATTGTTCCAGGAGCAGAAAAAGGTGACAGGCGGGTGAATACTGTTGAGAAAATTAAACCTTTAGTGAATGTTTAGAAGTGTGACAGACTGATTCAACAAGAATTACATTTACTGCCAGGACGTTTAACAACTACCGGAAACATACCAAAGATATACATGCTATAACATGTAACAATAATGATAAAGAATGTTACTCATTTAACTGATCTGATTTATCTTCTTTCTTATTTTGATTTTATTTTATTTTATTAACTCTGCGAAGGAGGTTATGTTTTATCATGCATTTGTTTGTCTGTTTGTTTGTTTGTTAGCAAGATAACTCCATCCATAACTTACTTATGGATGGATTTTGATTAAACTTGGATTTTGATTAAACTTTCAGAGATGATTGATAATGTGTCAAGGGAGAAACCATTACATTTTGAGCTTCAAAGGTCAAAGTCTCAGTGAAGGTCAACAGCAAAAACACATCAGTGGTGATATTTTTTTTTTCATTCACTTCATCTTACCTTCGAACATCAGATGAGGTAACACCGATAGGCTCCATGACGTCACATTTTGACATCATATGATGTCAAAATGTATGACCTTGACCTTAAAGCAGGTTATTGACATATTTAGTTAAAGCCGACAATATCTTGTGTTTATATTTAACATTAGATCTAACATGTAAAATTTGGTCGTTGCTCGACGTCACATAACGTCAGAGTGACGTCATACGTGGTTGAATATTAAAATGGTCGTATCTCATAAACAGGACCGAGGATTTCTTAGAATTTTTAGACCCTCTAAGGGATTACTAATGACTGATAAAATAAATCGTTAGCGAACATGGAACTCCAGTTTATAAATAAGTTAACGAACATCCAGATCCAAACCTTGACAGACTTGTGCTGCTTCGTGGAGGTCTGCGCTCTAGTTTTATTTTATTTTTTTCCTTGTTCTTAATGCACCCGCATTGCTGTGGATGCAGTAATGTGGGTGCTAAACCAATCCATTATGGTGCCAGAAGCTCTGGATTTACCGGTCATTCTACGTTCCGACCGTTACCTATGGTCATGAGCTTTGGGTCATGACTGAAAGAATGAGGTCATGGGTACAAACGGCTCAAATGAGTTTCCTTCGCAGGGTGGCCGGGCTTAGCCTTAGAGATAGGGTGAGAAGCTTGGACATCTGGGAGGGACTCGAAGTAGAGCCGCTGCTCCTCCATGTCCAGAGGAGCCAGCTGAGGGGGCTCTGGCACCTCGTGAGGACGCCTCCCTGGGAAGGTGTTCTGGACATGTCCATCCGGGGGGAGACCTCGGGGGCCGACCCAGGACACACTGGAGGGATTATATCTCTGGGCTGGCCTGGGAACGCCTCAGGATTCCCCTGGAGGAGCTGACTGGGGTAGCTGGGGTAAGAGAAGTCTGGGCTTCTCTGCTGGAACTGCTGCCCCCGTGACCCGGACCCGGATGAGTAGGAGACGACGATGACAACAAAGCCCTGTTCTTATTCTGGTTGTTGTTGCTATTGTTGTTACTTCCATGGTTGGTGTTGTTTGGAAAGTTGATATTGTTTGGAATGTTGATATTGTTTTCAGCACCTTTTTCTCCCCCTCCACTTCTTTTCACCTTCCTTCTGTCCTTCTTTATCAGGCCCAGCGTAGAAATATGGTTTATCAAATTTCACAATAAAGTCAGTAGAATACCAAGGTGAACCTCATAGATCTTGTGAATTCTCCCTTGGCAAAGCAAAAATACTAAAATAAACCCTATAGAATTTACTCAATAATATTAAGGTAACAATTTACACTAATTTTGGTTGAGTAGATTTTACCCCATAATTTTAGCAGCTATAACACACTAATAGACATGAGGTAAAATCCATCTAACATATCCTATTAGATTACACAGTTAATTACATATAGAACATGAATAATATTAATTCGTAATAGCTAGTAGGAATATGTTTATCTATTTAATTTAGGGTTGGATATATCACTCTTCATGCTGATAAAGTGAGCATTTATATCAGATCTATACTACACCTAGGAAACACACAAAGGATGAAAGCCAAACATTTTAGTATTGCATTTAATTGTATTCACTTCGATATGAAACACAGACTACAGATGATAATGAAACAAAGGAGCAACTTATTCTGTGGTGTAAGAACAGAAGAATTTAAAGAAGTAAATAAGGGTGAAACACACCATAATTGTGCTGTTTCTAAAGAACAACATTTCCTATCAAGTCAAAACACTGTAAAACACATAAAAACTGCCCCAACTAGTTTGTCCTAATGCATAGGAATTTTCGGCCAGTTCCAATATAATGGGATCGATTTTTTTTTTTATTATTATTTTAAGCAGTAATTGTTTCTCTTTACAAATAGTTGGAAATTAACCAGTAATAGTTTCACTGGCAACTATTATTGTTGATTAAAATGTAACTGATTTCCATAGTTTGTATTTTCCAGGCCTCAAAAATGCTTTTTTACAGTGCACCAAAAGTCAGCTATAGTACCACTGCTGTTAACGATGCTGTACAAGACAGGTAAAGAAAAAAATTTTAAATTAAAACAAATGTTACTGTAAAACAGACTCTAAGAGGCACAAACATACTGTATAACAGTGTGGCACGCTGGTTGCGTAGCCAAGGACAAAAAAGCCCTGCAGGGGGTTATTAAAACAGCCCAAAATATTATTGGCTGCCCCCTGCCCTCCCTGGAGGACATTGTGAACGCTAAGTATCGGAGGTATCGGGTTCTGAGCAGCTGAACTAAACATCTGATTTTGGGACATTTTTATCACTTTTAGCTTTTTTAGCTATTTTTTTAGAAAAAGTACTTTTAAGGCTTTTTAACCCTTTGTTGGTCAGCTCAACCGTTTGGTAGAGGTAACTTTGAACCCTGATATCTAATCTAAATTTAAGTCCTTTGACACCAAACTTCTTGGGTAGTCAGTTATATATTCAGGTCAAGCTAGTATATATACCACCAAGGAAGAAGATCCACACCCCTGCTGTGATCTTTTCTTTTGGACATAAGTTTGTTTGTTTTTTTTCATTTGAACTTTTACAGAGTCTATTTTACATGAATAATCCTCAGAATATTTTTTGGAAAACATGATTAACCAAACAATAGCAATGACAGTAAAGGGTCATAAAATGCTAATGCTAATTGCTAATGCTAATCACTAATGATAAAAACACAAAGAGTTAATACATCAAGTCACAAATAATGTTGGTAAGCTTCGTGAAGGAGTAATATTTGAGTTGTAATACTTTATTTAAATGGAGGGTCAGTAAAAAAAAAAAAAATTGTTTTATGTTATAATAGTCCCCGTGAGGTGGAAAAAGAAAAAAAAATTACATTTGTAGTGATTTTTGTAGTGTAACCAACAAAGGGTTAAAGCATATTTATTTTAATGTATATCAAGTTTTATTTATTATATATTATTGTATTTTTATCTTCACTGTGTGCATAATTGGCACATTTATTGTAACATAAATGCAATGATATAAAGTCATTCATTTTACAGTAATCACTTTTACTTCCTTTTAAGCATATAGTCATGTAAGACCTTTACTGTTGAGAAGTAAAGAAAGGCAGGATGACAAGGTGCTGATAGAAACAAACAATACAAAGTTTAAGCATTGTTTTCAGAGGCTGATGAATGAGTAAAAGAGGACAGGATACCATGACCCATGAGAAAAATGTCTTTCTCATGTCTTTGTTCTTCCTCCATATGGGGTTTTTTTAGTAAAGGTTTATCTTATGAAACCCAAGAAGTTGCACAAGTTGTTGCATATCACTGCATCATCCTGGTTAGGAATGTTTTAACAGCTCCAGCAGGTTCTAAATCTTACCCCAATTCAGATTTTATTTCAGAGCTTCTCAACAATCACCATAAACAGACTTCAACTTCAAAGAAATTCACCACACATACGTAAGATCTAATGTTTAGTGAACACTCTATATTGTCGTCGGGTCATGAACCTGTTTAATGATCCACAGCAGGAAAAGGAAAGTCGTCTGATTATAAACTTTAGCAGAAATAGGTCAGGATATTTTTTTATCACACGAGGAGCAATTTACAGGAACAGCCGCTCCTTACAGTTAAAGGTCAGAGGATATGAATGACAGGAGGTTTACTGCAACGTAATAACCTTCCTTCATATGGCACATACTGTTACAAAGAAAACATGCACACAAGTATTAAGAAAGAAAGAAAGAAAGAAAGAAAGAAAGAAAGAAAGAAAGAAAGAAAGAAAGAAAGAAAGAAAGAAAGAAAGAAAGAAAGAAAGAAAGAAAGAAAGAAAGAAAGAAAGAAAGATAGATAGATAGATAGATAGATAGATAGATAGATAGATAGATAGATAGATAGATAGATAGATAGATAGATAGATAGATAGATAGATAGATAGATAGATAGATAGATAGATAGATAGATAGATAGATAGATAGATAGATAGATAGATAGATAGATAGAAAAGTACTCCTAATATTATAACAACAAATGTTCCAAAAATATTGAATGTCAGAATCATAATTCCTTTATTGTCATTGTATCATTCAGTCAATACAACAAAATTAAAAAGTGCAATCAAAGGTGCATGGCTAATAAATAAGTATAACCAATGAAAAATACACTGAGAGCACAAACCTCCACCAGGGCAGACCTCCACTCTTCCAATGAAGAGAGGTCCACCAAGTGGGTTATGTTGTTGCCAGAGCTTCACATAAATCCCCCAGACATATAATATATATTATATTATATTATATTATATTATATTATATTATATTATATTATATTATATTATATTATATTATATTATATTATATTATATTATATTATATTATATTATATTATATTATATTATATTATATTATATTCAAATGTCAAAAATCAAAGTCAAAGCCCGTGTGTGTGTATTGTGCATTCATCACTTCTATTAACTTCTGGTTGTATGTAATTCTGGTTGTAATTTTTATTGCTTAATGTTTATTTTTACTGTTTCACTTTTTTATTTTTATTTTCTTATGACTTATTTATATAGACTTTCCCAATTGGATCAATAAAGTAATTCTGATTATGATAACTGCATTTTGTTGTTCGTACATGGGCAGTGACAGTAAAGTTGAATCTAATCTAATCTATTAAATGTATATTAAATCAAGTGAGAGAATAAAATCCATCCTGTCCACATAGACATGTGGTGTAAACACCACTGTTAAGGTGGAGGTCTGCACTCTCTAAGGTTTTTCTATTTTTTATTAGTTATCTGACCTGAGTGACTCAACTTGAGATGTTTAATTTTAATATGACAGGTTATCATGATTGTGGCCTGTTTTGCTTGTGATTTGTGATAATTTGGTGTGTGATTTGATCATCTAAAATCATTCAATTGCAGTTTAGCAAATTGAGGGCTCTGGAACACTTGCATAGGGTCCCCACAAAGCCAAAAAATGGCTTTGAGTTAATTTCTCAAAGTGAGGTCCAACAGAGGTCCCTGAAAGCCCAGGACCATCAATAATCAGAAATAGTCTGAAACTAACAAAAATATATAAAATATGAACTTTACTTTATTCCAAAAGTGTACTGCAAATTAGAAGAGCTTAAATATAAAAAATACAAATGTGATTAATATGTAAAGGAAAGACAGGACACATCACACTTAAACTTTTGTACGCTATTTGAAAAATAATAAAACTGACCTATGGGGGTCACTGGGGGCCTGTTGAGCTACATTTTGTAACAACGGTGCATTTTGTAATAAACTGCCCCAATGCATTTTGTAATAAATTTTGCCACATTATGTAGAATGTTTTTTACATTTTGCAGCAGCAGGTGTTTTAGTGGTTTGGTATTAAAACTCAAGGAGCTGTTTGGGAAACATTCCAAGTGGTTTATGTCTTGGCTGGTAATTAGACATATTAGACGTGGACAATTTGAAATTACGAACATATTTTGGAAATAGAAAAGCGGCAAAATGTATTACAAAATGCTTTGGGGCAGTTTATTACAAAATGAAAAGAAAAAATTATTACATTTTGGACGTTTATTACAAAATGCAGCTCAACAGGGTCTAATCCAGCTACAATGGGTGAAGGTGGGGTACACCCTGTATGAGTCTCCAGTTCATCTCAGGGCTGAACATATATAGACAAACAATCACTCTCACATTCACACCTATGGACAATTTAGATTAACCAGTTAACCTATCAGTGCATGTGTTTGGATGGTGGGAGGAAACTGGAGTACCTGGAGAAAACCCACACAGACACGAAGAGAACATGCGAACTCCACACAGAAAGGTCTGGTGTGGGAATAGAACCAGGGTCCTTGCTGTGAGGCACGAGTGCTAACCACTGCACGCCCAAATAATAATAAAAAAATAAGAATAATAAAATAAGAAGAAATAATAAAAAAATAAAGTTTTTTGCATTGTACAGGTGCGACAGAGGGGGCGGGGCTCCACAAGAGGGGTTTGCTTTTGTGAAGTCATGTCATTGCAAACTGCCCATTGGTGTTGTTGTGTTTGTTCTCATTGAACATTTTGACAGCCCATGGAGGGGCCGCTAGTGGACAGGGCTCCAAGCAACTGCCTGGCGTGCCTGTCCTCCTGGCCTGCCTGAACACACTGCTGTGTATTTTATTGTCCTTGCCAGTGACTGTCAAATCTATGGCTGACCCATGAACTGTGTTGCCATGTTTTCAGTTTGTCTTAGGGCAGTTGTCCAATTATCAGAATTTTTTTTTTCAATAAACTAATATGAGAATTAGAAACAGTGGGCATTATATTACCCAGAAGACAATTGCAGTTTTTATGAATAGTTAATTGTTTGTGGTCATTACAATTTTGTGGACATTATTCTAATCGGTCCTTGTGTGTGTGTGTGTGTGTGTGTGTGTGTGTGTGTGTGTCTATATATATATATATATATATATATATATATATATATATATATATATATATATATATATATATATATATATATATATATATATATATATATATATATATGTATTGCCCCGGGCCCCAGCAAGTCTGTTGACAGCCCTGTTTATTTCAAATGGTCAAGGATAAAGACAAACTCTGAAGAAGTCCTGTGAAGACTAAAATGTGCAGAGAATATGAAACTGTATTTTTCTGTTCAACAGCAAATCCACTGTAAAATCTAATAGATTGACTTTACTTTGAATAACTCCGCACTCTGATTGAACTAGTTTACAGCTTTTAGGTGTGTACCAGTAGGTGTGCAATCAGTTTATTGAGTTTTTCGAAGTAAAGTCAACTTATTAAATTTTACAGTGTAGGAACCATCTTCTCAAACCAGGAACAGAACCAGGATTTAAAAATGAGGTAACACCTTAACAAGGAATCAGGAATTTCCTCTTCATTAAATGTTTCTTTGCAGGTTTTGTGTGGAAATACATCTCATATTTCACTAAAAAGCACATTTGGAATTATAGTGAAGAGAAAAATCCTTCCTCAAATTGTGGTTTTCAGTTTAGTAAAACTCAACACCTTCATGTAACACTTCACACTATATTTAAACTTAAATGTTAGGTTTGTTATCTTAAAGAAAAAATGTCTTGTAACACCTTAACGCTTTGTAAACATGTCAGATGTTACGGTGGATGAGGAACAAAGAGCTGCCAGTTCTGAGTCGTGTCTTCGTGCAAATGGTACCAGATTGTAAACATATTTTCTAACCTCGATCATTTCCAGTGACGCTGCGGTGAGACAAAGTCAGACAAGATGTCTATCAGCTGAGAATGCTGCCCCCCCCTCCCCAGAAAAAAAAAACAAAAAAAAACTATTTACTTGTGGATGTGTTCTTCATCCTCGCCATACAAATGGACAAATGAGAGTCATTTGTCTCATTTATTACCTCTGAAAAGGAGCTATTAAATTTAGATCTGTCTGTCTGTCTGTCTGTCTGTCTGTCTGTCTGTCTGTCAGCAGGATTACGCAAAATGTTCTGAACGGACTTTGATTAAACTTTCAGGAATGATAGATAATGGGTCAAGGAAGAACCCATTCGATTTTGAGCAATGAAGGTCAAAGGTCAAGGCCGCACTAAAGGTCAACAGCTAAAACACATTTCCCATTTAATTTATTTAACCCTCCTGTTATGTTTGGGTCCAAATAACCAATTTTGAAGTTTGAACATCTAAGAAAAATAGTCAAAAGTATTGTTTCAATATGAAATTTGACCCAGCAGTCAAGCTAGGCAACTGTGACATATTATGTTGAGGCATTATATGTTATGTTATGTTATGTTATGTTATGTTATGTTATGTTATGTTATGTTATGTTATGTTATGTTATGTTATGTAATGTTATGTTATGTTATGTTATGTTATGTTATGTTATGTTATGTTATGTTATGTTATGTTATGTTATGTTATGTTATGTTATGTTATGTTATGTTATGTTATGTAATGTTATGTTATGTTATGTTATGTTATGTTATGTTATGTTATGTAATGTTATGTTATGTTATGTTATGTTATGTTATGTTATGTTATGTTATGTTATGTTATGTTATGTTATGTTATGTTATGTAATGTTATGTTATGTTATGTTATGTTATGTTATGTTATGTAATGTTATGTTATGTTATGTTATGTTATGTTATGTTATGTTATGTTATGTTATGTTATGTTATGTTATGTTATGTTATGTTATGTAATGTTATGTTATGTTATGTTATGTTATGTTATGTTATGTTATGTTATGTTATGTTATGTTATGTTATGTAATGTTATGTTATGTTATGTTATGTTATGTTATGTTATGTTATGTTATGTTATGTTATGTTATGTTATGTTATGTAATGTTATGTTATGTTATGTTATGTTATGTTATGTTATGTTATGTTATGTTATGTTATGTTATGTTATGTTATGTAATGTTATGTTATGTTATGTTATGTTATGTTATGTTATGTTATGTTATGTTATGTTATGTTATGTTATGTTATGTTATGTTATGTTATGTTATGTTATGTTATGTTATGTTATGTAATGTTATGTTATGTTATGTTATGTTATGTTATGTTATGTTATGTTATGTTATGTTATGTTATGTTATGTTATGTTATGTTATGTTATGTTATGTTATGTTATGTTATGTTATGTTATGTCTGTCAGCAGGATTACGCAAAAAGTTCTGAATGAATTTTGATGAAACTTTCAGGAATGATAGATAATGGGTCAAGGAAGAATTCATTAGATTTTGAGCAATGAAGGTCAAACGTCAAGGTCGCATTAAAGGTCAATACCTAAAACACATCAGTGGTAATATCTCAGGATTCAGACAAGATAGAATGTGGTGTTTTTTTTCATTCACATCATCTCACCTTCAGACATCAGATGGGTCAACACCTATGGCTCCATCCCATCATGTTTTGATGTCATATGACACCATATCAAGCCTTGGCGGAGGTCTGCTGTCTCTGACTGCCCTGTGTTATGTTATGTTTTATGTGTTGGTCTTTCAAATGTAATAAAGTAGTGAAACATTTAAAAAAAAACAACAATTTGAACATATATTTTTTTAATGAAAAATGAGTGAATTATCCTACTTGAACCATTACCTGTTAGATGTAAGGAACATCATTGCACTAAATATTGATAGAATAGTTAGTAATGGAATTAGTAATGAAATATTAACTGTGCTTGTTAGGATTTGTTTGTTTGTTTTGGACATCTTTTAGATAATTAAACATGCACCAGGTTAAATTGACCCAAGAGTACCATTGCTGTTCCTGACAAATGAATATAAGAGGCATCAAACATAATTTGGCATCTAATTACCACACTAACAAGTTATATTGATCTCAAGAGATGTCTAGAGTACATGAACATTGTAAATTCCTTTCCATTGTCAAATAGTGGAAGAAACCTTGATTTATTGTTTTCAGTACACACTTCTTCCTTATTATGTTCGTGAAAAGGTGAGGTGCATGCTCACCGGCTTTGTATAATTCACTGTAACAATAAGTGAGTCACTGCATTTTCTAAAGATCATCGCTTCCTGGATTCTTGGGAATTACCCACAGAGCTACAAAACACACTAGCTACAGTAAATGACGTTCACTGCAAAAAATGCAAATCTACCCAAGTGTATTATTTCAGTTCATTTCGATTCAATTCAATTCAATATAATTCAATTCAATTCAATTCAATTCAATATAATTCAATTCAATTCAATTCAACTGTAGAGTCCCAAATCACAACATGGTTGTCTCATCGGGGCTTGTTGTGGAATTTTCGATCACTACGAGGAGAGAAAATCTTCAGATTAAAATAATCATTTATTGATCAGACAAACAGAAGTTTCTGAGACTGTTAGCAGTGAGAACAACACACAGAACAAGCTGTTATCAGATGTTCTAAACATGAAGTAAGGAAACAGTGGTTTTATAGCAGACTGGAAACCTTTCACTTAGTTACAGAACGTCACAGAACACTCACAGGCAAAAACAACATCTCTGGCGCCTTTATGTTTATACAAACAAAAACCATGTGACAACAGCTTTATCCAAAATACGTCCTTGGACACCAAAATACTTCTCCCTATTTCTCCTTCTGTCAAACTAGTTAAAACACTTGCTATTAAGATGATATACTATTGATTTAGTTAATAATACATGGTAAATTGAGTTACCCGGTTACCAGGTATTTTCTTTATTTCTAGTCAAAATATCTTATCACACTTAAAATAAGACATAATCACTTTAAGAGTAAGTTTTCAGTGAGATACAAGAACGTATTTATTATTATTATTATTATTATTATTATTATTATTATTATTATTATTATTATTATTATTATTATTATTATTATTATTATTATTATTATTATTTAGCAACAACAACAACAAAAATCTTCCAATGGAACAATTGAAATAGGAATCTCAACATCTATTGTCTAAAAATAAGTTCTTATATCTCACTGAAAAGTTCCTCTTTAGGTGATTATGTCTCTCCAGAATCGTTACTTGATGTAATTTCTTAACTTTGTGCTGATGACAAACTCACCTTACAAACTGTCCAACTGAGTGGTGAAATGACATTTCTTACTTAATGTTGAGGTTGACAAACAATGTTTCAGCCATTGCTGTTTATTTCTGCTTTTTACAACTTCCCTTACAGAGAAGACTGAACTTTTCGAGTGCAACTTTGAATATTGCAAACACAATGAGAACCAAACAAAACAAATGTTCACATCAGAAACTGATGAGAAAAGGTGGTCGAAAATATCTTGGTAATGCATTAGTTGTTGTTTTGTGTCTTTACAAGGAAATTAATCACATGTGCCACCAATATGTGATTTGCTTAAACTGTAATTGATCATATCTATTTATAATATTTAATGAAAGTCAAAGTGTAAAGTGACTTCACTGTAGTAGAAAGTAGCAGAAATACACAACAAACAGTTTTAATTTCCTTAATTTCAAGAAATCTTTGTTTCATGAAAAAAAAAAAAAAATCGTGGTGCTGTCATGTACTCCCACCCCCTACCCAATTTGGTTGTAAAAATCTAGTTTTCAATATCTAATATAGAGGCCTTAACATGGAAGTATTATCTGTTTTAATTAGGTACAATATATCTGCACAGCAAATTTCAATTTGGAATTTTAACACTAACAGAGTTAAATTTAACACTGTCCCAGTGTATATATGGGGACCACTGCATCAGTGTTAATGTAACACTTTTACCAGTGTTACAAAAAACAGAATATTAAACTTCAAGAGGCTGTTTACATGAGGATGATTGTGGCTAAATAGGACAGCATATTTTATCAGAAGTACCTTTACACTGTGCCTGCACTGTCGGGGTGTGAATACACATATATCTAAAGACTCCTTCCAGAGTGGGGTGTATTGAAGATTCACCGGGTCACGTCTCTGTCTAAACGGCAAGAAATCCACATGTTTACGTTGCGTGCGTCTTTATGTCACATGTTCACTTCGCATACACGTTCACGTTCATGCACTGAGCAGGTAAAGCAACAAACATGTGGGACAACCTCGATCCCACAGATGTTCCAGATGCACTAGCATTAGCATTAGCATTAGCATTAGCACTAGCAGCTCGAGTAAATGTACAGGAGTCATTTCAGCTATTGGACAGAAATTACACACATATCATAGTCGAGTGGACAATTACATACGTCAGAAACAGAAAAGGACATGTTGGTGGTCTATCACAGTACCACATAGCAGTCTGGCATACATGTCCTTTTTATTCATTTATATTTCACCTTCAAATAAACAAGGATTTCCTCCTGAATACGCTCATGTAAACGCGGATGAAAAACTGAAGACGAGACGCCACTTTTGCATCTTCTGTTTTCATTGTCTCTATGAACATAGCCTGAGAGTTAAATATTAACACCAGACTAGGGCATTGTAACACCAGTAAATTGTTGAATCCTTATTGAAAGCCCTACTTTAACAGTGTTAATTTTTACACTATAGAACAGTGTTACAACAAGACGCTGGAACATAACAAACACTACCATGTTACACCACAAGGTTGTTGAATCTTTTTTGAAAGCTGTACTCCAACAGTGTTAACTTTTTAATATAAAGGGTTTTTTTAATAGTACATTAACAATAACATAGTCGAGAGTACCATTTTTTCACTTAATATTTTGTCCTTTTACACTAAAATTAATCTAGGCTAACACTTAATCTAACAAATTACTGCATCAGTTGTCAAATAAAAAAAATCAACCACTCATGTTCATTATTAAGCAACATACATTGTTTTATTTCATTACAAAATGTAACAATTAGGTACAACATAAAAGAATGCACATGTAACTTGTTGCCAGGATATAAACAATCAAGAAGTTTGAGGTGTTGAATCAAGAAACTTCCAGAGCCATGAAGTGGTGTGACCTCCAGACATTGCACCTATTGAGCTCCGGGCATCACATGACTTTTAGTTGTCAGGACGCCATGTTGGCAGTTAACATGACGACCGCTGCTCCACTGTTAATATTATGGCAGTAAATATCTTCACACCATTGGAGTGCTCATCTCACTTCAGTTCACATGAAATTCAGATTTGCATGCAGAAATGGGGCAGATTAAATATAACACACCCGTATAATGCCCCTGAGGTGCTTTTCAAAGTATCTCCTCCTCAGCTGAAGAAGACGTCCCCGATTTGTGGTATGCTAACATCTACAGCTACCTCATCAGCTTCTCATCAGTTTACTCTGGGAACTCTCTGAGAGTCTACAAGAGCCTGGAGGTTTACAAATGGACTCAGTCTGGCTTTGTTTCAAACATTAATTTGTGGAATATTGAATCCAAAACCTGCAGCATTATCACTGGAAGGGTAAGTGTTAAATTATCCCAGTTTAATAGGAAGTGTCTCGTTAGCATGTTTGTTAATTAGCCGTGCTAGCTACATCTAACAGCAGTACAGCTGATACCGCTTTGTTTCCATGTAGGAAAAGAAAAAAAAATCACACCGTTCTGTTGAAGCTTCCCATGTCAGTGGTGAGACGACTATATCATACAACAACACAACACCCACCAACCATTTTAACCAGCAATGAGTGAAATAATAACCACGGTGCCTTTCGTATCAGCTGATTGTTTGTCAGTTGTGTCCCTGACTCCCACAGTTATTTATGCTGTAACTACATATTCTCAAACTTAGTTACAAGTTTGTATTTTTATGATGTCTCTGGTACCAGTGCGTGACAATCTACCAACGCCAGTCCTGCCAAGATGGCTACGGCGACTTTTTTTCTTGTCACATGACCAGCCTGTGACATCAGCTGCAGGAGCTCGATACATCATTCATCAACTTTGCTCTCTGTTCTTTCACTTTTGGACTCTCTCTGGTACTTCCCACGTAAATGTTGTAGATGGTGGTCTGTAGGAATGTAAACATGTTGCAAAGACAATCACCATAACTCACACTGAAGACAAAATGGACCTTGAAAAGCTCATCGAGTCTGTCAGGTCTATCATTTCCAATTAGCACAGTGCTAAGCTAGTGCTACTAGCACAATTCTAGGCTTAGCTCGTCACAGAGGCTTTAGTAAACACTGTGTGCAAGTGCTTTTGTAAGTTAGCCTTTACATGTAAATGTCTTTAACACCTGTAGCTTATGGAAGAATCTGGAACATTTGTGAACTGTAAACATGCAGTCTCGCTCGCTTTCTGTGTGTCAGTGACAATGATAGAATTGCGCCACAAATGACTATGTATGAGACGACCTGCAGCAACGGGTTTGGAGAAAATGTCAGATCTCCAGCTTTTTTCTGAATGTTCATAGCAAAATATCCTGAATGTAAGACTCAAGACCAGGGCTGCTCAATTCTGGTCCTCGAGAGCTACTATCCTACATGTTTTAGATATTTCCCCTCTTCTAACACACACGGTCATTATCAGTCTTCTGCAGAGCTTAATGAGAGGTTTATCATTTGAATCAGGTGGGATTCATCTAAAACATGCAGGATAGTAGCTCTCAAGGACCAGGATTGAGCACCACTGCTCAAGACTAATTCATGTTAATATGACAGAACTAACAACATTAACAACAGCACCAAGGGTGTTGTGACTGTAACATTTAACACTGTGTTTATTTCCTTGAACTCTAGTAATTTAACACTGGTGAACTGGCTCAAAGTGCTTTATATTAGCCTTACAGTCATCCATACACCAGTAGGCCGCTGCTGTCAGACCTACTGGGAACCTAATGTAAGGTTCAGTGTCTCGCCCAAGGACACTTGGACAGCCAGACCGCTGACCCTTGAGTCATTGGATGACCTGCTCTACCAACTGAACAGCTGCCCAGCTCTTTACGGTTGTTTTGTTCAAACTGGTGAAGGTGTTGAATAAATGTTTTAATTGCATATCCATCTTTTTCTCTATATATATTTTGGATATTTTATTATATTTTTGGTGCCTTTTTTTTCTTTATTATAGAACAGTTTTTGATTATGTTTTGGAATTTTCATCACTTTTTTGTGGTAGTTTATTTTTGGGGGAATTTTAGTGGATTTTAGTATGTTTTGTATATTTTTTTCTCCACATTTTTTGCCTTTCTTAATTCTTTTTTTTTATTTTTGGGGGGGGAATTTTAGTAAAAAAAAAAAAAAGAAAAGAAAGACCAGTCGACTGGCATAAAGTGTTGTAATCATGATTCATCAAAGTTAATCCAAAGCAACCCTGTGACTAATCTGATTGAAATTTGTAATCATTTGACAACCCTAATAAAAATATATGAAATATGTAGTTTTTAACAAATTACATGTAAAAAGTCTCCTCTTATTGGTGGTTGTGTAATACCTCTCAATATTAGTCAGTTTGTCAATGACAAGCAGGTCATTTACAGTTCAATGTTTCATGTTGATTGTGTCATTATCAGTGACACATTTTACATAATGGCTTTGGAAAAAGTCATTCATTCATTGTTTATAACAGTTACAGGATTCCCCACGCATAGTTTCACTGTAAGCATATTTTTGACAGTATCTCCATCTAGTTTTTTCCTCATTGCACAACTGTGTCATACGTAACCTGTTAATATTTACTCAGTTATTAATACCTAAAGTCAATACATATCACCTGAACTTCCACCAGTTATAATTTCCCAGTTAAACATGAACAAATTCATATTGATCATCATATAAATATTACTATGATCAGTATTTATATGTGGTAACACTTTACACCACCAGTCTCAAAATGAAACCGACCAAGTCTTCTAATTTACAACAAAAACTATAAATAAATGAATCTGCTCAAGGATTGGTGTACAAGTCAATGTGTTAAATGTGTCAGGTTCCTTTCAAAATTGATCGACATTCAATGAATCACAATGTGAATCAAAATTATTCTTATCCTTTTATTTTATTTGCACATCACAAAAACAAATAAAATATAATAAATAATAATATAACTTTTTTTTTTTTTTTTACAAACAATTAACATGGTTGTGCAGGAGAGGGTAGAAGCCAAAAACCTCCAATTCATGAGGGGGAGGAAAAAAAAGAAGAAAAAAATGTATATAACTGAAGTAAGGATCATAAATAATAAAAACAACAAAACACAAGTCTAATTATACATCTTCAAATACACATCATATAATATATAGCCTTATATTATTGCATTAACACTGGTCTACAAGTAAAATGCTTCCAGAATAAAACATTTCACCATATGTGTTACTAATAAAGAGAACTCAAAATCTTAAATGCTGGATCGCTCATGTTTTTAAGATACATCTTGGATCAAAATGAGAAATCATAATTGGTGGAGGTTCAGGTGATATGTATTTATTTTAGTTCATTTAAATCAGGCCTGAAAACATTACTATTTACTGGAGCTTTTACTTAAATGTCTTTATGTTTGTTATTTTAATTGTCTTTTAATGCATTTTAATCATTTTAATTTTCTTATAGGTTTTATGTAAAGCATTTTAAATTGTCCTGTACACGGAATGTGCTATACAAACACATTTACCTTACCTTAGTAACAGAGTAACAGGTTACGTATGAGACACACTTGTGCAATAAGGAAAAAATTGGACAAAGATACTGTTAAAAATATGCTTACCCTAAAACAATATAGGTGTGCGTGGATGTTTGGGTGGGGAATAGTATAGTATAGTATAAATAGTGAATAAATGACTTTTTCCAAAGCCATTATGAAAAAGTGCCATTGACAATGATACAAGGAACTTGTTTCAGGAACAATGAACTGTAAATAACCTGCTTAAAATAACTACTTGTCATTTCCAAACTGACTAATAACACTGGTCTACAAGTAAAATACTTCTGGAGTGAAACTAATGAATTTTTACCACACGTGTGTTACTGTACAGATAAAGACAGATCGAGATTACAGATATGAGACTTAAATGTTGGTTGACTCAAGTTTCCAAGATAAGTTTTGGGGCAAAATGTTAAATTCTTAGAATGAACAAGAGAATAGGTTTTAGTCCAAAGGAATATTGGTCTCAGATCTACTTCAAAACACTGTCTGCACATTATGATCCATTCACTTTACAGGTTATTTTTAGTGGAATATTTACTAATCCATTGTATACATGTACATAAACCACTATATATGTGGAATAACACACCATCATATATAATAAACATGAACTAACCAACACTTTTGTCATTTGTTTTATGATTCATCTTATTAAAGTATTAAATTTAGCACATTTAATGTCTGAAGCAGATATACTTTCTAAAAAAAAAAAAAAAAAAAAAGTAGAGCAGTGTAATTAGTTATTTTCAGATGCTTCTTAAACAATGACAAAGATGTTGATTCAGGATGTAGATTATTCCAAAAATTAACTTGAATATTGTATAACAAGGATTCTTGAGAGGAGGGACAAAACATATCTGGGAGATAAAACTCATTGTAATAGTTAAAATATGTTTTTAAAAATGCCTAATAATTACATTAAACAATAAAACAACAACATTTTATACTACAAAACATGAATTAATCTTTTTTTTTTTACACATGTGTTTTATTTTACATTGCCTAGTGTCCTGCCTGAACCTAAAAATACCCTTGTCTGAATGCAAGTTTAATGACTTTACAATCGATTTATAATTCAACAAATCTGTATCTGCAGTGTGTCCTGTTTGTCTGTGGAACATCTAACACCTGCACAACTCCAACAAATGATCCACAATTAGGAGGGTGAATTTCCAGTACTATGGAGGATGGCAGGGCAGTGTTTCACACCATTATGACATACAACAACAAAGATATTAAACTCACTTCAATTCTCTTTCTAACTTTGCTACTCTGAGCATTGCCGTACACATCGCCTAAGCCCCGCCCCCTGATTTAGCTACAGCTGCAAACCACACTCTTATCTGCATCTCATCCCCATTAACCCATATTATTCTTATCCTCACAGTTCTGTTCTGCCTCATCATCAAAGCACAAACAGAATCTTACTTTTGCGCCATAGTGCATTACTAATGCCAACTAACTGCTGTTATCGACTTTCACAAGGTCTCTATGGCAACAACACAACTGTACTACACGCTGCTAACAACTTCAGTCCCCCCAGGAATTCGCGGACATTTATGTCATTGTTGCCACAGATGCCTGATGACCTTTTCTAAACAGTTGCAGTAAAAGTTGTGGTGGTTTTTATGCTTCAATATGCTGCAATAAATAGTTTCAATATACATTTTTTTAGGCTACTACCAATTCAGTAATTGGCTGATTAATATATGACCTATTCACATGTGATATATGTTGTGGTAATTGCATTGACCGAATAATTGCCCTCATTTTTGATGCCATATGCTGCTGAGTTTTTTTTTATCTTTGGAAGTCACATTAGATATTTCTGTCCATGTTGGTTGCAACACATTTATCCTCGCCTTTCTCAAAGCAGATCACGTCATGGTGGTTCGCAAGTCAGGTTGCGACTGAGCCCCAACTAATTATTATTATAATTTCTCTTTCTGCTCCTTTCAACTCATTTCATCTCACATTTTCACATTTTCACATTTTCACATTTTCTACGGGCTCTGCACTCATACTTAAATTCTTTAAAGTAAAGTAAAACAAACAAAATGCTTATGGGAACATGTATTTTAAATAAATATTCAAACTGTGTACAAAGTAACAATTAAAAAAAACATATGTATGTAGTTTTTACTTGATTAAAATTGTGTCCAGAGTTTCCGTCAACACCTTAAGATTTTTTTAAATGCAAAAAAATAAATAAATAAATCAGGCATTATATTGGCCAAGTCACATTCTAAGGACCCCTTTTCTGCTTCCTGTTTGGTGGTCCTGCTATGAGGCCACTGCTCTGATAAATTAATATTTCACATATTTTTCCTTAATTATCTAC
Source organism: Siphamia tubifer (assembly GCA_020466265.1). Classification (NCBI taxonomy): domain Eukaryota; kingdom Metazoa; phylum Chordata; class Actinopteri; order Kurtiformes; family Apogonidae; genus Siphamia; species Siphamia tubifer. The sequence goes on along the minus strand of CM035794.1, from coordinate 21,483,745 downwards.
TTTTACAAAACCACCTATGCCACAACCATAGTGTCAACACCATGGTCAATAAAGTTCAAGGTTTATGTGACTTTTTTGAGAAATAAAAGTTTAATTTAACTTTATTTTGTACGCCATAAGCAGCTGGTGAAGAACAAGATGACCTCTGCAAAAAAAAAAAAAAGCATTATGATGAAAAGTTGAAGAATTCATCATGTTGTCTTATGGAGGTGGAAATTGGACTTGAATATATTATTCAATCATTTAATTCAATTTTGTACATTAAAATTGTAGTTTTATTATTTTATTAACATATCTCCTGTGTATTTAATTTTGAATTAAATCATTTATTTTGTAATGCTGAATTCAGTCTGTATGTAGAGAGAAAGAGCGAGAGAGAGAGAGAGAGAGAGAGAGAGAGAGAGAGAGAGAGAGAGAGAGAGAGAGAGAGAGAGCGAGAGAGAGAGCGAGTGTGTTCATTTTTTAAGAACTAAGCCAGTAACAATACACTACATCGTAATGTGTCAAATTATCAACAGCTCGTCAACTCCATAAGATGAGTTTTCTTTTCATTTTTGTTTTTAAAAACTAATTTTAATACACTGTCCCAGATTATCTCAATGAAAAACATTGCATTTCCAAAATGAATTTGTATTTTTTATCTTGCTGAATACCATTGTCTGTTTTTGAGATTACAAACTAAGTGTGTAAATGTGTGTTTCCCCAATTATAATAATCAATAGCTTCACAATTTATTTATGTTAAGTAACAGTAGTAGTTTGAAAACATGAATATATCAACAGATTACAGTACTCTCCAATAGTCAAAATAACTGCAATAAGTTTATTCAAATACATGTTGTTTAGGTTTCTGTGTGTCTTATGGTGTCGACAAAATCCCAGACTTGTCCAGCAAACATGACAAAAATGTTAAACTTGGGAAATGGTATTGGAAGGCCAATACCTGGGACTATAACATATACATATGGTTTGGGGGGGGGGAATTTAAAAACCCACTTTGTCCCTTGTCTCAAGAATCCTTGATTAATTATAAATAATAGAAAATGACACAAGTTCCAAAATGTGTATTCTTATTTATTTATTTATTCCATATTTATGAAAATTATTTTAGAATAGAATAAGAATAGCTTTATTGATCCCATATATATATATATATATATATATATATATATATATATATATATATATATATATATATATATATATATATAACAAAATGAGGTGCAAAACAAAGTAAGGAAGGTGCAGTGGCATATTAAAGTGTAAATACAGATAACTGTACAGTGCAAAGTAAAGTAAGTAAAATAATGTAATTACAATATTATTTACAGAAAATGTGTAAAACATGAATAAAATGTGTGATTATGATTTGTTGAACAATGCGATGGCTTGTGGGAGGATTATTCTCATCAAAATAATTGTCACACAAGAGATTATTTATCTAAATTAGAAAAGTAATATCTACTACTCTCCATGTCTCATAAACACTCAGTAGTACATAAACACTGTCAGTGTCAAACTATTATCAGTTTATGAGTGTCGTGGTAAAAGTAGGACCTGTCTGCCCTATCAGCTGGTCACAACTGATAGTGGATAAAAACAAAGGATTTTACTAATTACTAAAAGAAGGAAGAAGGAACTGTGTGTTACTGACAGTAGCATCACCTGTCACCTCTGGGGGCGAGGCCTCGTCCTCAGGCTGACATAAAAGACCAGACCACAGTGAGTGTCACTATCACACACTGCAGAGTTCAGACACATTCAAGTCTTCAGGTGTCTACACCAGCACAGGTAAGACTGTTTATTATTCTGGGTTTTAGAAGAGTTGGACTTTATGAAGTAAATGCAGTTACAGTTTAGCACTGACTGTTTCTTTTTCATTTCTTTCAGAGATGATTCTCTCCTTCCCGGTCCTTCTTACACTGGGACTGTGCCTTGTGCCTGTTCAGTCCAAACCAGCAGGTATATTATTCTCTACTGACATATTTCTACACATTTTAAATCATATTTTAACCCTTCTGTCTATTATTTTGTTTTATATTATTATTATTATTATTATTATTATTATTTAATTTTTTTCATTTCAATGCTTGTGTTATACATTTATAGTCCTGGGTGCAAACCATGCACCGAAGGGACAACAAACTTGTGTGATAGAGGTTCGATGTCACAGACAAGATACACCTTAATATATGTGCTGTTCCCAGTAAACTGATGTTCTGGACTTGCATCAGATCTATGTTTCCTGGGATTTGGTCTGTGAACTTATTATTTGGTATTGTGTGTGTTTTCACTCCACACATTTTGCTAATTTCAATTTTTGACAGTTTTTCCACAAAGTTTGATGTATTTCTTTCTGAAGGGATTGCGATATCAATCAGTGTGCACTATTTTTGTATTATTTTTATTATTATTATTTAATTCCTGAGTGTTTTTATTCTTCTGTGATTGAGATTTGTATATATGAATCAATTTTTTTCTGGAATTAGAAAAATATCCACTCAGCTGTACAACATGTGTTTAATATTTGAAGCAAAGAAACATGTATTTAAAACCCATCATCAGAAAGTAAATTTAAAAAAATCAGCTAAACTGATGTTTTTCTTTCTTTCTTTTTTTTTTTTTAACAAACTCTAATACTAGTTATTACTTCATGGAGATAATAATCAAAAAACGTTTTAGATTATTTTCTTCATCAAAAACAGCATAGTTACAGTAATAGTATGAATTGCAGTGTATTGGAGGATGCATAATCCATAAAAGTTATGAATATACAAGAGAACAGCTGTGGAGTAACTGTCCAGTATACATGAAAGGGTTCAGTCATGATTAAACATGTTATTTATTTACAGGTGAAGCTCTTGGCAGTTCGTTGGTTCGGGAATGTTTTGAGGAGGCCAAGAAACTTGTGGATGATGCATACAAGTACTCCAGAGATGAGTGAGTATATTTCAATCCCATGAACTCAAACACTAGATTATTTTTTTATATTATTTCTGCAAAAAAAATCTAAACACCCACCTGCACACACACACCAACATTGTAAATATCACTTGTAGGTAAAGTAGCCATTGGATAGTGAATGGAAATACATATTTTTTTATAGAATTTTTTTTATTATATATTTAGATATGTTTTTAAATTGTTTTTAAATCTCTCTATATATGAAAATGTTACAACTAAATGGTAATAAAACAGAAACCACATATTCAAACCTTTTAAAAAAAAAAAATCATGTTTCCCTTTGCACCTGTTTCCCCCCCATGCTTTATGGGGACTTCTGGGGGGGGACTAATTAATATCTTTATAGAGCCACATCATTTCCATACTTCACACAAATCTACATTTTACTAGTGAGAACCTACATTTATATTTAACCCTCGTGGGGACCTGAATTTTGGTCCCCACTGTGTCAGAGGTCCCCATGGTGTGACTGTGTTTATCAATGTCCCCAGAAAGATTGGAATACAAGCACACACACACACACACACACACACACACACACACACACACATGAATTTGTTTTCCTGCCAGTTAGCATAATGAAAAAATGGACCAAAGGATGACATTTTGAAACCTGTCATTGTTTGTTTCCTCCTCCAGGAGTCTGAAAAGAGTGCGCAGACAGATGGTGAGGCCTCATGATGCTCTTCGTCTCATGAAACAGCCCCGTGCAGACACTCGTTCAGCTGTGAGGTCTGCAGATTACATGGCCCAAACCCTTCGTCTGCTGCACGACAGGGTGCATCGTATACACAAGCGATCACTGAACGCAACAGGTCAGACAAATTATTTTTGTGATACTTTTCTTTCATATTATTCTACAGCCATCTAGAACGTTCCAACAGCTCCCGTTCACTTTGAATTGATGTTACCAGCCTTCAGCGGGCGGATTTTTCTGATAACCGCCCGCTGCGCCATTAATGCCCGCTGCCCATGGCAACGGGTTTTGTCACTTCAAATTCACGTTACCATATCACTCCGCAGGTAGTTCGGTCACTTTGAAAGTAAATTTTCCCTACGCTTTAACGGCTATTTTATCCAATCAGTTAGAGTAGTAGCAGTAATAAACTGTAATAACCCGTAAAATAAGCAGGATAATGTAATGCCCACGCGTGACAATCGAAAAATATTTCCCTTCGGGCCGAACAACACCCCTCCGCCCTTCGGCTTCGGGGTGCTGTTCCGTTATAGCCACACGTGGGTAATACATCATCCCTTACTAATTAATTAATTACAAAATAAAATAAAAAAGGCTGAATATTTGTGTTCATCTTTTCCAGATTTGCTCAGTGCAGAAGACCTAATGAACCTCGCGGACATTACTGGATGCTTAGGTCGAGTCAGGCTCCCAAACTGCCAGATCACACCAAATCTGAACAAATACCGCACAGCTACCAGTGTCTGCAACAACCTGTAAGGAAAACTACACCACACATTTGATAAAATACTCAGCAAAAGTCATATCACTAAGTGATTTGACCAGGAAATATTACTGATTTCAATCTTCTGTAATGACATTATCCTGTATTTAACCCTCCTGTTACGTTATGGGTCAAATTAAAGTTTAAAAATGTAGGAAAAATAGTTAAAAGTATATTTTCAGCATGAATCTTCTTCTGCTAGCTTTAATGAGTGTAATCAACATATAATATGAAAATGATTCATCTCACTATTTCTTTCTTTACAACTGTGAGACATATTATGTTATGTTTTATATGTTGGTCTTTCAAAAGTATTGAAGTGATGAAACATTAAAAAAAAGTTTGAACATGGATTTTTTTTAATGAAAACTTAGTGAATTATCGTTTTTGAACCATTACCTGTTAGAGGTAAGGAACACCATGGCACTAAATATTGATAGTATACTTAGTAATGTACAGAGGTGGAAAGTAACTCAGTAAAAGTACTTCATTACTGTACTTAAGTAGATTTTTTAGGTATCTGTACTTTACTTAAGTATTTCTTTTTCTGGCAACTTTTTACTTTTGCTCCCTACATTTTTGCATAAATATCTGTACTTTATACTCTTTACATTCTCAGAATAGACTCATTACTTTTTCAAACTAAACAGATCTGACAGTAATAAAATAAATGAGTGGTTTCAGAGGGAAAATCAGCAGAGGAGAGAAACTGTGATTTTATATATTATAGTTCTATCAGTATTATCTCTTACCTCTATTAATTTCACAATTTTAACATTTTATCATAAAAATCTCCTTTTTTAAAAATCTTAAATATGTTCCTTTCTTTAAAAAAAAATCTCATGATGAATTTTTTATCTGAATTGTGCCTTTTTTTTTTCATTTTTTCCTAAATTTCCTGTCCATATCCACAAAACTGAGTACTGTGGCCTGATCAAACATAATTTCTACACAGTTACTCACTTTTAAAGGCTTTACTTTGGCTACTTTTGAAACTTTTCAGATTTTTCCTGTTTAAATAAATATTATTGCGTTCATGGCACAAAAAAAATGCAGTTTTACTTTTTACTTTTGTAATTTATTACAATTGAAAAATCGTACTTTTCTGCTTTTACTTAAGTAGATGCATTGAATCAGTACTTCTGCTTTTACCAGAGTATTTTTTTTAACATAAGTAGCTGTACTTCTACTTAAATATAGAATGTGAGTACTTCTACCACCTCTGGTAATGACATATTAACAGTACTTGATTGTTTTTTTTGTTTTGTTTTGGACATCTTTTGGATAATTAAATATTCATCAGGTCAAATTGACCCAAGAACACCACTGCTGTTCCTGACAAACGAACATAACAGGAGGGTTAAGATAATATTTCAGTCAGTAGTGAAGAAGAGCATGAGACTTACATTGACATGTGACACCCTGACACGTAGGCGTAATTACTAGTGTAGCGAACATCACAGAACACAATGTTGTTGCTGTAGTCGGTTTCTGGGACCTGATAATAAGGATTTATACTGATCTGTAGAGACACATAAGAGAACAAATTACACCAGAGCAATGAGCAAACACATAAAGACAAGCATTGAAGATTTACTGATGTGATTCCACTTTGTTAATGTGTAAATAATTTCTGCACATATCAAGTAAATTATTTTTATTTCAAATGTTATTCCAATAAATGAAGACTTGTAACTTATAATTCACTATATTTAAATTTTTGAGACAAACTTATGTTTAAAATGAAAGGAAATGCTTGTGAAACTTGAGCACTTAGGCCATGCACCGCAGAAGATGTGTCCATTTTCCTGTGATGTCTCAAGCAGAGTTTCTAAATCTCTTTGTGTTTGCTCTTAGAAATAACCCTCGCCTCGGAGCCTCTAACACTGCTTTCACCCGCTGGCTTCCTGCTGAGTATGACGACGGCATCTCCCAACCAAAAGGATTTCTAAACAGATCTATCAACGGCTTCCTCCTCCCTCTGGTATGACTGTAAATCCTAAATACATGACACAACCAATGTGGGTTCAGCTGCAAATTTAAAAGCAATCTGTTTTGGACTCTGTAGCTACAGTACCAGCTCCAAAAGAGCTTAATACTCTGAACTATTAGGAGAGTTTGAGTTGAATTTATTCAGTAAAAATGTAAAAGCACAAAAATACAATTGTATGTATATGATTTGAAAAAGCAGGATTACACAAAAAAAGTGATGGTCTTAGGATCACTGACAACCATGTATAAATATAATCTAAAATATAAATAACACAGATGTCAATAAGGATACAAATGTAAAGAATAAAAACATAAATGATAATAGTAATAATTAATCATAAAGATAATATTATTAAGAAATAAATTGTATTTGTAGCTGTAGAACAAAGAAAAACAAAAATAAATAGGTGTAAATACCTTAATAGAACTTAATAGAAGGATCACAGATGTGGTCAAATATGTACTTAAGTAGAAGTACAGCTTATTGTGTGAAAAAATACTCTGGTAAAAGTACTGATTCAATGCCTTTACTTAAGTAAAAGTAAAAAGTACAACTTCTCAATTGTATTAAAGTAAAAAGTAAAACACTTTCTTTCTTTTTTTTTACCATGAAGGAAATAATCCTTATATAACCAGGAAAAATCTTAAAAGTTTCAAATGAATCCAAAAATAAAGCTTTAAAAGTGAGTTACTGTGTAGAAAATGTGTTTGATCGGGTCATGGTAATAAGTTTTGTGGGTATGGACAGGAAATGTTGGAGAAAAAAAAAATGTCACAAATGACATTTTATACCTATAGATAGTATTTATAGTGTAAATTAAAATTAGGTGACCCAAAACAACTGAAGGTGCAACGTATCAGGATGACATTTATATTTTTTAATAATCAATATATATTATTTTGGTTTACAAATAAATACAAAATAAATAAATAAAATAAGTAGTAATAAGTAATTAAATATATATATATTATATGTATATTTTTTTAAAGTCAATACTGGTTGGCTGAAATTTACAAGATAAAGTCTTGGGTCAACTAATGAGAACTAATGAGAGAATAGGTTTTATTCAAGGATAATATTATATATGTTATTATTATTATTATTAATAATAATAATAATCATTTATTTATATTTATTATTTAATTTATTTCCCAATGCATTTTATTGAAGTATGTGTGAGATTTAGTTTCTTTAATCCCAGAGACAGATAATTTCTTAAAAGAAAAACAAAGAAACAAAATCCTGTAAACAAATGTAATCAGGAGCATTTGCATTGAGGGCTTCAAATGCCACTCTGCTCTGGAACAGACCTGAATGAATTATCATCATCATCTTCTTCTTCTTTTGTCACAGGTTCGACAGGTGTCCAATAACATCCTGGCCACAGCAGATGCAGGAGTCGTCAACGACACAGCAAACACCCATTTGGTGACTTTCTTTGGTCAGTGGAACGACCACGACCTGACCTTCACACCTTTCTCCCCCAGCATCAAGTCCTTCGCCAATGGCATCGACTGTGAAGAGAGCTGTGAAAACACTGAGCCCTGCATCCCCATCGCGGTCAGTGTCACCACAACAATAAAAATACACACCAAGGTTTCATACATAACTTTAAGGATGGAGATAATGGCAATAATAATACAACACAAATATAAATTATCATTATTATTACATTAATAATCATTATACATTCTTATTAGTAGTATTTTTGCCATAGTATTTGATAACATGTATTGTGTTTTTTTCTTCTTCAGAAACAAAATGACTTTTTTTAAGGAGATTTTGTCACTTATTTTATTTCCCTTTTATGGATGTTCTATGTAAAGTAAAAAAAAAACATTACATTATAACAACGTTACCTTTAACTTTCATTCATCCATTTATTCATTCAGAATCACAAGTAGAATCAGTTAATTTTTTCCATTTGCATTCACCACAAGGACATTGCAAATGAAACTTCAATTTGTTGGGACTTCAGGATCACAAAGTCATTCATTATTTTATTCATTCTTCGACTTTTCATAATTATTTCAATACTTTTCTGAAGAGTAAGTATTTTAACAGTTCATCCTCCAGCACAAGCAAATTGCTTTCACAGTTTTCCTTTTTCCTTCAAAGACAAATGCAAATACAAATAATTCCCCCCTTTAACAGATACAAACCACATTTATAATAGTTTTAACATTTTGTCTCTTTTTTGTTTTTATTCAGTTTTTTCAGTTCCTTGAGGTTCAGTAGTTTTATTTTGATTGTGACTTGTTAGGGTTCACTATGGGACAAAGGCTGAAAAAATCTACTTGAGGAGGAACAAATAATAAAAATGTGTTTTTGCCCATCATTCACTCAAGGTCTTTAGTTTTACCCTAATTTTTAATCACCCTAACCATCCCTGTCCCTGACCTCTGACCTCTGTGCCGCCCACAGATCCCTCCCAATGACCCCCGCCGGCCCAGTGGTCCAGACAGCTGCATGCCTTCCTTCAGGTCCGCTCCTGCCTGTGGAACTGGATACTCAGCCTATAACTTTGGTGGAGACCCTAACAACAGGGAGCAGATTAACGCCCTGACGTCCTTCCTGGACCTGGGTCAGGTCTACGGCTCTGAGGAAAAGCTGGCCCTTGACCTCCGGGACCTGACGAACGACAGGGGACTGCTGCGCGCCAACACCGAGTTCAGGGACAATGGTCGTGAGTTGCTGCCCTTCATCTCCATGGAAACCAACATGTGTGCCACACGCAAGAATGTCACCAACGACGCCAACGCCAGGGAGGTGCCCTGTTTCATCGCAGGTCAGTGTCAAAACAAAACACTTTCAACCAGTCACTATTGATACATGTACAATTTACAACATTTACAGTTTACTAGGAGAATTTTTTTATAAAATTACAAAACAGGACCCATTACTGTTTTCAAACCACATCTGCAGTTCTAGACTGAATGAGTTATTCATGATAAGTTATGTTTCTTACATTATATTACCTGTTCTTTATTAAGGCTGAACAAATAAAACACACAGTTTGTGATTTTCTTTTTCAGTCAAACAACAATATCAGAGAATTTAATCATAAATATAAATAATACAAAGGAAAACCTACCAGAGTCACATATTGTCACAGTACATTGGATGATATGATATGATGTGAAAAATTGTTTTTATTATTTTTATTTTTTATTCTATTCTATTTAAGACATTAGTTTTCACATTTAACATTAGCACGTACATACATAGTCAGTTGGGGTAAAATTAACCACATTACATCTGATATGAGGTGTTAACTGCAAAATTGAACTGAATTTAGGACACTCTTAAATGTACTTCAATTTTTACATGTAAAAGTCTGGTCAGTTTTCTATAAAAACAAAAGATCACTGTGAGAGACCACAGGAAGAATAGTTCCTACATTGTGTCAGGGACTAATGGGGATCTCAATAAAATGAAAAAAAAAATAATAAAAATGAGAAGAGTTGGTCTATTTCTTTCCATGTCTTTTTGTCTCTCAGGCCTTCTAGCAGATCAGCACACTGTAAAATTATAGAGTAACATGCAGATGTAACATTTTAAATATGTAGATTTAACATTTTAAACTTGTACATTTAAAATGGAATGTAAATTAACTTCACCTTACACATATCTGCAGGTGTCCACAGTGTTATTTTTTCAAAATTCACCAAGACTAAACTGGGAGTAATTTAGGGTTCAGTGTCTTCAGAGTTTTTAAAGGACATTTAAACATGTGAACAATTGGAGCAAGGATTTGAACAGCCAACACTGCAGTGGATGAACACATTGGTCGGTGGATGACCTACTCTACCAAGTTATTTTACATATTTAAAATCTGAAATTGTTAAATGTTTACTAATGTTTAATGTTTAAAGCAAATAGGCTGTTATTTTAACATTGTGTTCTTGCAATTTAAACAGCATCATATTGTTTTTCAATTTATAGTTTTATTTGTTCAAAATCCACTATTTCTGCATACAGATATGAATTTATTAACATACTCTTCCTGTAGAAACTACAGTTATATATCATATATCATTAATGCAAAAATTGCCTCAAAAAACGTTTGTTTTTTTTTGTATTTTCTCTTGCAACTTTTTGCTGTTAATTCTACAGTCATATTTTACTAACTTCACTAACATGAACCTGCAGGCTAACTGTTGAGGTGGTAGCCGTGCTAGCTTCATCGCTTGCCTTGTGACCAGCGATGCTGCTTCCTCATCGCCGTCATCATTTTGAGGCATCTCCCTTTTCTTTTGTCTTAAAAAGGACTTCAAACTCATCTGTCGTGTAGACATGTTGTTTGTTGTTGAAAATGAAACACCATTCATTTTTCACCATTCGATTGCTCTTCACGTGTGAATTTTCTAGGTTAATTTTTTCTCTCTCCGTCGCCTCGGGGGGGGACATAGAAATGCTGTTTGTCCGTCCGTCCGTCCGTCCGTCCAAGAACACTGTATTCTCAATAAGTTTTGACAGCTTTGATGGAGGATCACCAAAAACACACCACACATGCCTCTCATGAAGGCTTTGCTCAAGTTCCATGAGGACTCGTACTTTTTGTCATTTGTGTGACGGTGAACACAAGGTCTTCAGGCCAACAGCAGGCTATTATTGTTCCTTGTTTTGGGCGTGGTGCCAAGCAACACATCGCTAACTCTCAAATAACGTTGAACCTTGATAAACAACATGAACTCATGAATATTTATTATTTAAATTAAATGTATCCATTTATTTTAGACATTTAAAAAAAAATTTCATGTAAATATATATATTTTTTTTGTTCATGAGAGGTGCTGGATCAGCACAAATAAGTCCTGGTCCGGCTCAAATTAACCCCTGCTTCTCTCTGCCCCCACTGATCAAACACAAGTATGTTCTTTAGACATGAATGTGTTTCTGTTTTAAGGTGATGTACGTGTGGACGAGAACATCGCTCTGACATCCCTCCACACTCTGTTTTTCCGGGAACATAACCGCCTGGCTCGTGCACTAAAGAGGATAAACCCACAGTGGGACAGTGAGACACTCTACCAAGAGGCTCGTAAGATCCAGGGTGCTTATGCACAGGTAAATCTGCTCTTTATGTGCACATTAACACTTTCATGCTTGAATTATGAGAACCTTAGTTGAGGTGTTTTTTCCTTAAGTGTTTTTACTTCTCTTTAGCTATGAAAAAAAAATGTGATTGACATTTTTTTCATGGAGATACAAAAATGTCCATTTAATTTATGAGACATATGTATTTAAAGCCCATTATATGAAAGTGATGAACTGTATATAATAAAGTATAAAATAAAATAAAAAGACAGCTAATCTGATATTTTGTCACATTTGAACAGACTATAATGCTAATTATTACAAACATCATGGAGATAATATGCAAGAAAAATGAAACTTCTTAATAAGAAAACTGTTAATTACTATATAATAACAACACTGGTCTACCTTTTTTTTTTTTTAAAGTAGCTACTTCAAACTTTAAATGTGCTAAATCTTACATATGTTAATAAGATGAATCATATAACAAATGACAAAAGTGCTGGTTAGTTCATGTTTTTGATATATATGATGGTGTGTTATTCCACATATATGGTGGTTTATGTACATGTATACAATGGATTAGTAAATATTTCACTAGAAAGAACCTGTAAAGTGAATGGATCATAATGTGCAGACAGTGTTTTGAAGTAGATCTGGTACCAATATTCCTTTGGACTAAAACCTATTCTCTTGTTAATTCTAAGAATTTCACACTTTGACCCCAGACTTATCTTGGAAACTTGAGCCAACCAGCATTTAAGACTTGAGTTTTCTTTATCAGTAACACACGTGGTAAAATTTCATTATTTTTATTGTGGAATCATTTTACTTTTTACCAGTATAATTTGCAATTGCAATTTAATACACATTATTGCAAATTAGTTTTATCAAGAACAGGAAAGTTACAGTGATGGTATCAACTGTAATGTATGGGATGATGCATAAATGTGTAATATGGACCTAAAACAACAACACCCATGAATATACTGTACAAGAGAACAGCTGTATGTATGTATGTATGTATGTATGTATATATGTATGTATGTATGTATGTATGTATGTATGTATGTATGTATGTATGTATGTATGTATGTATGTATGTATGTATGTATGTATGTATGTATGTATGTATGTATGTATGTATGTATGTATGTATGTATGTGTGTATGTATGTATGTATGTATGTATGTATGTATGTATGTATGTATGTATGTATGTATGTATGTATGTGTGTGTGTGTGTATGTATGTATGTATGTATGTATGTATGTATGTATGTGTGTATGTATGTATGTATGTATGTATGTATGTATGTATGTATGTATGTATGTATGTGTGTGTGTGTGTATGTATGTATGTATGTATGTATGTATGTATGTATGTATGTATGTATGTATGTGTGTGTGTATGTATGTATGTATGTATGTATGTGTGTGTGTATGTATGTATGTATGTATGTATGTATGTATGTATGTATGTGTGTATGTATGTATGTATGTATGTATGTATGTATGTATGTGTGTATGTATGTATGTATGTATGTATGTATGTATGTATGTATGTATGTATGTATGTGTGTGTGTATGTATGTATGTATGTATGTATGTATGAATGTATGTATGTATGTATGTGTGTATGTATGTATGTATGTATGTATGTATGTATGTATGTATGTATGTATGTATGTATGTATGTATGTATGTATGTGTGTATGTATGTATGTATGTATGTATGTATGTATGTATGAATGTATGTATGTATGTATGTGTGTATGTATGTATGTATGTATGTATGTATGTATGTATGTATGTATGTATGTATGTATGTATGTATGTATGTATGTATGTATGTATGTGTGTGTGTATGTATGTATGTATGTATGTATGTATGTATGTGTGTATGTATGTATGTATGTATGTATGTATGTATGTGTGTGTGTATGTATGTATGTATGTATATATGTATGAATGTATGTATGTATCAAAGGGTTAAAAAGGTTGACTTTAAAGCTATTGATGATTCTCACTAAATAACATCTGTTTCTATCTCAGATGATTGTGATCAGGGATTATTTGCCTCACATTCTTGGCAATGATGTGATGCGCAGACAGCTTGGTCGTTACCCTGGTTACGATCCTAAAGTGGACCCTAGAGTTTCTAACGTCTTTGCGACTGCAGCTTACCGCTTTGGACACTTGGCCATCCAGCCCATGCTGACACGTCTGGATGCAAACTTTAGGGAAAACCAACAGTTCCCCAGTGTCCCACTGTTCAAGGCCTTCTTCGCCCCATGGAGAATCGTTTTTGAAGGTGAGTCATACAAATAGAACCTTAGTGTGACTCAACACTGTTGCAAAAAGTGCATCACAACCTTTATCAAGTATTGGGTATGGGTTCAGCTTCTACTGATGTTTAAGGGTTGGGCTCATTTTCATTATTTATATAGTGTCAAGTACTTTCATCTATACCCACCCACCATATCCATGTGGGTTACATTTGGGCTGCATATAAGGATCCTATGTGGGTTTGTCCGCAGTTTCCATGGTGACCCCATGTGTTTTCCTAGATCAGAATCACAATCACAAAAAGTATTCAGAGAATGCCTAATCTCACCCCTATTTTGTGTCAATCTCAAGTTTCTATGACAACCTGTTCGTGAATTAGAGCCAATAATGTGATTTTGACCTTTCTGCTAAATGAGACCTTGATCTTTGACATATATTCAAATGTATCATTGCATCTGATGTGCATTAGCTACATGTATATGCCCATGTAATTTTATGGTGATATCTCAAGTATTCATTGAGTTATAGCATATGTCTCTGCGGACACACACACACACACACACACACACAGTGATTACAATAATCTCTCCAAACCAATGTTGGGTGAGATTAATCAGAATTTCTTTATTATCATTGAACCAAGTACAATGACATTGAGGTTGAGCTCTCAGCTTCAGTGCAAGAATTTACAGAAAGACAATAACAAACAACAACTAGAAAACCACTTAGAGAGTGCAGACTCCACCAAGGCAGATCAGCCCCCACTCCGTCTTCTATGAGCAGCGTTCTGCACCAACCACCCAATGAAACACACACGTGTGCCCAAATTCATCCATACCTTTTTGAGTTATCTTGCTAATAGACAAAACAAACAAACAGATAAACATCAGCAAAAACATAACTCCGCTGTTCCTTGGTGGAGAAAATATCAGTAAAATTATTCACATAAAAAATAAAAAGCATTAAAAATTAGGATATTTGTAAAACAAAAGTTAAGTACTGCACATAACATGAAAAATAAATGACATGTAAGATAAATGTTGTGGCATAAGTCGTGTGAAAAATAAGTAATATGAGATATTCAGATGTCTGATTCTGATATGAGCCAAAATGTATGGGGTCACCATGGAAACTGTGGACAAACCCACATGGGACCCTTGTATGTAACCCAAATGTAACCCTTCTGGGGCTCACATGGACATGCTGGCTGTGTAGTAATACATCATGTCCTTTCAGATCGTCATATGTTCGTAACATTACTGTCCCATGAGAGTTATGTATCTATAAAAAGTCAACTTTTCATGATGAAAAACTGTAAAAATAAAAAAAAGTAAAAGATATAAAGTATATTTGAAGTGTAATGGAGGAGTATGAGGATGTAGAAAAAGGAAAGACTCAAGTTCATACATTTTTTATTTCTATTCTGCTGCTGAGGATGTTTTCAGTATTAAATCCTAAACTGTCATTCTGTCTCTCCAGGTGGGATTGACCCTCTGATCCGTGGTTTGATTAGTCGTCCAGCTAAACTGAACACTCAGGATAACATGATGGTAGACGCTCTGAGGGAGAGGCTCTTCCAGTTCGTCCAGCACATCGCTCTGGACCTGGGCTCCCTCAACATGATAAGAGCACGTGACCACGGCTTGGCTGGTACATCCCTTAGTTATAACCAACTCTTCACTTTACTTTCCATCCCTTTTTTTTTTTTTTTTACATGTTTCTCATCTGCTCATCTGTAGGATACAATTCCTGGCGCAAGTTCTGTGGCCTATCTCAGCCCAGAAATGAGATGGAGTTGGGTCAGGTCCTTAACAACAGAAACCTGGCGCGCAGGCTCCTGCAGCTCTACGGCACGCCAGCTAACATCGATGTCTGGCTGGGAGGTGTAGCAGAGCCATTTGTCCGGGGGGGTCGAGTGGGCCCGCTCTTTGCCTGCCTTATTGCAACCCAGTTCCAGAGGATCCGCCAGGGTGACAGGTGAAGCCATGAACACTCTGTACATTTACATGCACTTAGAAATTTGAACTATTGCCTTACTCTGATGAAGAACTAACTTAACTGGAGTTTTCCAGAAATCTGAGTTTATATGCACTGGAGAAATTATTAAGTGAGATACATTGGACTCCCAGACACTAGGTGGTGCTACACACCCTTTTGCATTGGCGTGCTTCTGGTTAGCACCATAGAAGAAGAAGAATAACTAAACAAAAGTGGCAGTTTTGAAGCAGATGTAGTAGAAGGAGAACAACAACACCAAGAGAAGATAAGAACGACAACGATGCAGCAGCTCTGTATATGTTGTACTTCTTCTTCACTCTGATTTATTACATGTAACTTGCATGTTGTCATGTAGTATCTCTGGTCACATCCTGAAGGGGGCGTGTCCAGGCAGGACTCACTACTTCCACGCCACTTCGACAACAATGGGCAGGGTTAAGGTTCAACCCCTGCACTTATACGTCTTACATCATGCTAGTTGTTGGGCTGCCTCAGAAGGTCCAGTTATCAAACTATCATGGTTTTTAATGTTAACATTCATGCGGCTCTGATTGTGTTACCTATTTCACAGTCAATGGTTGCTACTAGGTTGTGGGTCGAGTCCCGAAGTTGTGAATTTAACACTTACCGTATAAAGGTCAGAACTTTACTTAAAATTAAGCGATATAAATGATGCAGTGTATAATCCACAATCTTTGGTGGAACTTGTAAGTGTTGGATAGTTTGACAACTGGACCTTCTGAGGCAGCCCAGCAACCAGCATGATGTAAGACCTTAACCCCGCCCATTGTTTTCGAAGTGGCGTGGAAATAGTGAGTCCCGTGTCCAGGCCAGTCTTAATCGAGCTTTTACATGCATGGAGACATTTGATTACAATCACATTATCTGACTTGGTTAATCCCATTTCTCAAACTCCAGTTCGATTTGATTAAACTCCAACTAAGGTGTTAACATAGCTTTTAAAACTTTGATTTTAAATTATTGCCTTCATAAGGCAATAATTCAAATTTCTTTAAGTGCATGTAAATGTAGTTCAGACTGCACTGGTGTTGTGTTACATCACAAAGAATCAAAAGTCTAACATTAACTGTTTTTTTATTCCCAGACTTTGGTGGGAAAAACCTGGCGTCTTCACTCCTCAGCAGAGAGCTGCTCTATCAAGAGTTTCCATCTCCAGTATCATCTGTGACAACACTGGACTCAGGGCTGTCCCCAGGAATGCATTCGACGTCCTCTCCAGGAACAACCGGCTCACCAGCTGTTCCAACATCCCAAGTCTGAACTTGTCGGCCTGGAGGGAGCGCTGCAGAGGTGAACCATCACTAGATCAAACCTTTTGGACTTTGGGAGAGGGTCTCTACCCTGCATTCATACCCACTACATTTTTCATTCTGGTTTTAACCTGTTCTTCACTAACTATTTGAATTACATTTTTTCTTCTTCATATGTGGTGTTTGGTCGTGCAGTCCCGGGTGATAGCTGTGTTGAGGTCAGTGTTGTTTTTAAACCAACAAATAAATGCGACATTAAAATCACACAACACTGTTCCTTAACCTCATCTCAAGTTGGTGAAGGTGGTTCTTCCTTAAAAGAAAGCATTTATTATTTAATATAAGCACATTTGGTGCTTGTATAATAATACTAATATTAATAATTTATTGCTAGAATTGTTAGAATTAACCCATAAAGACCCAAAAATCCACTGTCTACCAAAACCATCCACTGTTGTAACTGTTTAATAGCTGTTGATCCACTAATCCTAGCTAATACATGTAAATAATTGGTGCAAAATGTAGTTTTTCCATCTTTTCACGGTCATCAGATATGACTCAGAGGCTCCACAGTGAAAGTGAAAACACCATCGTCTTCTACAACATTGATTCACTGGAGTCGGATCAATGACAATGAATGGACACACTTGGTTTATATTCAGTTCATGATAGATTTGACTGAAACTTTTTCACCAGTTTTCTCTGTTTATGATATAATATAACCATTAACTGTACTGTTTATGAACATCTACATGGTCAGTGAATTCAAATGTTGTGGGAACTGACACAAAAGTACCACTGGGTCGTTATAGGTTTAATAACCCAAACATTATCGTTTTCTGCAGAATGTGAACCAGACGACGGAGACGGATCTTCAGGAACAACAGGACCTCGAGGACCTCGAGGCTTTCGTGGAAGACCAGGAAAACCAGGTACACTATTAATGCATCTGTATCTAGACGGTAAAAAATGACAGTAGAAAATGTCTTTTTTGCCATTTCTTTTGAAACTTTTTTCAGGAAGAATCTAACTTTCAATATATGCAAAGTAATTATCATTAGTATACGTAATAAATGGTTGAAACAGTATGTTATAGTAAAAAATAAAACGATAGATTTGACTTTTTTACCATATTTACACTTAAAAACTACTATAAATGTTCATAATGAAATTGTATGTGAATATAGAAATAGACTTTCAGCTATTTTACATCTGCTCAAACATTTTTGTTTGTCTAGATCATGCTGTGATTATGTTCCAGCTTCTTATTTGTAGTTATTTCTAGTCATTCTTCAATGAACTTTATAAACCAGAAAAATGCAGTGAAAAAAATCAGCAAAACTCAACAAGAACACAGTAACAGAACACACTAAAACAATATTATGTACAATTATTCACAAGAATTCAACACAGAAACGCATCTAAAATGCTGCTGAAAGTGATAAAAATCTTCCCTCTCTCTTTCACTGGCTGCTTTCTACTACTTTAACCTCCATCCACTACCACCTTCCCCTTCAGCCAATGCAGGCGTCTACCTTAATGTGTTAATGTGAAAGTAGTTATACTAATATAAAGTAAAGCTAAAAGAAGGATTTTAGAAAAACAGTGGATGTAAAAAATGCATCACCGGCGACACAATCATCAGAATCAACAGTGACAACAGATAAGCATAACATCACTGTAATAAAATGACTGGAACAGCAAAAAAAAGTTGTAAAATTGCAACATAAAAAAACTGTAAGAGAAAATACAATTCACAATTGTTTATTTGAGAAGGTTTTTGTGTTAATGGTTAAATCAAATGTATGTATGTATGTGAAGAAAAGCAGATTTCTATGTAGGAATGATGGATTTCTATTGGGTTGAGAAAATAAAACAGTAAATTGAAAAACAATATTGTGCTGTTTAAATTGCAAGAGCACAATGTTAAAATAACAGCCTATTTGACTTTTTTCAAGCAATAAAAAAAAATTAAAACAAGAAACCTGCCCCCCCCATGCACATATTTTCCCTGATTTGCCCTATCTCTTATCATTGCAAAAACAATTTTTTTGTGTGATTGTGACCTTTGACCTACATTCGCCAAAATTTAATAAGATCTATTCTGGACCACCTTGCAGCTTTCCTCGAAATTTCATAGAAATTGGTCCAGTAGTTCTTGTGTAAAGCTGCTGACAAACTAACTAACAAACTAACTAACTAACTAACTAACTAACTAACTAACAATACCCCTCTTCCCTTGGGGGGCAGGGTAATAAAAAAAAGTAATACAGAAGTAAACATTTAAGAATTTAAAATGACCTAAACAACTCTTCACTAGTCATAGCAGAAAGATATGTTTAAAATGTAATATGTTAAATCTACATGTTTAAGATATTTAATCTACATGTTTATAATATTTAATCTACATGTTTATAATATTTAATCTACATGTTTATAATATTTAATCTACATGTTACTCTTAAATCTGTTTATGGTTTGATGTATTTTTTTACAGAATTATTTTGGCAATCACAGCTGCCGATTTTTCCCCCCATAAAACCACGATTTATCTATTTCATTTTTTGTTTTTTTACATTGTACCTACCTGTCTGTCTGTTCATTAATTCACTTTTGTATGTATTCAGGGCCCAGAGGTCTAAGAGGCCCACCTGGACCACCTGCATCCATCACTAATGCCACCCAGCCATTCTCCGCCTTCTCTCTCCGTTTGGGAAAGTCCAATCCGTCCTACACCAAAACCATCCATTTCACTCAGGTCATATACAATGAACAGAACCACTACAACACGGATACGGGCCTGTTCACCTGTGTCATCCCTGGCATTTACCAGTTTAGCTTCCTGTGTGTCACCTTCATCAAAAGTGCAAACATAGAGCTGTGGCATAACAACACACTGGTACTGAGTGGTTTCAAGTGGTACCAGGGAGGTCACTACATGTCGAGTGGGGACACTGTGCTGCAGCTGAAAGCAGGCGACACAGTGTGGCTGCAGTTAAGCTCTGGCACCACCCTTCTGGGCAGCACAAGCTCCTTCACTGGACATATGCTCTTTCCTGCCTGATAAGAACACTTTGTCTCCAGACTGAACCATCTCTGTCTACTTCAGGTTCTGTTTTAATACTCTGCACTAAGCTTCTGTTAATCAGCACAAATCAGATATTCATTAGTAGTAATTTTTTTTTCCTCATAGGACAATGCACCAGACATTACTTAGAAACATCTGTGTTTTTTTTATATATAAATATATATATATATATATATATATATATATTGTACTAAAATATGAAGAAATGCCTGAAGATCAGCTACAACAAAGTTGATAAATACCTTTAAAACTGTCTGAAATCTGTTACACCAGGGAGTCTTTTAGCCAAAAACACAACAGTTTCAAATCGTAAAGGCACTGTTTACCAGTATTATATAGAAACAACTCACAAGACTCCATTATTAACATTATTTTATGCACTGATGAAATGTTTGCGTGCTTTGGAAAATGTATGTGTTGTGCTTTGTCTGCAAGGCTTGATTCACTGAAACTTTCTTATCTGTTATGTTTTGCATTCATTAAATAAATTAAACTATTGCAGCATAACTGTGTTAACAGTTTTATTTATGGATCATTGTATCAACGACTTCAGTTATTTTCAAGTCGACTTATCCATCAATAAAGTCGGAGTCGAGTCCACCTGCCGTGATGACGTCATCACACTGTCATCTGAAGAACAACACAGACACGCAAAAAAACAAACCAAACACACGGACACACGTCTGTCCAACAATGAGCAACTTGTATTAAAGTTCACTGCAACGTAACAATGTCCACTGACAAGACACGAGCATCAACATTTAACCCCAACAAAGCAAAGGCTAACGTTAGCAAAGAGTTTTCTGGTAAATTTAACTGAACATCTGTAGGTGAACATATGTCCACATTTTGTCTCGACCCACGGCTCTAAAACTGGACTGTCTTAAGTCTGTCTTACTTATATTAAGTGCAAAAAGTTGAAGGCACCACACACCACACTGTCATGTTTGGAAAAAAGGAGCCTGTTATCTGTGCTGCTGCTCACTCAGGTTAGCTAGAGGATGCTACTTATATCACGCAGATCACAGGTGTCAAACTCCAGTCCTCGAGGGCCGGTGTCCTGCATGTTTTAGATATTTCCCTCTTCCATGTGATTCAGTTTAATCCTTTAACTCCTGAGAACTAACAAAGTAACTGGTAACATGAGCAAAGTAAGACACAAATGACAGAAAATCAAAGAAAAATTTAAAAATTAAAAGAACCAAAATGTAGAAAAATAAACAAAAACTAATAAATATTTACAAAATGACAAATAATGTGGAAAATTTGGGGAAAAAAATTAATAAAGAAGAAAACTAGTATTGACATTTGGTCACAGCAATTTTTAAAAAATGGTGAAATAAAATAATAAAACAAAAAACAAAAAAAAACAACTCTTGCTTTTTGGCACCTTTTCCATGCACAAAATATTAAAGTAAAACTGTTGAATTTTTCTGAATATTTAAACATAATCATCCATTTAGAATGCATCAGCGCTGACACGTAAAGAGTTAATAATCAGCTCCTCATCAGACTGATAATGATGCAATGGCCTCCAGGTGTAATAGAAGAGGGAAACATCTAAAACATGCAGGACCCCGGCCCTCCAGGACCACAGTTTGACACCCCTGATGATGCCTCTTCAGATGACCTTTTTTATCTAAGGTGAAATAAAATAGATAGACACACACATGTTGAGTGTCTGTAACTCTCTTTTGTTTACCATATTGCTTAAAAACCAATTCACGATCCCATATCACACACTGTAGTATGTTTGGAAAAAAAAAACATGTTTTAGTCCAGTCTAGAGGGTAGAACCAGAGGAAAACTCCAGCCAATCATTGTACTGATTATCTTTACAATGATTGATTTGCTGATACATCCATCAAATGTCACTTTGAAATTTTACATTGTGTTAAATAGAGAATACATTTCAAAGTGATCACCACCAAAATGTAATCATTTGTTTCTTATGATACTCACAACACATCCTGAAAATGTTATCAAAATCCATCCATAGTTTTTGGAGTAATATTGCTGACAGAAAAACAAACAAAAATAACCACCTTGGCAGAGGTACTAAAACAAAAAAAGTCATGAAAGGAAAAATGTATTAATATAAATGTATACATAAATAACAAAGCAAAAAAGAAATAAATCAGTCAATAATTTCACACAATTGGAGTTTTTGTAGGAAACAATCCAGAGGTTGTTCATTATTCTAGGATTTATATTCTATTGCCTACATTCATTTAATATACTTTAACATCAGAGAAAACATTTGCTTATCAGTGTCATTTACAGAGAAAACAAACTGCACTCTCTCCATGTTTAACTGTGGGCCTTGTTGTATTCATTGCTCGTGACTTCTGGTTTTTGTTTTGTCATTTCCAACTATAAATCATATGTATTTTACATTTTATTCTGGGAGATTCAAGAGCAAGTATTTACATTTGCAGTAAGTTGATGCATTTGTGTTTATCACTAAACCTGAACCTAGAGGATGTGTCCTGTAGATGGAGCTATTGGTTTTTGCTAAAGAAAATGATGACCTTTAGGTGATATTAATTGTAAATATTTTGGTGCTGTGACAGAAAAAAAAAACACTACTTCCCTGATCAAATACAAAAGTTGAAGCTGTAAAAACATCTTAAGACAAATAATTCTCACGCACACAGTAAAATAGAACTTTATTCATCCCACCCTGAGGATTTTTTTTTAGTTCCAGCAGCAAATAATAAAGTGCAGTATAAAATAGCAGAGAAAATGGAGATATTTACATATATACTGTAGTTACATTTACATTGTTTACATTGCACAACAGTTAAATGCGTGTGTTTGGGGTTACTGAGTGTTATTATCTGATGGTTGTAAAAGGTTATATCAGGAAAATGTCTGCAAAATTAGAAAGGACATTTTTATAACATCGGCTGAAGGATGAAAAATTTAAAGAGTCCAGAGGAAACAGATAATTAAATCATTTAACTTCTGAGACTTTAGCAATTCCACAATAAAAATAATAAAAGATAAACAAAAACTGCCAAAGTGATCAGTAAAATAACTAACAAAATAATATGCAACATGAACAAAGTAAGACACCAACAGAATACAATTGAAGAAAAATAATACAAAACAGAAAAAAAAACCCAGAAACTAATATTCACAAAACAACAAATAACACAAAAAATACAAACTGAAGTTTAAAAAATAAATTACTAGTGTTGCAATTTAGTTCCAGTATTAGTTTGGGCTTTTTCTAAAACAGGTATACTTTGACACCTGTACATCAGTTCCATCAACAAAATTCTCAGTAAAATAAAACAAAAAAAAACAACTTGAAACTAAACCATCCATTCAGAATGCGTCAGCGCTGACGCATCAGGGGTTAAAGGGTTTAAATTAAATTTAACAGTATGAACCTCTAAGAAGAGTCAAAATCTCCCAAAAACAAACAGAACCAGGACATATTTGTCATGATGGGGTGAGGTGAAGAAAGGACTCAGATGCTCAGTGCTGAAGGGAGAACAGATTTAATAACCAAAAACAACATAAAGGCAAGACAGACTAAACACAAACACCTGGAGATAGATCAGCCAGAGTCTGTGGTGGTGGTGATGAAGTGTCCAGGTTATGGTGACGGGCACAATAGGTAGACAATCTGAATGGTCCCACACCGGCAATCTTTCTTTTTCTTTTTGTAGTTTTATGGCTGTTGGCAAACATATTTTTCTGTGCATTACCGCCACCCTCTGTTCATGAATAAACCATGATGGCTCCCTTACCTCATCTCAATTAATAAACAAAAAAGACACACAAAAAAACAAAACAAGACCAAGCAAAAAAAACCCAAAAACAAATAACCAAAAACTAACATAAAAACACCCTCTTCTCCATATCTACCTTCTATTTAACATTCACCCACCCATATCTAATACTTCTCTAACTCATATTTTCCAATTGTCAGCCTCACTGCTTATATAGTTACAGATCAGTAACAGCTAGCAGCTGCGCGGTGCGGGCCAGGTGATCTGGAATGGATCTGGAGCAAAGGTTGAGACTGGAGAGGAGAAGATGTGGGGGAAAGGTTGTGGCAGGTTGTGACAATATTAGACTTTCATTCACATATTTAGAAACTCAGCACAATAACAGCCTCATGGAATTACAGAGCACAGTAGGATATATATTCAACTTACTGTCAAAATATGTTTGTTAAACTGCCACATTTGGAGCATGAAGGTTTTTACTAAACAACTATTTGAGTTTTTGGCTCCAATGAGCTGAACTGTTATTGAAACAAACAAACACAAGTAAATAATGACAGAAAATAGATAGTACAATACAAGTCACTGATTACACTGGTCTACAAGTAAAATGCTTCTGGAATGAAACTAATAAAATATTCCCACATGTGTGTTAGTGATAAAGAAAACTCAAGTCTTAAATGATGGTTGGTTCAAGTTTACAAGATAAGTCTGGGGTCAAAATGTAAAATTTTACTTTTCATTTTACAGAAAGTTTTGGTCATTTTTGTAAATTTTATTGATCATTTTGGTCATTTTTGTAAATGTTATTGATTATTTTAGTTCATTTTATTGATTATTTTGTTAATTTTTGTTCATTTCATTGATTATTTTGGTCATTGTTGTTCATTTCATTGATTATTTTGGTCATTGTTGTTCATTTTATTGATTATTTTTGTTAATTTTTGTTCATTTCATTGATTATTTTGGTCATTTTTGTTCATTTTATTGAATATTTTGGTCATTGTTGTTCATTTTATTGATTATTTTGGTCATTGTTGTTCATTTTATTGATTATTTTTGATCATTTCTGGTCATATTTAACACCGTCCAAAAATACTGGTCTGTTTCCAGAATAAAACTAATGAAATTTTACCACATGTGTGTTACTGATAAAGAAAGTCTTAAATGCTGGTTGGATCAAGTTTCCAGTGTTACTATTATTATTGACCTGTTTGATGTTCAGGACTGCCTAAAGCCACTTTCTTTGTTTTCTGGTTCATCTATGTAAACTTTAGCACATTTAATGTTTGAAGCAGACACTTTCTAAAAAAGTAGACCAGTGTTGTTATTACACAGTAATCAACAGTTTTCTTATTAAGAAGATGAATTATTTTCATATTATCCCCATGAAGTTTGTAATAACTAGTATTATAGTGTGGTAAAATGGGACAAAATCAGATTAGCTGCAGGATACTTTCTAAAAAAAAAAAAAAAAAAAAAAGACAAAATTATTATTAGTAAATATATTATTATTAAATATTAGTCAATATTTATTGCAGTATTCACTGGAATCATTTCCTCCATCACTGATTTTTTTGGGATAAGGAGTGAAAATATGTGTGGAAGGCAGTGGCAGATGTGAACCTTGCAGATGAAGAGCTCCTCCTTCTGGTCGCAGGGTCCACGAGGCATGTGCAGAGTGCCACGTAGTCCACCAGACACTGAGTTTGTGTGTATGTGTGTGGTGTAAGCCCAGGCTTTGTGCTCCAAGAGGAATGGAAACCCAGTATTTATGAAAGAGGAGAAAATATTTGAGTTGTCTGTTTCTGTCATAGAGTTTTAGGCTGAAATGAAGCAAATCTTCTCAGAATAGGCTGTGAATTTAATGGAAAAACTACTACTTGGAAGGAAATGTAAGAACATTATATTGAAAAGAGTCATCAAGAGGATTACCAGGAGCAGAAATGTTATAGTGTTATAGTCGTGAGTAAGTTAAAACAGACCTGGGAATAAAATAAGTCAACTTTACTGTAGATGTTTGAGGACATGTGTGTGGTCCTGTTATGTCTGCATTGACTTCATCCAAGTGAGAGGAAGAAAAACTGCAAACATCTAAAAGGCATTTTAATATTTGTATTGGTTATAACACCAGTGATGAGGTTTTTAGGTCATGTCAGTGCTTTATACTCATAAAAATATATCCCATGAAATATGCATTTGCTTTAAGCTTAGTGACAAATGTCTGCCACATGTTGAGTCAGTTATGGCACCGAAAAAACTGGTACTGGTTTCATGGTAAATTTAGCATCATGAAAGGATGATGTTTTTTTTCTCTCTCTGTCTCTCTCTCTCTCTCTCTCTTTGGTAAAATGACGTGTCCCGTGCAGGAGGCCTAGTCACTATATTTTCCCTCTGTATTGTGCAACTCAGACATGGATTTATTCAAATTCTTGGATTTGATTTGAGTGCCCAGACAATCAGAAATAGGGCTGAAATCCAGCAACGTGGACAAAAGCACTGGGCTAATTCCTTACAGATGTTGCCTGTGGGCTTTGTGAGGGAACACTGTGCTACCCTCATTGGAGAGAAAAAGGACTCTGCATGGAGAAAGTTCAGTGAATTACGAGCAAAAAACATCAGTGACCCAGTACAGCTGGTTCTGACGGTCTGTCTGGTGTTCCATGGAAGAAAAAAAGGAGTCAAACCAGGAACACATGCACATAGTTTTCACTCTCTGGAGGAACTGCCGGTATGCACAATCACAGGAGTGTGCATTAGTCATCCTCAAAGCAAAAAAAAAAAATATATAAAAAAAAATACAGTCACCTCTTTGGCCAAAAAGTAAATCCATAGGAATTTCAAACTGGAAACAAATACTACAAGGAATTTAAATTTAAAGCTACTCTATAGACATCTCTGTGGACAAAACATTTATAAAAGAGAAGCTAGATTTACATATGCAGCTGTAATAAATCTTCAGAAACTAAATATTGTGAAGCCATGTTTTCCTCTAATGAGTCTCATCCAATGTTTGCATCGAGCATTTGCCTCTTATCATTAATGCTGACACCACTCAAATAAATCTAAAGGGAGGAGCTCAAATATCTTCTCTTGACTTTTCCAAAACAAGAAAGTAACTTCATATGAGTGTGAGATATGTGTCCACTGTTATCCAAGAACAATATAACTGACTGCTATTGACAGTTTGTTTTATGGCGGAACCGATGCCATTTTACCCATGAAGTATGTTCAGTTCTTTTTTTATTCTTTTTTTTCTTGATTTTCAGCAGTTGAATCTGAAATGTCTTTGGAAATCACCATCAAATTATGTTTTTAAAGCCCACGCTCTTTATGTGGTTGGAGTTGGAAAGTTTGATCAAATCTGAAGGCAGCTGTGATGTATTAATTCAGATTTTATTCAATTATATGTGGCATCAACTTTTAATAATTAACCTTTTAACTCCTGAGACTTTAGCAGTTCCACGGTAAAATAGAAAAAAGAATAAAATAAGCAACAAAATGAACAAACACAGCCAATGTGATCACTAAAAATGAACCAAAAATGAATAAACCAACAAAATAATATGTAATATGAACACACACACAGACACAAATGGAACCAAATTGAAGAAAAATACTAAGATAAAAAACAAAATGTCGAAAAATAAAACAAAATAAGCAACAAAATGAACAAACACAGCCAATGTGGTCACTAAAAATTAATCAAAAATGAATAAACCAACAAAATATTATGTAATATGAACACACACACACACACAAATGGAACCAAATTGAAGAAAAATACTAAAATAAAAAACAAAATGTCAAAAAAAGAAACAAAATGAACAAAACATTTATAAATGTTTACCAAATAACAAATGGCATAAAACAATTTGCAAAACAATGAAGTAAAAAAAAAAAAATTAAAAAGAAAGAACTTGTATTGTAATTTGGTTCCAATAGTTTTAGTTTTGACTTTTTCTTTTTTCTAAATCAGTGGCTTTTTAACATGTGTTTATTTCCACAGCTCAGTTCCATGAATAAAACTCAGTAAAAACACAGATTGAATTTTTCTGAATATTTTAACTAAACCATCCATTCAGAACGTGTCAGCGCTGACGTATCAGGGGTCAAAGGGTTAAATAAGAAGAGGAATAATGAAAGCAGCACAAACACAAATCTGTCAGGTGAAATATTCAGTGTTTTTTTTCAGCATATGGTATGTTCATGATGGAGGCCACTGCACAGAGTGGAAAAGTAATTAAGATGAAAAAATGTCACTGCCATTGAATGGTACGATGGTGACCTGAATGTAAGAGAATAAGGTAAGGAATTGGTCCCAGCATGAACCTGAGTGGAGCAAGTACTTTCCCATAAAACTGTTCTGATGTTGAAATGTTGGTGCCTGCATCCAATCATTTTTATGAAACCCAACACTCATCTTCTCGACAACATACAAACATGACGAGTCTGGGTTTTATCTTCTCTCCCAAGTTTTTTTCCCCAGTGTTCACATTACTTCTAACACATTTGGCAAACACAAATGTATTTAAGAAACATTGTTATAGTCCCAGATAATGATCAGATCTCACCGTTTTAAGTGGAATAACACTGAATATGTTTTTTTTTTTTTTTTTTACAAATCTTATAACAAAAAGACAAAAGACACTAGTTTGTTTCAAGCACAGTTTGACCTAAACACTTTGGCATTTAGTGGTTTTATACTGGGTGTGGAAATGTGTCACAGTTATGTAAAGATGGGGCAGAGCGACGGTTTTTGGATAGATTGAGGTTAATGCAGTAAATAAGGAACCAGTGTAAACGATGCTATTACAGAATTTCTGTTTGTCATTTCCTCTGAGTCTGTGCAGGAACTATTAGCAACTTTCTTTTTTTCTTTTTTTTTTTTTTAACTATTCTTGGATATGATTCGAGGTACACGTTTATTCAGAGGGGGAAAAAATTAAAAAGTAACTATTTCTAGATAATTTATGCTATTTCAGCCTCAGGCTTCAAACTTCATGACAGTATTGATTAAAAAAAA